>CM060918.1:672174051-672601551 GCA_030737875.1 Allium sativum
CACAGCAACTTGAAGTTGCTAGCACAGCAACTTCAAGTTGTTGTTGCACTGCAACTTAGCTCAGCCGAAACTGAGCCTTAAGTTCAGTTTCGCTGAGCCTTAAGGCTTAACCGAAACTGAGCCTTAAGCTCAGTTTCGGCAAATTTTTCCATAAAAATACATATGGTATAGGGAATGTAGAGAGATTTATTTATTTTTGTTAAAGTTTTAACATTGTAAAAAAATAAAAGAAATTAAATATGAAATATTTTAATAAATTATCATGCTAGAGTTCAATTATTGCTCAAACGGGATGTCTCGTTCTACAAAATATGGCTAGTGAATTAACAAGATCGTACAAATAATTTAAGAAACCTTCAATGGAGAATGGATGAAATAATTTATACAAAAAGTATTGATTTGTCCGAAAGAGAATGTAAGCGAAATAAATATGTTGGCAATTTTGGAAACAATCGCCCTACAAATGACAATTGCTAGACTTCATGATAATGGGTGTCTAATCCATAAGAGAGCGCCCATCTATTTTGACATGGAGTTCACTAACATACATTGAGAATAACTATGTGGAATTGATTCAACACAATTTATATTACGTAGAAGCATTATCAACTAAAAATCTACAGTATAGAGCATGAGCATAACTAGAAAATAAATAAATAAATTTTCAGTCAATACCATAGGAATATTGCCAGTACCAGGTCTTCGTTTGCTTCTTGAAGAAGCACACATCTCACCTTCTCCAATAAGCTTCATGTAAAGATAGTTTAGCTCGTCGAGAGAGAGCTCACCACCCTGACTCTCGGTCATTTGAGCAACCCGCTCACTGTATTTGGCCTGTAATTTACATAAAAATTAGATATTGTATTGTTTAACAGAATTATAAAATTGTAAACTATAATTTAAAACTTTTGTTGATTACATACAACAAACTGTTCCGAGTACTCATCAATCCATCCCCCATCTATAGAACCATCCGGTTTCTCAACATAATGTGTCCGAATATAAACCTGCATGAATGTTGGTGTTCGGCCTTGTTCTTTCTCCTAAAAAATAAAAACAATTTATCATATCTTTATTTGGATTATATACTATTATTAGTTAATAATTTAAACAATTACCATATCATTCATCCATTGTGCCATTGACTTAGAACCACATCTATGTGGACTTGGATTTTTTTTGTAAGCAGTTGCGTTTTTTTTTAGAAAGCTCCTTCACATCCTCCCTCTCCCAATAGGCTAAAAATTGTTGCCATACCTCATCTGTTATACAAGCATTTTTATTTTTATTTTTCTTCATATCTCCAACAATCCACCTATACTTCAAAGAACACTTTTGATTCCATAACAGTCTGACATCAACAAAAGAAGTATTGGTATCCCAAGTGTACAATGCCTACACAAGATTTTAGGATCAAATAAACTGGAAAACTTAATCATGAATGAACTAAATATTGCAAGAACCTGAATTTCAAAATTATTCTACCTTAAATTCGTCAAACCAATGATCTTAATATTAGCAGGAATCGTACTGAAACAAGGCCAAAATGATGTCAAACGGGCCTTAAGCATATTAGATAAAGTACGAGATGTCGAGTCACTATTCGCGAATTCCCACCTATTAATGCGGAAATTATAGTAAATTATGTAATGCATTATTGAAATACACAATAATTCGAAAATTTAAATTTTTTACTTACTCGCCACTATTCCTACAATAGATGTACATGGTACCGACTGAAGAAGTCGAGCCAGTCTGTGACACTTGTCCAGATAGCCCAGGGGCGTCTTCATCATGATCACATTCATCCGAAGGGGTGGATTGTTGATCGATAGAGGGTGGTGCTGGTTCGATCAAACCCAAACCACGTCCACTACCACTACGACCATTACCACTATGACCACCACATCCACTACCATTACGACCACCACTACCACTATGACCACCATGACCACCACCGCTACTACGGCCACCGCGACCACGAGAAATCATATCTATTACATGCATACGACATTTGCAACTATATACATAAGATAATCTAACATTTCATGAAAGTAGTGAACTTTATTTAAGACAAGGTTTGAAAAGATTCATCATAGAGCATAGAATGTAAATCAACAATTGAAAATTTTACTGCTAACTAAACATAAACAACTTCATAAACATAAAAGCAACCGAGCAAATAAAAACCCATGCAAACAATCATAATTAAATATACTTGCTACCAATCTTCATTATCATCGCCACTCTCAATGTTAACACTCTCGTCTTCAAGCTCACACTCATCTTCCTCTACTTCAATTTGCTCATCGTCATCTCCATCTACTTCGACCCCATCATTGACGTCATTAATAAGAGATCCTATATCTTCTACTTGTTGTACAATCTCTAGTAGCTCATTATGTTCTGGATCATTTTGATATGCCATATTATCGGTTATGATCGTGTTTGAGTGAAATAACCATCTCGGTTTTGTTTTAATAACAGCCCACAAATCTGAACAACTGTTGTCGATAGCAGGATACGGTGTGAAATAAACTTGTGTAGCTTGTGCCGCCAACACAAATGGATCATACCCTAATTTTTTTTGTGGTTTACTTCAATAAGAGGGTAGTCCTTATGTATGCGTTTTACTCCAATATTCGGTCTTCTATCAAACCATCGACATTTGAATAGAAACGTTTTTTACTCCGGCACCACCGAGTAAGTTAACTCGATAATTTCCTCCAATACACCATAATAATCTGTTATGTCATCATCGTTGTTCCCACCTTTGATACAAACTCCACTATTAACAGTTGTCTTTTTCTTTCCATATTCTTTTGTGTGGAACTTAAATCCATTGATAAACATTATTGGACATATTCTGTAACTAGTATGCGGACCAAACATAAGTTTCCTATAGCAAACGTCAGTGATGTTGTTCATATCAACCATCCCTCGAATTCTTTACAGAGTTCAGCATTGGGATATTCGCTTTGAACTTGCTGTTTAAACGAAATACACATGTTAATATCTAAGTAGTATAGTGTGTAGCTTGAGGAGATTGACATTAATTTAGTTAATGAATAATCAAATTATTATAGTACCTTATAAGATCAGCCAATTCATTGCAATTAAGAAGCACAGTTGCAATGGCTAGATTGTAATCCTTTGTAGTAGTGAAGCCTTTAACGTTCTTCCATTTACCAGATGGACGTCCTTTTTTTTTTGAATACCGAGAGAATGTTATCGACTGAATCATCCACAATATCATTTTCATTGCGATGACCACGATTAAAATTTAAAATCACATGATCATCGAAATAATGACTAAAAAATATGGATGCTTCTTCAATAATGCACGCTTGACAAATAGAACCTTCAACACGTGCTTTCTGCTTCACCTTTTTCTTTAGGTGGCTCAGATACCTTAACAGGAAAACATGTGAAATTAACTATGACATGTTCTATATTTAAACATTACATAAATAAATATAATTATTACATACCTTTCAAAGGGATACATCCATCCATACTACATTGGTCCCCGTAGTAATGCTTCAGTTGGTAAATGTACTGGCAAATGTTCCATGCAGTTAAAAACTCCAAGAGGAAATATTTTCTCCAATTTACATATTAATTTGGGTATATCTCTTTCAAGCTTCTGCAAATGGCTCTTAGATAGAGTTATCGATCATATATCTTTAAAGAATAAATTGAGCTCTGTTATAGGCATCCAAACCTTTTATGGTAAAATCTCTTTAAATACTATCGGAAATAGAGTCTCTAAAAATACAAGGCAATCGTGACTCTTCATACCTGACAGAATAAGATCCTTCATATCAACGCATCGTTTCATATTAGAAGCAATCCCATCGGGAAATCTCAAAGAATCGACCCACTCTCGTAATTTTATACAATAAGTCCTACCTAGCTCATAACAAGCAAGAACTTTGAAGTTTGGACGAATAGGATTAATCTTAAGCTCTGGACGATTGCAATAGTATTCGACATCTTTTCTTTATCTCAAATCATCTTTGTTTTTTCCTTTCGCATTCATTATTGTATGAAAGAAATTCTCAAATACATTTTTTTCAATATGCATCACATCTAAATTGTATCGAATTTTTAGATCCTTCCAATATGGCAATTCCCAAAATATACTCTGTTTGCACCAATTGTGATAATCACCTTTGCCAGGAATTTTGGGCTCTTTGTTTCCTGCCTCATGTAATTTTGCATAATCTTGTACAATATCAAATATCTCTTCTCCATTCAAAAAAGTTGGTGGTTGCAAATTTACAGTTTTATTTCTTTCAAAGTTTTTCTTATCACGTCTAAATGTGTCATTTGTATGTAAAAATCGACGGTAGCAATCCCACCAACACTGTTTACCACCATGCTTCAGTGTAAATGCTTTTGTTGAATCCATGTACATAGGACAAGATAATTTACCTCCCGTACTCCAGCCTGAAAGCATCCTGTACGCGGAAAAATCGCTTGTCGTCCATAACAAACAAGCAAACAGTTTGAAATTTTTCCTTTTTGATACGTCGTATGTGTCAATACCCTCTACCCACATTTTCTTCAAGTCCTCGATTAAAGGTTGCAAATAAACATCTATTCCGTTTTTCGGATTTTTGGGTCTAGGGACAATTAGGGTTAAAAAACATGTATGGATTTTGCATACACATCCAAGGAGGTAAATTGTAAGGTGTTAAAATAACTGGCCAAGTGGAGTATTTTTTACCATACTGGCTGAAAGGTTGGAAACCGTCAGTGCATAAACCGAGCCTAATATTTCGTGATTCATTGGCAAAATCAAGATATTTGTCATCAAAATGTTTCCATGCTTCTCCATCTGCAGGTTGACTTAAAAATTCTTCCTCTCGAACCCACTCACTATGCCATCTCATATGCTCCGCAGTGGCATAAGACGAATACAATCTTTGCAATCTAGGAATAATCGAAAGATAATGTAAACGAGTAAAAGACACACCTTTACCGTTGCTTTTTTTCTTTTCGTATCTTCCTAAGCCACAAAATTTACATTATGAACGGTCTATGTCTTCTTTCAACTATAGCATACAACCACTACGACATGTATCTATCTTTTCGTACGGCAATCTGAATGCAGACACTTGATTTTTTAGTTGATACCAATTTTCAGCCAATCTTGTTTGCAAACCGGATGGGGCCACATCTCGAATTAAACTAAGAACGTCATTCATTAATTTTAGGTACCATTGTTTGTGGATTTTATTGCAACTAGCCTGGCAGTCGCTGCCAACTCTGTCATAGGACACTACAAGAAAACATGTAGACAGCAGCAATAAATGGCTGCGTTTATGGTGCATCTGCATCTATTACCGCCTTTGCTAATTGGCAAATTCTATTTAAACGCGTAAATGTGCTGAGTATACCCATGAAACTCTAAAAAATGGTTAAACCCAGCGTTTTGCTGAGTTTACCCATATACAATTAAAAAAAAGAAAATTTTACCCTCTCACGTAAGATTCCTACGTGGTGCCATAAAGGCACTACGTAGAGCAACTACGTGGTGCTTTTAGGACACCTCGTTGAGCCTCTACGTGGTACCATGTAATTGTCCTACGTGGTGCTCTAAAGGCACCACGTACCTTTTCTACGAGGTGTGCTGAGAAACATAAAAAAAAAATTGCCCAACAAGGGTAGTTTTGTCCTAATTTTTTTTATAAAAAATGGGTATAGTCAGCAGATTTCTGGGTTTAAATAGAATTTACCTTGCTAATTTTTATTTTATTTTTCCATAAGTGTGCCGCGTTTATTTTTTCATTTCCCTCCACTGTTTTCAATTTCCATCCCACGTTACGTTTTTTCCTAATTCTACCAAAATTTCCCTTTCGCCACATTCGCTACCACTTTCATCGATTTTAGCAATGTCGTTGAACTTATCCCCTCCACTTCGTTGGATCGGCTTCCAATTTCATCAATTTTAGCAACGTCGCTCAACTTCTCCCCTTCACTACGTTGAATCGGCTTTTCGCCTTTGGCCTTCCACTTCGTTGAATCGGCTTCACCTTTGGCCCTTTACTTCGTCAAAAGTCGCCTTTATTTCATAGATCTGTTCCCATCGGTTTATTCTTATTAGTACGTTATCTAATTTATATGTTATTGGTAATAATTGATACGTTTATTTTTTCATTGTACACATTTAGGGTTCTTATTGGTACGTTGGATTTATCTTTTCAACCTGAATGTTGTCGTTTTGTGGAATTATTTTTAGAAGAAGTTCCATATTTTGAACAAACTTTTTAAAATCACTCCTGAAGTAAATATGAGCTATTTAGAACAATTAAACAATTGAGTGCTTGACTGCATATGCTCCCCGAAGGTGAGTGTATGCATGTGTTGTTCATGAGTGTTTGCCTCTTTTATCCACCCCTCAACAAAGCCTTCTGATTTCAACTTCAAACTGCGATATAAGTAATAATTTGGGAAGACAAGATTGAGAAAGTATTATTACTTAATTCGAAATGAGCTGCTGAAACCAAAAGGTTATATAAAGGAGGCTACCTATCCTTTTCCATGCTTATATATGTGCATGTATGAGAGTTTGTAAGGTCCGCTATTATGAAACCTGATGTATGCTAACTTGTATGCTTTAGATAATTAAGCTTGTGCTGCTATTCTCCTCCTCGGATAATTTCTTTGTTTTGCTTTATTTTGTAATAGTGATTTTATTTTCATACTTATATAATTGATAAGTGCTTGAGAGTATAAACAGGAAAAGTGCATAGTCTACATATTTGAGTGTTCATTTCCATAATGATATATTGGTGTTCGTATAAGAATTAAATCCTTGCTACAGTGTAGGAGACAATAGGAACCATTCTATACACTTTGTGATTTAATGAGCATGGATGAGACTTTCTATTTATATTTTGGTTTACTGATATGGCATATGTACATTTTTTTTTGTATTGTTGTGGGCACATGACAGGTCTTCTAGTCAAAGCCATAACAATATTAAGCATCAAAGTAACTGTACATGTAGTACATACCGAGGTTTTCAAATACGCCTAATCTTGTTTTAAATTCTGGGCAATATTGTTTTTTATGAACTGTACCTGATTTCTAAGTATACATGATTCATTTGAAGAGTATAAAATATCTTATATATGGATAAATGAGTAAATAAAACTTTGATAGTATATATAGAATTCTTGAATAAATTTTAAAGTTGCTTAACATAGCAGTTAAGCATATATGTTTTCATATGCTTATTTCATAAGGAGAGTGGAGTTTCATATATTTTTCTAAATTTAAAATATATGCTTTCGGAAGTAAGAAGTTTCACGTACATGGATTTTGAATTAATAAACTATAAAATATATGGTTTGCAAATATGAATATCTGGGTGTGCACATGATATTAAGTGTGAGGATTTAAAAAAAAGCTGCTTTTGTAAAGCAAAGATTTGAACATTGTCAAATTTTCAAGGCATAAAAGCTTTTCGTAAATGTAAATCAAGTAGAACTAAAAATGGTTTTAACATGTTGGAATTGGAAATGACATTTTCTTATTTTATGCATTTAGGACTGGTAGGGGATGCACATGTCCTTCCTGCCTATGCATGTGCAGTGGGGGATGCACATCCGAACTGGTCGCCTGGTGCGAGAAGTCAGCTCTGATGACCATGGCTACAGTGCAAGACAACCGGATGCAGCCAGTGATTGATGAGTCAACCACCCATAAGTCTATACACCTATGGATTTCGAGGCGGGTTAGTTGAGTTTGGATAGCGCCATGGACCCAGGACTGGTCTACGATCTAAGTAGCCATGACTTCATCAATTTCACATACGGGCTAGGCTACAGCCCGAGAGCAATACAGGTAGTGACGCACACACCTATGGTATGTATGCCTAGAAAGCTGAATGTAGAGAATTTGAACTGCCTATCGATATTGATGATTTTCGAAGGAACGAGCGTGAAGAAGAAACCAATACTTTGATCAGAACGGTAACAGATGCTGGTTTGAATTTGAATGCGGTATATAGATTGAAGGTCGAGTTGGATGGAAGTGGGTTGACAGCGGTGATGATGCACAGAAAATTGGTTTCTGCGAAGAAGGTAAAGAAGCAGAATTTTGCAGTGGCAGTGACGGCTACAGGAGGTTGGGTAGGGAATGGCTATTTGGTGTTGACGGATGGAGCACATGAGATGCGTAGACCTGTTGTGGTTTCCAAAATGCAACCTTTGTGAGTAGGGGTGAGTTTGTGTGTTTTCTAGTTTGGGGTACTTTTTTTACTTTGAGTTTTAGTTTGGTAAGTTAGGGAAACATATAGGTTAGTGGGTAAGAGCCAGTGAACAATGGAGTTTAATGTTTAATAGTTTACATAGGTTAGTGTTGATGCTTATCTTATATGGTTTTGTATGTTACTTCTAAATGTTCTATAAATATAAATCTAATTTATGTGTGGTTTAAAAAAAAAGATATCAAAATCTATCTTCTGTATACCTCTTCTCCCCTTTGTTGGAATGACTTGGATTTTTCAACTCCCCTTTCTCTTCCGCGCCATTTTGAATACATACTGAAAATGTAAAACACAAAATGAAAAAATCAATTTGAAGCCACATTACCTAATATTTCGTGAATTGTGAATTCTAAAATTATGGAAAAAAAATCATTGGACATCGTCAACTAAGTGTAAGAGAATTGCAGGAAGAATGGGTTATAAGATGTGAGCGTAAAGATTTTTTATTGTGGAATGTGCCATGCTGATCTTCATCATCTTAGGAATGTTTGGGTATCTCTATATTTCCTCTAGTTACAGGGTATGTATAATAATTTTCCCTGATATTACATTTTATTATTGCTAATAGAGTTTACAAATATTGTGAGCATGCTAATATTGATCCTCACTGCACTCTTCTTTTATAGGTTATAAGCAATTGTTGAGCATTTTAGCCTCTAGCATTCTGCTTGTTCAAAAACCTCACTGGACAATTTGAACAAATGTTATTATTGTTGCTTATGTTCTTTATAAACATGTTGTCTCATTACCTATATAAACTTGTTTCCTAAACAATGAGATATTACTTCATGATTTTATTATTATTTTGTTTTTGTTTTCCAATGCTATGCTTTGTTATAATCTAATATTTAAATTAATATGAATGGTTAATGAATTGATTAAGATGTTGTATAAACTTGTTAGAGTTTCAAAGATATAGTAATAATGTACTGAAATAATATTGGCAGTCCACTTCCATTGTTTATTGCAGCCATGAAATAACGGGTGTAGTTACAGAGGTTGTAACCAACGCGAGTGAATTTAAGTTAGGAGATAAAGCGAGAGTTGGATGCCTAGCTGCTTCATGCCTCAACTGTGAATTCTTTGAAACATCTGAAAAGAATTACTCGATCAGGTGTAATTTACATATGGTGGCATCTTTTGGGATGGTATAATTACTTATGGTGGTTATTCATAAATGCTTGTTGCAAATAAAAGGTACCTGCATGTATTAGAATCACCTACTCTTAACAAAAATTATCATGGAAAGATACATCATTTATCCAAAATACAAGTCACAGGTAATAAATAATAACAAATTTATTTTTAGATACAGGTGCTATGTCTGCAGCAATAAAACAGTTGCCTCCTCCTTGTGGAGAGACTTTCTTTGGAATGCCAGACGGACGTCTTTGTGATGGTCGTCTTGCTCTTGATTTCATCGGTTAGTCTATAATGCTTTTCATTAATTAACGAATCTTTAAGTCTATATTTTATATATCTACCTCTTCTTCAAGTAGTTCACTACTATAAAAATTGTTGTTATTCAATACTGCATTGAATAATGAGACATTGTGATCTTCTGCTGAAGGTGATATAATTGCATGACTTTTTGGTGTATGTTACAAATGCTTGAATGTTGGATTTGTTCAAATTTTCTATTGTCAAAACTTGTTCAAAGTTGTGTGATTTTCCAAAGTGATGCTACAAATCAGGTGAATAACATGATCACATTGTATTGATAAATTTTGCATGTATTCGTGGTATGGCATATACTGTAGCTGGTTTATTATTTATTTTGCATGGTATATATGAAAAGAGCCAGAGTTAGTTCGAATTGTCACATAGAATTGTAAGCCAAGTTAACATTTTTTAACTAATGACTGTTATTATCATGTGTTCAACTTATTTGTATTCAACTTACTTTGCACAGTTATTATCATATGTTCTCATCTTAGAGCTCACAGTTCACACAGTATTCCGTCGCACAGTTTACATTCACTTTCGGCGTTCAATTATTTCCTATTCTTCAACATATATAGATGTCCAGCGAAGGTTTCTTTTAAAATTTATATAAGGAATTTTGCATTTAAATTCCTATCCCCTAAATCTTGCAGATGGAATCAGAATGTACTTGGACCAGACACTGGAAGTTTATGCCCTGTTTCCTGGATGAGCAGTCTAATAGCAACGTGGCCATCTTGCACTACCATTATAATCAGGTATACTATATAAACCAATAGCGTGCACTTATTTAACTTTGTAAAATGTTAGAGCTATAGAGCATGGCCAGAATGCAGGAAGCGAATAAGTATAAGAGTATGATATGATCTAAACGACTTGGCGTGCTGCATCAGTGAGTTGCCAAATGCGTGAAATGCGGCTGAACCGTGAGCACATATCAAGGAATAGGTAAACTGAGGGAGGCATGAAAATAACAAGCTGAGTTGATCAGAAAATTGAGTTGATACAAGTGCATTAACAAGGTACGTTTATTGAATTTTATGGTTTTGGTTTCTGCGTTTTATGGTGCATTGATTATATTTAGGTTTATTATAGGTTATTGTGTATGGGTTGACTATTATGTATTCATCTTCATCGTTTTGAAAGAGATAAATAATGATAGTATGAGTCTATCGTATGCATAGGAATAAAGAAGAATAGTAATCAATAATGGGGAAATCATAATCACTTGATATATTCTCGCATTTATGTTCCAACATTAAAGATCGGAACTTTATCGAAGAAATCCAAACTTTTATAGTGGTATTTCTTTGATTGACGAAATATTGGATGTCAAATAGTACATTATCTTTATTTATTTGGAATGGCCTGTTCGAAGAAAAAAACCAAGAAAACACCTTTTTTTAACAAGCCATGTTTAATAATGGGACGAAAGTGACATGCTTTTTAAAAGGTTTTTTCCATCCATATAAGAATTAAAAAAATTATTGTAATTGACATCTCAAATCTTACTTTCAAAGTATAAGATTTGATTTCTTAATTAGGATTTCTGTTGACAACTAGTTCTCCAACTAAAAGATCATGCTTTTGAATTTCAGTATTATATAAAGACCTACATTTGTATTGGAGATGAAATTCTATAGTACAGCTTCATCATGCTTTATTCCCTTTTTTTTATTAACTGTAAGTATGACGCTCTATATTATGTAAGTAGGTATAAAACCTCTATAAAATTAAATTCAGTTATATGCTGCCTTAAGTATTAAAAGCATACTGCGTGCAAATACAAAACGTATCAATAACTTATGTTTTGCATTTTGATATGACGCTCTATATTATGTAAGTAGGTATAAAACTTCAATAAAGTTAAATTCAGTTATATATTGCCTTAAGTATTAAAAGCATACTGCATGCAAAAACAAAAGGTATCATGTGACGACCCCATTTCCCGTACAGACGGAGATAAGGGTAGTCTTTGGAATATAACACAGAAACATATAATAGCAGAACAGAATTAAATAAATACACCAGATAATGAACAATAGAATATACTGGATAAAAGTAATCATCAGAGTTACACAGTATACAGGATCATACTTAGTACAAATACAGTTCAACTATACATAAATGTCTACAGCGGAAAACAAACATAATGTACAATAGGAGCTGAACAGCATAAAAAGAGATAAATACTAGAATCCATCTTCAGCTCCAGCTATCCGGATAAAGCCTGCAAAACCTAAATACAAGGCTGCCTGTGTAGAAAAAGGGGCACCCGAGTTTGAAAGTGAAACAAACTACGAGTCAGTCATGGGACTGGTATAAGAAATCTACTCAACACATTTAATATATGGCTAATCACAGGACCACGCCACTTTCGTGGAACGGGTTTCCTCCATTGGATTGCCAGTGCTTTAAAAACAAATCTTCCTTTTAAAACATCACAATGCTTTTTATAAAAATGAAGCCATTATAAGACTCAGTTCCCATCACACAATGCAATGCAAACCGGAGGATAGGGTTTTTACCTTATAATGGCCAAGATATGCTTGATACGAATAAAACAAAAGCATTTGATATTATTACTAGTGTTCATATGTTTCAAAAGCAATTTCAAATCATAAGTATCAATCATAGGCGGCATTAATGCCCATACCACTATGTCGCCATGTATGGGTATACAATCGAAACCGCACAGTCACGTATTTGGAAATTGGATTTCCGTCTTGAAACAAGGCAATAGATAGTCCTTACCGAATTCGAGACAATCTAGCCCATGTCTCAGGCTAGCGCGCAGGCAAGCCTTGGATCGTCAGGGCCGGTCCACCAAGGTGGATTATTATGCCTGAACAATACGTTTCCCCGCCCTTTGGGGCGTTAGTGAGCCAACGAATGACTCCATCGGACCCGGATCGTCCGATCTAACCGAGGCGCCTCGCAACATCAACAACCACATAAGTCAAACTCGTCAGGGCGTGTAAAACCACTGACGCCACTCCTAGCTAGAAGGAAATGCATGCCGTCCCTGAGGTCCTGCTCCCGTTTCTGTTTCATACCGGGGTGTGAGGCTCGCGATTTTACGTTATACACAAAGCTATGCCACACAGGCGGTGCTTTGATCATCTCCACAAGACTTTGCTTTTCAACAGAAGCCCTGATCACTGCAACTTAGCATGCCACACAGGCAATTCACACCGTGCAACTGATGGCTATCAATCACACAGAATAAATTCCAATGTCAGACACACTGTCCATTTGCAAGTCCATTCTGGGTCTGAACGATATACCTCGCAAACCCATCGATTTCCATGTACATCTGGATGATCACCACTCATTATCCATATGTAACACCCCACCTCCGTTAAGGTCACTCACAAAGGGAATGCCTTAACTTTGGTGGAGCATTTTAGTAAACAGAACAGAAACTTACAAGACAAATAAAACAGTACTTGAAAATTTTTAACTTTATTACAGTAGAAACGGAAATCAATATGGTTACATCCTTTCAAATCTCAGGATTCAAGTACAAATATCAGTCTTGTACAAAAGCCTTCAAAATGCATGTTTTAAAATCATAATCCCCATAGAACGGGAGCTATACAGAGCCAAGCCATACTTTAAGCACTTCAAGCAGAGAGAAATCCGGATCAAGCTAAAGTATTCCCTCCTTGGATAACCTTGGGGGAAACGGAAGAAAGGAGGCGAAACAACAAGGGTCAGACAAAAAGTCTGGCAAGTCCAGTGACTTTCAGCATATGAACAGATAATAATAATATGACATGAACATAAAACTGGATGAGAGATAACTGTAACAGGTGTAGCAGATATAACGGAAGAACAGAATGACATAGACTATTGCTTTACACTTCTCTGCACTAATACTAGTATAACAGAATTAGGTGTCACCCTAATGTCTAAACTGAAATAGAAACGGGTACAGAATAATTTAACAGAAACAGGATGCTAATAATGGGCCTTTACTACCCGATCAAAAACAAACAGATTCAGAAACAGATTAATCCCTACGGAAACAGAATGTAGAATTAGGTGTACACTAGTAATGGGCCTTTACCACCCGAACAGACGGTACCACGCAGAAACAGATAGGTGTTACCACCCAACAGAAACAGACGGTACCAACAGAAACAGACAGAACTAAGTGTACCCTAAAACCCTACCCCAAGCGATCGGCTCCCTAATACATAAATATCCTGTGTCGGCCCCACAATAGAGTGTATCACTCCCTAAAGTGACAACCAATTGGCACAGACCTATTTACAGATGTCACGGCGTCTTACATCCTCAGAGGCAGATCAGGATCCATGCACGCACATGACCCGGTTGGAACGCACCATCAACACCCCTCGCCATTATCAGAATGAACCGCTTATAATTAGTTCAGTAAGCGTGCCCGGACCCTACTTGCTGTTGGGTCAAAGTTTTGATACCAGAAAGGGTTACTGACTAATATGGGTCCCAAACAACAGATGACACAAGTAATTCCCCTCCTAACCTTGTGTCCCCAGACTAACAGATTTCAGTTTAACTTATCTACAAGTTTCAGACATACAAAATTAAGATTAACTAGTTCACTGATCAGGCAATCAAGTTAACAGGTTTTCAGACTAACGGATCAGATGTTCGGATTAACAGGCTTATAGATTAACTGGTTCCAGATCATCTAACTTTGTATTGGGCCTATGGATTCACGAAACGGGTTTATCAGATTCATTGGTCCAATTGGTTTAACCTTACCCAACACGTTTTAGACATCACAGTTATCTCATATTTTCATTAATTAAATATTAATGCCCAAACCTCTCACATTAGACTGACAGTTTGCGGCTACTGGTTAGGCCGGTTGGTTACGGGCAGGTTTCTGTCGCAAACTGAGTCTAACCTCGGGTTTCAAGCACGTTATGACTAACTTCTCACATTAGAACCTATTGTTTGCGACCACTGGAATATGCCGGGCGGTTCCGGGCAGAATTACGTCGCAAACTCATTCTAACCTCGAGTTAGCCATGTTTATCTTTGCGGCCAATTAATTAACGATTTACCATTTATACTCATGCCTAATATACATGTCAATTATTCATAGCTAATGACAACAACAGACTGAATATATCAACTTAACGGATATAGCAGATAACAAGTTTTGCAGATTAGGCGACTTAACGGATTTAGCTGATTAAACAAACTAGCAGATTTTAGCATATAACAGATTAGGCATCTCAACAGACAAATTTAACAGACTAGGCATCTCAATCTAATTAGCAGTTTAGGCAGAATTGGCAGATTAGAACTAGCAAATTAGGCAAATATATTAGATTTAATCATTCCTTAATGCGAATTATGTCAGTGCCATGAGTCCAACATGTATGCAATAGAATTCTAATGATATATATTATTTCTATATGAGTGCACAATCATTCACTCAAATGCAACATCCATGTGCTGAATCAATCATTTTGCATCCACAAGAATTGAAAAATGCTCACCCATCCATATGCAGTATGAGAGTGTTTTCGAGCCGATCTAGTGCCTAGTGTGTGTATATGCATCCACGGGCAACCACTAGCAACCACTTGCATCCACTTGCAACCATCAAACATAACATATCTCAGACACATGTTTACACCCATTAGTTTCTACCTAAAGTTCGAAGATTCGATCGATAGGATACAGTCGAATGATGGAAGCGAGTACAGATAGAACGAAAATTTGGTTCCCATTAGATGTGGGTCCTAAGTATCGGCCCCAAAGACCGAAACCAACATCAAATTGACACCCAGAGGATTACCTTCTTTAGAAAATGTCAAAATTGGAAATCCTATCAAAAGTATTTAGATATTTACAGACTACTGGTACAGATCATGTTCCCTAATGATTCTTAGGAAGCTAAGCATGATAAAATCATACCCCACGAAAACTCAGAATGTATGTGTCATACTTGACGCCTAACACAGATATCCCTCAAACCCCAATCTCAAACAGATGATCCATAACCCTTATGGGTCTGAGTCTACAGCAGAATTCAGAAATAATACTAGTATTAAAGTGCAGAGTATCGATTACAAAATCAAAATACCAGAATCAGAAAAAGTCTTAACTCCATAATCAGATAAAGAAATTAAACCTACTATAGAAATTTTCCTATTTCTATCCTAGCCACTAGCCTCAGGAGTGTTCGCCTGCCCTCCTTGTCCTCGTCTCTTCGGGCAGTCCCTAGTGAAGTGTCCCATCTCCCCACAGTTGATGCAAGCGCCTTTCCTTTTTCTGCAATCCTTGTTCAGATGAGTCGAGCTCCCACAAGTGAAGCACTTTTTCCCCTTCTTATCTTCAGACTTCTCATCCTTCTTTTGTGTTTCCTTTTTGGGCCCCGCTTTCTTATTATGTGGTTCTTCCTTCTTTGTCTCTTTCGGGCCCTTGTCTTCCTCGTGCAGTAGTGCCATATCCACCAATTTCTCGTAAGTTGCTCCCATGGGTACATGGGTCATGGCTAGGCTGTGCAGTGGCTCATTCAATCCTTTAACAAAGCAGAGAGCCTTTTTATGCTGAGTGTTGACTAAATCCAATCCGAATCTTGCTAGTTGGTTGAACTGGTTGACGTATTCCTTGACCGTCATACTTCCTTGCTTAAGAGATAAGAACTTTTCCAATTGTAAACTTCGTTCATCATGCGAGAGGAATTTTGTCTCAAACCTTGTTCTGAAATCCATCCATGTCTCAACCGGCCTCTCGGCGTTAGTGACTTCCCACCAGTAGAAAGCTTCGTCTTTGAGCAGCCATACCACCAACTGTACCTTCTGCCTATCGTCCACCTCGAAGATAACGAATAGATCCTCAGTTTCTTTGAGCCAATTCCTTGCTTCTACGAATGATTCAGTTCCTTTGAAATCCTTACCACCCATGGTCCTAAAATCTCTACAGATCTTTGAGAAAGCAATTGCACGAGGAGGGGGTGGAGGAGGGGGATCATTTGCTGGACCTGCAGCGGCGGTCCTAGCCTCAAGATATTGACGAAACAAACCGGGTACATGAACACCCTCTGGTATCTCAGATGCTTCAGACATGCTGGAACGAAAAAGGAATGGTTCAATACAAAAAGGATTGAAAGAAAGATATATGGCTCTTGGGGATCATGTTTTTCAAAATAAGCTTTATTTTTGAAAATACTTCCTTCCAAAACCATTTTGAAAATAGTTTTCAAAAACTTTACCCAATCTGGTAACCTTCAGCTCTGATACCAAGTGTAACACCCCACCTCCGTTAAGGTCACTCACAAAGGGAATGCCTTAACTTTGGTGGAGCATTTTAGTAAACAGAACAGAAACTTAGAAGACAAATAAAACAGTACTTGAAATTTTTTAACTTTATTACAGTAGAAACGGAAATCAATATGGTTACATCCTTTCAAATCTCAGGATTCAAGTACAAATATCAGTCTTGTACAAAAGCCTTCAAAATGCATGTTTTAAAATCATAATCCCCATAGAACGGGAGCTATACAGAGCCAAGCCATACTTTAAGCACTTTAAGCAGAGAGAAATCCGGATCAAGCTAAAGTATTCCCTCCTTGGATAACCTGGGGGGAAACGGAAGAAAGGAGGCGAAACAACAAGGGTCAGACAAAAAGTCTGGCAAGTCCAGTGACTTTCAGCATATGAACAGATAATAATAATATGACATGGACATAAAACTGGATGAGAGACAACTGTAACAGGTGTAGCAGATATAACGGAAGAACAGAATGACATAGACTATTGCTTTACACTTCTCTGCACTAATACTAGTATAACAGAATTAGGTGTCACCCTAATGTCTAAACTGAAATAGAAACGGGTACAGAATAATTTAACAGAAACAGGATGCTAATAATGGGCCTTTACTACCCGATCAGAAACAGACAAATTCAGAAACAGATTAATCCCTATGGAAACATAATGTAGAATTAGGTGTACACTAGTAATGGGCCTTTACCACCCGAACAGACGGTACCACGCAGAAACAGACAGGTGTTACCACCCAACAGAAACAGACGGTACCAACAGAAACAGACAGAACTAAGTGTACCCTAAAACCCTACCCCAAGCGATCGGCTCCCTAATACATAAATATCCTGTGTTGGCCCCACAATAGGGTGTATCACTCCCTAAAGTGACAACCAATTGGCACAGACCTATTTACAGACGTCACGGCGTCTTACATCCTCAGAGGCAGACCGGGATCCATGCACGCACATGACCCGGTTGGAACGCACCATCAACACCCCTCGCCATTATCAGAATGAACCGCTTATAATTAGTTCAGTAAGCGTGCCCGGACCCTACTTCCTGTTGGGTCAAAGTTTTGTTACAAGAAAGGGTTACTGACTAATATGGGTCCCAAACAACAGATGACACAAGTAATTCCCCTCCTAACCTTGTGTCCCCAGACTAACAGATTTCAGTTTAACTTATCTACAAGTTTCAGACATACAAAATTTAGATTAACTAGTTCACTGATCAGGCAATCAAGTTAACAGGTTCTCAGACTAACGGATCAGATGTTCGGATTAACAGGCTTACAGATTAACTGGTTCCAGATCTTCTAACTTTGTATTGGGCCTATGGATTCACGAAACGGGTTTATCAGATTCATTGGTCCAATTGGTTTAACCTTACCCAACACGTTTTAGACATCACGGTTATCTCAGATTTTCATTAATTAAATATTAATGCCCAAACCTCTCACATTAGACTGACAGTTTGCGGCTACTGGTTAGGCCGGTTGGTTCCGGGCAGGTTTCTGTCGCAAACTGAGTCTAACCTCGGGTTTCAAGCACGTTATGACTAACTTCTCACATTAGAACCTATTGTTTGCGACCACTGGAATATGCCGGGCGGTTCCGGGCAGAATTACGTCGCAAACTCATTCTAACCTCGAGTTAGCCATGTTTATCTTTGCGGCCAATTAATTAACGATTTACCATTTATACTCATGCCTAATATACATGTCAATTATTCATAGCTAATGACAACAACAGACTGAATATATCAACTTAACGGATATAGCAGATAACAAGTTTTGCAGATTAGGCGACTTAACGGATTTAGCTGATTAAACAAACTAGCAGATTTTAGCATATAACAGATTAGGCATCTCAACAGACAAATTTAAAAGACTAGGCATCTCAATCTAATTAGCAGTTTAGGCAGAATTGGCAGATTAGAACTAGCAAATTAGGCAAATATATTAGATTTAATCATTCCTTAAGGTTTCACAACATATCTTGCCTAAATATAAATCTTGCCTAAGTTCACATGCATAAATAATAGTCATGATTCCCAATATGATCATTTACCCCATGTTTGCATTAAATTCACATAGCACAGATTATGGTCATAATTTACCATATATCATATGTTCCCTTTTTTATTAAACTTGCAAAGTACAGAAGATCCATATATAGATTATACCAAATATAACCATAGATTACTATGCATGTCATATATCCCAAAGATCCCTTACTTAGGTGTTTATTTACATAATAGATACCCTACTTCCATGTAAATCTTTCTACCTAAGCCATATTCCCTTTTTTTTTAAGTCATAGTCCATTATATAAAATATGCCCAAGGATCTAGATCTAACCTGTATTATGTCTTTCTATTCAGATCTTAATTTTTAACATGCCTTATATTCCAGATTTACAAGTCATATATTATCATATGATAATCCCAAATTGTCATATATGCATAGATCTAGATCTAGTTCACAACCTATGTCCTTCACTCAAATCAGTCACAAATCAGTCCAATTATGCATCATTCATTTTATTGTCCCAAATATTTTAGCGTATGTTAATCTCTTATGAGATTGGCTCAGGCTCGTGGTAGCCTGGCTATAGAACAAAAAGAGGAAAGAGATAAGATTGATCCAAACAGAACAGAAAAGAACAGATATAATCTCATATTCAGATTTACAATTCATGTCACAATCAGAATTAACGTTTATATCGGAAAATAACTGTACTTGCCTTGATTGGATTAAAGAAAGAACTTTAACTTGTTGTAGAATCTTTGCAGAAACTTTAATCTCCAGTTTGAATTGAGTTGCTTACGCTGATGTTGATTATCTTCTAGTTTTGATTCCAGCAGAGTAGCGACGCCATTATTTTATTTTAGTTAGAATAAAGGCAGAGTATAGGTAGAATGAAGTTGTGTGGAGAGAAAGTGAGGTTTGGGGGTATTTTTATAGGAGAATAGGGTGATTTAGAGCCTTCAGATCAGTCCAGAAGTCATCAGAATCGTACAGCTCGAATACACATCATCCAGCCACTCAAAAGAAGACACGTCACCTCAGAACACTCCAGAATTCGGTGCTGGATTTGTATGGGCGCACTTGGCAGGTGCGCCAGTGTATTTTTGTACTGGCGCACTTCACAAGTGCGCCAGTCTATTCTGGCCTGTTTCCGGTTTTTCTGCCTAACTTCGTTCGTCCATATCTTCTTCATACGAACTCCGATTTACGCAAATTCGGACTCTATTTCGCGTATTTTTCCGAGACGAACACAATGGCGCAACCCGTTTCCCTTATTTCTTCCCCTAAAAATTAATTATACCTTGATTTTTAACTCTTATGTTTACAGAAAATACGGGGTGTTACACCAAATTTCGGGATGCCTCCCAATCAGGACCTCAGTTACCATCCAAACGAGGTGAAGATCTCCGGTCTTCGACCACCGTCTTTATCTTCGATTTCTTATCGTCGATTCAGTTATTCAGAATGGGATAAACCCGGCCTTTCTGAACAACTCGCGTATATAATAAACAAGTGCAACACTAACATACGCACACATCATTTCAATTCATTAGTCACTAACCGTCAATCAGTAAGAGAACGATTTCCCAAATATTAACCCCGAAGGCCGAAACCAACATCAAATCAACACCCATGAAACCATTCGACTTAGCCAACCTTCAGTTAATTTCTAAATCACATCCATGTCGTTTATAATATTTTATAACGATTTATCGCTATTTTTATATATTTTAAAATAGCCAATTTATTCAAAACGACGCTTCGGGCCATAACGCAGCTGTGGCGCTATTTTTCTTCAGAGTTGATTTACACATATTTGAAGATCTAACCGTTGGATCTTCACAAAATTTACATCATTAGAAAGATCTTTTCAAAATGAATCCAACGGTTCCAGTTTCAGGAAAATCCGACAGTCGGATCTCCCGGTATAATCGTTTGAAGTTTCGATTTCAAAGTACGAACTGCAGCGTCGTTATTCGATTAAATATTATATATATATATATATAATCGATTCTGGCGCTGTTTTTCTTCAGATTTGAATTAAACATTCCAGACAATCTAACCGTTGGATTTTTACAAAGTTGGTGCCGTTGGAATGATTTTTCCAAACCGAACCCAACGGTTGCGATTTCAGGAAAATCCGATGGCCGGATCTCCCGGTATAATCGTTTGAAATCACGGTTTCAAAATACGAACTGCAGCGTCGTTATTCGATATATTTTAATTCTATATATATATATATATATATATATATATATATATATATATATATATATCGATTCTTTGATTTCAAAGCTATATTCTTTTCATACATTTGATAAAAATGATATTTTTATCTAACTGTCTTCTATTTCAACACTTCGCTATATTTAACAATTCATGTATATAATAAAAATGTGATTTTTATTGTAAAACAATTCATTTAAAAACACTAATATTTTATATAGTTCATATAGGTAATAAAAATCGGATTTTTATTATAAAACAATTTCTTTCAAAACAAGATTATTTTATATAGTTTGTATAGATGATAAAAATGTGATTTTTATTATAAAGCAATTTATTTCAAAATATGAATATCATTCAACACATGAATTTCAATTCAACGAATGAATATCGATTCAACACATGAAGGTTTTCTATAGTTTATATATATATATAGATAAAAATGTGATTTTTATATTTAAAACACGAATATCATTCAACACATGAATTTCTAATCAACGAATGAGTTTCAATTCAACACATGAAGGTTTTCTATTCAACGAATAAATATAGTTTCAACAAATGAAAATAATTCAAACACATGAATATTAGTCAAAATTTCGGCAGCATAACGGCAGGGTAGTTAAAACCAGGACCGTCCCTAGAACAGCTCCTCGCTCTACCTTAAAACCTCGCGGTTTTTGACAATGGGGAATCATGCATCTAGTTCGCACGCAGGCGGCATGTATATATTTATTTCATTTCCACAAACTAATCCTATGTGGTTTCAACCAAATATTTCTCAACTACAAATAGGTACTTTTCAACCACAATCAATCAATATCAACCACAAACAATTCCAATCAACCATTCGCTATCAATCAATTTTCACACCAATCACAACCAATAAATATCGTCCATGGTTTGTGGACGAGGGGCATATATATATATATATATATATATATATATATATATATATATATATATATATATATATAGCATTTCACTTCTATTTCAACACATATATAATTTTTACAACGCATATACAACTTATACATCGAACGTACAACTTATACAACGCTTATACAAGAGGTGTACAACGCTTATATAACTCATACATCGACTATATAATTTATACATTGTCGTTTTCCATATCGTTTATAAATTGGAAATCTCACATTGGGTTCCACTCCACCAAAAATAGCAGAGGGCTCAGAAAAATATGCGGTCTCTTCTAAAATGCAGAGGACGTCCATACGAGTCCATTGTCTCTTGTTTCACTGAATTTCGTCAAGAAACAAAAAAGATATGATTTTTACAGTGAAATCAAAAATGGTAGCGCTTTAAAGTGCTATAATATATATAATAATTCTAACTGCCGTACCTCTATATTTTTCTTCCAAACTAGGTTTTAGGATTTCTTTCAACCAGCGAAGTTGCAGCTCGATCGGAGGATACAGCGTCGAAGAGTTACGAATGGGCTTCTCGTGCGTGGTGGTAGGAGGCGATTCGGTGGTCGGAGGTGGGAGCTGGACGGCGGTGAAGTCGTCGACTTCCCGGGGTTCGTACGCGATGATGGAGAGGAGAGAGAAGGCGACGGGGGGTCGAATTTGAAGAGGAGGAGGAGGCGAGTCGACGGAGGTAGGTGGCGATCGCTGGTGATGGCCGTGGCGGCGGCGAAGTGGGCGGGAAGGATCGAACGTCTTCCTCCGTTAATCGCGATGGGGAGAGAGAAATCGGGGGGTGGGGGGGTGTTTCTGACGTGGACAAATCATTTTTTATTTATTTATAAAGTTTTAAAAATCCGAAAATACCCCTTGCCTCCTGCGAATCCCAATCCAAACCCAACGACTGTCATCTCTAGCGTTTTACCCCCATTCCGAACAAATGGGATATGTTTCGTAGGCCCATTCGACTGTTTCAGTCAGTTTTCCTTCAAATTAAAATATATAACATTCAATATTTGATTTGAACGTACATTTCAATTTGTCAGGGCCACAAACTGATTCGAAAATTCCAGAAAAATAAATCTGGCTATGTTTTGACGATACGGTCGCAACAAAACTAGTTTCGTCTAATTCTGAGACCGTTTGCAAAAAGGCCCATTTCTGGTCGATCGAATTTAACTATAATTGACCAAAACACATTTTCCTTTGCCACGCTCACATACTAGCTTCAAAAATTATGAAATTTGAAACCTAGCAATAACTTCACATCCCGGATCCATCAAAAGTGGTTTCGTCGAATTCCGAGGTCGTATGCAAAATGGCCAATTTCATGGGCTATATAAATTCCATAGCGACCTTTCAGAAAATTCATTTGGCCATAACTTTTGCTTTCCGCTATGAAAATTCGATTTTTTAGATTCGTTATAAAGGTATTCACTAACATATTTAAATATTTCTGGTTTCACTCAAATCCGTTTGGTTTTGCACCCGGTACAGTCCGACAAAGTTTGAATTCAATTTATGAAACTGCAGCGCCTTTTCAGGCCTTGTTTATAATTAGAATTAATTATATTCGTTTTCAAACGTCGATTCAAACTCACCTTTCATTGCTATTATTTAAAATATTTATTTTAAATATTTAAAATCCATTATTTTTGCCAATTTAAAAATTTTAAATTGGTTCAATTTTTCGGGTCGTTACATATCAATAACTTATGTTTTGCATTTTGATTTGACTGTCAAGTGATGGCAATGATAACATATTAAATTCTAATCCCTCACATACCTAGCGATGTCCCTTTGAACTACCATGTTTGCTATTTTGTAAAATGTTATATTTTTCATGCTTTTGTATAAATTATAGTTTCTTGATCTATATAATCATGGTTCTTAAATTGATATAGTCTGGGTAGTATGTATATGAGTATGCATGCCAGTTTGTTTATGCACAATGAAGTTCATCTAGTTTGTTTTTTTGTATTATTACAGTGTTTCCAAGGAAATAATGTCTCTAATGAATGGTGAGATTGCAAGTATTCTTGACAAAAAAGTTGGAGCAACTTCAGCAATTTTCTGATGACCCTTCAAGCCAAACTCTTAGTATGTTATTAATATAAATCTACTTTGTTGAGTCAAATATAATTACGAACTTATGTTTCTAATTTCTTGTTTTTTCTTGCTCATGGTATTTGAAAAGTCGCACAAATATGTCAAGAGATTTAGCTACTTCAAAAATAATGTTGTTACTCTAAGTTCGAGGGTATCCCGCAAAAAAGTTCTGTATATTTTTTATACCTAACTATGTTCAGTCATTTAAAATTCTTCGACTGTAAGTTAGAGCCTTGAGCAGATACCAATTAACTGAATTTGAGGTATGTGTAAAAATATGTATGTATCCAGTCATAGTATACCTTAACAAATTAGCATACTATCTGCCATTTTCCACCTTGCTGCTAAAATTTTAAAAGTGAACCTTAGATCAAGCGCTTACTTTTTTTCTTCTTTCCAAAATAGGAAAATTGTATTAATACTAAGTAAAGATGTTCCGTTGAATTTGGTATGCTCCGGGTTAAGTGTAACAATGTACCTACTCATTCGTTATGCTTTATATTTATCATGAATGACAGATCATGCAGGTTATTTCAAAGTCAATTTTGGTTTTGAATCCTTCAGATGTTCTTAAGCTCTTAAAGTCTCTTACATCTATGATTCAGCAAAGGTGAATTATAATTGTCATAAAAACTATATAAATGTCTTGTTATATTGCAGTTTCATATCATTGACTCAATATCTGAACCTTACAGTATGAAATTGTTTGATGTCACTAAAAACTGCATGTTTTTCCATCTTGGCTTTCTACTTACAAATGACTGATTTTATGTATATATGTAATTCAATAATGCTGAACTAACCACTGTGATATAAACATGCAATTAACATACATTATTTCAATGTTTATGCTTGCAAAACTAACCACCGTGATTGTCGGATTTTGTATATAAAAAACAAAGAACACGGGAGTCCGCATCCCCTTCCTGTTATGTGGGGTTCTTTTGCTTAAGCAATATTTATGACATACATGAAAATGTGTTACAAGTGTCATCTGTACTACCCCATGATACACTTAGTATAGCTAGGTTGCTTAGCATATTTCAGTGTACATTTGATGTAAATTCGTCCCTCTCTTTCCTTAGAGGTGCATTATTAGTTTATGTGCTACCTTGGCTCAAAAGTGTATTCAGACAACATGCAAGCAGTATAGCTTCACAAGAATCTTCTTTGAGAATTCTCAACTCCTTATACCAGGTCAAATTTCTCTATCAAAATAGCATCTTATCTCATTTCTGTAACAACTATGTCAAAGCTTACAAAATCTATTTTACGTCTGCCTTTTAGATAAACTAGTTGAACATTATACTGTGCTAAAATAAAAATAAATAGATATTGAATTTCATAATCAAAACATATATTATCGTTAAGTGTTTTTGTATTATTTGTATCCTATACATATTCCCAGTTAGTTGAGTTAAATAAGACCATCATTGAGTTTAAAGTAAATTACTTACGTATAAATTGATTTTTATCATGTAAATAACAGGTTGAAACTTCAAAAAAATAGAACTAAATCAGTCAATCACATATGCACCTGGCGATCCTATTAAATCAGGGCTTAATGGTTTGCATTGTTTGGATATCACAAACTACAACCTAAGTCTTAACAAGTAAGCTGTAGATTTGATATATATTTTTCTGCTTCGTTTTTTCCTATTTGATCCTAAGTCTTAACAATTAGGTGATTCAATTACCATCTTACAACCGACATATATGAAAGAAGTGGTGAGTAGGAGGACGAGAGAAGGGAAGATTCACACCAGCAAATTAATCACATCAAAGTAGGTAATGTGATTGCATTCCCAACTGGAGTTGTGCATTGTGCTATAATGATGAAGATTATATTCTCTATTATATCTTGTATAGTGTTGGCCATTTGCTTTTCTGGTTAAAAAGAATAAGTACATTCATTATATCATAAAATGCAAAAAATATGTTGTACATGTAAATTTGAGATCATATCCATCCATACGAAGTCATATCATCTACAACTATACATATCAATTTGAGATCATATATACATGTAAATTATCAGGACTTGTATGTAATTCTAACTGTTGACCGTTACACTTGTGTATAGGTAATTAGCATTTCCAAAGTGAAGAACAATTGCATCATAGAACTATCGGTAACTAAGCCATAAGCAAGACTTTAACTATTATGTATTATAATATTTTGTTCGTACAAGTTGTATAGACTTGTTTGTAAATAATTATGTTACATGGATTTGATTATTTTTTCAAAATACTATTATTGAAATGATTATGGATATTATACTTAATGTAACACCCCGCCTCCGCTAGGGTCACTCGCAAGGGAATGCACTAGCTTTAGAGGGGCATTATTGGTAAACATGCACAGAAATATCCCAAGACAGAACATATAAAATAGCGGAAGTAAAATCAAACTGTCATAAACATTAATAATTAAGGTCTAAAGCGTTTTACATCAGAGTACATCAAAACTTGTCTTGCAATAGTAAAAAAGCATAAAGACTTTTTCATAAACTTATTCCCCAAGTAAAAACAGTAAAGTAGCCATAGCCAAGAAAAGTCCAAGCCATCCATGATGACCTTCAAGCAGAAGAAGTCCGAACTAAACAACAGTATTTCCTCCCTGTAACCTGGGGGGAAACGGAAGAAAAGAGGCGAAACAAAACGGGTCAGTCAAAAAGACTGAGTAAGCCCTATCTACTATCAGCATAAAAACTAGTAAAGTTAACTGACATGAGAAACTGAGATGAAGATAAGCATGATGACAAGATAGATAAGCTAAATCAAAATAACATGATGAACTACTGAACTCAGATAAACTAAAGTGTCATAATAAATTACGATGTCAAGATAAGACAAGGTATCCCATCGTCAAGTTCCTGTCAAGTATAATATCCCCAAGATATCTATCACGTATAACGCCCCATGGTATCTATCCTGTACATCTGCTCTGCACCTACCGTACTAGTATCCCCACCATATCATGTGTTAACCATGAATGACCTTTACTCAAAAGTCGTGTAATGGTCTATGTCAACCTAACATACCGCATATGTAGGTTACTCAACTCGTATGTTTTGTTCCATGTAAATGTCCAGTCCCTTGCCGTAGACCATACGGGTTTTCCCATGAGATTCTATATTACTTTAACATAGTTCCGTGATCCTTAAGATCGGTTTGGACTGTTACCCTAAACCTAGCTAGGGTCTCCCAACCTGAATTATCGTTTGTACAAGTAGGACTTATGCTACCTAGGGCTACTAGGGATTACGCTTACCTATTGCACGTTTTCGTATCTCGGTTTTGGTTCAACCACCCAGGGCCACTAGGATTCACGCTAACCGTCAACCGCGCCCTTTTTCCCACGCATTCATCGTGAATCGTTTTTCCATGACTGTATGCACATGTATCACATCGTGCCATCCGAGTCCTGTCACAGGGCAGACCAGGAAATACAGGACTCGGTCGGGAGCTTTCGATTTATCTGCCGATGCAGATGCTAAGGTCTGTTTTTCTATACGTGGCTATGGTCCCACGCGATCCCTCCCTCAACTAGCGAAAGACAAGACAGGATAAATCCTGTATGAGAACACACTACTGGCCAACCCACAATCTAGCCCAACCGCAACCATAATTAGATAGCAATTATGGTCTTTTGGGTGTTCTCTGCCTTTCCGTACGTACACGCTTGACCAAAGATGGTAGGTAGCCTGACGAAATGCTATCTAGGGTACGACCGTGTATCGTCGACTATCCCCTATCCATCCCCGTCTTTAGGTCGCTCGCATAGCAACCAAGGCATACTCTTGGCTCTTCTAACGCAGACCTTAACCTCTCATGAGCCTAGTATAATCACCTGGCAGCTCACAGAGGGATACCAAGAATATCCTCACGTTCCCCGAAGCCGCTGCTTCGTCACCCAGTTCGCTGGAGCCTTTATCTAAATCAGATACTTGCTCCTACTCGTATACTTAAATGATGACCTACCGTATCAGGTTACTCATCTATCTATGAACTGGTCTAAATTTCCTTGACTGAGAATCATTTCTTAGTTATTCCTCAACTAAGTGTACCATATAGCCTTATTCCCGTTATCCTTGTTAACTACGGTTATCCACCTAATCCTCAGAACTAGGGTTTACATAATGGATTAAGTGTCACTTAAGTTCATGACTTAACCCGTCTACAAATCATGTCAAAATTGGCTAAGTATCCAAGTCCAAGACTTAACCCTACAAACCATGTTCACGTTGGTTAAGTATATTAAGCAATTCACGACTTAACCCCGTCTAATTATCATTCCAGATTGGTTAAGTATATATTAACTTGACCCTATCAATTTTCTTAGTCAAATCGGTCAAGTGTATTCAAGCGATTCGTGACTTAGCCTTATCATGTTTTCACGTTAGATTGGTTAAGTATAGGTTAACTTAACCTCAATAAATTCACGAGTTAGATTGGTTAAGTATAGGTCACTTAACCACCTCAATCATCATGTTATATTAGTTAAGTGTTTAACTTAACTCCATTAAACTACCAAGTGGGATTAATTAAGTCTAGGCTAACTTAACCCCATCCGATTTCCATGCTTAGACTAGTGGAGTCTAATCTCATCCATTAACTGTATTTTTCGGTTAAGTGTCATTAAGAAAACTTACTTAACCTTCCCCAAATTATCGTGTTGGATTGGTTAAGTGTTGGTTAACTTAACCTCGTCCACTAATCGTATAAAAATGGTTAAGTGTCATTAGGCAAATCAAATTACTTAACCTACCCAACCTTGTCATGTTTTGTTAAGTATCATTAGCCTAATCCATTTACTTAACCCATTTGTCCATGTCATATTTGGTTAAGCGTCATTAATCAAATTATCTTAACCCTATCATGTGGCATTAATTACTTAATGCACCTCAACCTCTCACATTAGACTTTGTTGCGGTTACTAGTTAAGCCGGTCGGCTCCGGGTAGCTTTACACCACAACTTGGTCTAACCTCGGGTTTAAGCACAACATGACCAACTTCTCACATTGGGTCCTATTGTTTGCAACTACTAGTTAGGCCGGTCGGTTCCGGGTAGTTTTACGTTGCAAACTCAACCCAACCTCGAGTTGGCCACACTTATATTATCTAAGTGTCACGTCCATCATGTTTCCAAAACATGTTACAAGTTTTCAAGCATTTGGGTAGACCTAACTTAATAGGTAAATTCCCAAAGGGTAGACCTAACTTAATAGGTAAATTCCCAAGCTTATGTTTTCAAGCATACTTACATGTTAACTTCCATGTTATATTTCAAGTCATGTTTTCAAGTATAAACACATGTCATATTTAACGTTACATATTGTCATGTTTATACCCATTTACCCAAATCATGTTCATGTCATTATGTTTTCCCATAATGTGACCCCAACGCTTTTGAACTCGCATAATGGATTCAAAGAAGGAACTTGTCAAAGGCATGACAAAAGTGGATATTAAGCCACAAGTTAATCATGGTGGCAAATGAGGCACAAATGTGTTCATTAACTTGCATGTTACATTCTTAAGCCTCAGAAACATGCATAAACCCAAACTTGGCACATAAGCGAATCATGGTGACAAAAGACATGGAATGATGACTAGTAACTCGCATATATCATCATATAAGGGTTATGACTTCATATGCAAGTTGACATAAAGGTTATGAGGGTTCTCATGTTACATAATGCAACATTTCAACATAAAGGTGGTAGCTTTTAGCCCACAAGATCAAGATAATGACTTTATAAACTTGCATGACATGATAGCATGTATCATACTCAATGATCAAACCCAAACTTGCAACATGAACATTTAACTTCATAGTTAATATCTAAGAGTAGGGAAAAGGGCTTACATTGCTATGAAGGCACCAATCGATTAAATTAAAGATTGAGACAAAGCCTATGCATGCCATCATTCAAAAACCCAAAGATGAAAGCTCCAAATCAATAAAAACCCCACTTGATGAACAAAGGTCAAAGCTTTAGCCTTGAAATCAACGTGAGAAGCTCTCATACTAACATAGGGACTCTCTAACACTCACATGATAATGAAACCTCTCATAGAAATGAAGTGGAGGCTAGGATTTTGAGTGGAGGCCATGAGAGGAGCAATTTTGCCATAGTTTAGTTGCATGAATGTATAATGAGGATTTAGGATAGGTTAGGGTCTTATTTATAGATTAGGCAAGTGTTTTAGGCCATAGGATTAAACCTAGATTCAATCCAAGCCATCAAAGCATGTCTTGGGGAAGAAGTCAAGTGTAGGAACCATCTAGGGCCTTTAGATTAAAGATGAACCATGAGAACCATCCAAATGCAAAATCTGCATTTGAGCGAATCGGCCCACGGGTTGACAGCCAAACACTCTGGATTAACCCCTAGTCGACCCAGCAGGCTCGGGTCGACCTCAAAAATCGGCCGGTTCGGTTATTCCCCTCTCCCAATTCGCTGTTTTGAACATTTTTGCATATTTATTTATTTAATTTTCAATTATATATATATATATATATATATATATATATATATATATATCAATATATATATTTCTCTGCGCAAGCCATTTCACTTAATTAAGTATACTTTAATTTGGGAATTTTTCGTGAAACTTCGCGAGGCCATATCTTGGTCATACGGACTCCGATTCTCGAAAACTCAGACTCTATTTCGCGTATTTTTCCGAGACGAACGCAATGGCATAGCCCGTTTTAATAGATTCAGAATTTAAAATTAAATTCTGCCTTGATTCTCGTCTTAACACGTTATCGAAAAATACGGGTTGTTACATTCTCCCCACCTTTTAGGATTTCGTCCCCGAAATCTCCAAGTTAGGAAGAACATATCCTACCATCGATCATCCATCTACTCAAAACATCATACACAAGCAACCATTGTCCTTAGATGATTTCTAATGCTGTATGAATATATGCAAAACGTGTGTGTACATGTTCCTTAGCTAATGCTAATGATCAGGCCTGAATAATCTTTCTAATGCAAAATATGTATAGTGCCATGAATCCAACATGTATGCAAATAGTCCTAGTCATATAGATACTATATGCGTGCACAATCATTCATTCATATGCAACAACCGCATGATAATACATTCGATTTCATCCATAAACAAGTATAAATACTCGTGCATATGCAATATGAAATGTGACCGAGTCGAGCTAGTATCTAATGTGTATTCGCGCATCCACGAGCAACCACTTGCAACCATATCAATCATAACATGTTTCAAATACATGTTTACATCCATAGGGTTCTACCTAGAATTCCCTGAAACAGGGTCGAGAAGATAAACAAGACAAACTCCTTACGGGGTTTGTAACAGAAAATAGGACCAAGAAGATGTCCACAAAAGAGAGCCTACAAGTAAGCTCTGCAGAAAACAGGGATCAAGGATATACTCCCAAAAAGAGATATCATGCGTGTATCTAGTCTTTGACCTTCAAAGTCGTATTTCCTTGAGCTTAATTCCTTTGTGCTTTGACCATCCTTCAACTTCATGGTTTCGTAGCTCCTTATTTTTCCTGTTTCCATAAAATGAGTTGGAACTCATTTCCTCGTCGCCTTTCGTTCCACTTCCACTTATTCTTAATCTAGAATACTTGGCTTAAACCTTCGTACTCATGATTCCATGCGAGCCCTCCAAAATTCACTAGTGAATCTTGGATCTCTTTTATATACTATAAGGTATTCCATGTAGAAGAACTTTCTCTTGAAAGTAAACAGATGTCAACCAGGTTACCAAGTGCACTTACTAGGGTGATTTCTATACCCCTTACATAAGTGAAATGAACCATCCGTCTTATTGGCGAACACCACTCGATCGGGTTTCAAATTTCCAATAAAGGCATCAAGGGATTCTAAGTAACTAGTCATGACAGAACCTCAAAAAGGTTACACGATACTTTGAGGGCATTACCAAGGCTAGTCAAAAGGTCTAACTACCCTCCTATCAAAACCGAGAGTGGCACCCCCTACTGGATAACCACTTCATCCCTAGAATCCATCCATAGCTTATAAACATAAGCATTATTTCCAAACTCAACACTTGGCATAGACATTCTCAAATCCAAACAAGTCATGTATAAATGGACTGATTCTCCAATAGGACTTTGAGACAAAAATGGGATTCTCTATTACGCTAGTACTTAAGGTGCAGAGACTCAACTATCGAAGTAGACTTAAATGATACGAAAAACGAAGTCCTAACGGGATGATAGAGAAGAAAAGCTAAACCTTTAACAAGATCGTTACCCTCCTTCCGAGGTACCCTAGAAATGAGAGCATACTATTGCCCTCCCGATGATCTTGTCCTTGTCCCATAATACTTAACTATCCGCCCCGTTTTACCATGCCAAAGGTACTTTCTCGTCATGGGTTTCATTGTTCATCCTTCTCCCTCCTTTGAGGACTAAGCCATACCAACAAGTTGCTCATCCTTAAACTCGTATCCTTTATCCTCTTTCTCACTATCCTTTCTTATAACGCGGCCACTGGTCTCTCGAGAACCACCTCCATCGTATGGAAAGCACTTTCGTAGATAGAAAAGACTAGTCGCAGTTAAAACCACTGTGACTACAGATGGAGGAAGGAAAGGAAAAGAGATTCAATTAAGGAAACAAGGATAGTGCTAATGGCCTTTGGGGAATAGCCTTTTTCTTTTAAAAGAAAATTTCTTGAAAAATGCTTCTTTGCAAACGATTTTCAAATAGTTTTCAGAAGGCCTTTAAAAACTTTTGCCCAGTCTGGTAACCTTCTGCTCTGATACCACGTGTAACACCCCGCCTCCGCTAGGGTCACTCGCAAGGGAATGCACTAGCTTTAGAGGGGCATTGTTGGTAAACATGCACAGAAATATCACAAGACAGAACATATAAAATAGCGGAAGTAAAATCAAACTTTCATAAACATTAATAATTATGGTCTAAAGCCTTTTACATCAGAGTACATCAAAACCTGTCTTGCAATAGTAAAGAAGCATAAAGACTTTTTCATAAACTTATTCCCCAAGTAAAAACAGTAAAGTAGCCATAGCCAAGAAAAGTCCAAGCCATCCATGATGACCTTCAAGCATAAGAAGTCCGAACTAAACAACAGTATTTCCTCCCTGTAACATGGGGGGAAACGGAAGAAAAGAGGCAAAACAAAACGGGTCAGTCAAAAAGACTGAGTAAGCCCTATCTACTATCAGCATAAAAACTAGTAAAGTTAACTGACATGAGAAACTGAGATGAACATAAGCATGATGACAAGATAGATAAGCTAAATCAAAATAACATGATGAACTACTGAACTCAGATAAACTAAAGTGTCATAATAAATTACGATGTCAAGAAAAGACAAGGTATCCCATCGTCAAGTTCCTGTCAAGTATAATATCCCCAAGATATCTATCACGTATAACGCCCCATGGTATCTATCCTGTACATCTGCTCTGCACCTACCGTACTAGTATCCCCACCATATCATGTGTTAACCATGAATGACCTTTACTCAAAAGTCGTGTAATGGTCTATGTCAACCTAACATACCGCATATGTAGGTTACTCAACTCGTATGTTTTGTTCCATGTAAATGTCCAGTCCCTTGCCGTAGACCATACGGGCTTTCCCATGAGATTCTATATTACTTTAACATAGTTCCGTGATCCTTAAGATCGGTTTGGACTGTTACCCTAAACCTAGCTAGGGTCTCCCAACCTGAATTATCGTTTGTACAACTAGGACTTATGCTACCTAGGGCTACTAGGGATTACGCTTACCTATTGCACGTTTTCGTATCTCGGTTTTGGTTCAACCTCCCAGGGCCACTAGGATTCACGCTAACCGTCAACCGCGCCCTTTTTCCCACGCATTCATCGTGAATCGTTTTTCCATGACTGTATGCACATGTATCACATCGTGCCATCCGAGTCCTGTCGCAGGGCAGACCAGGAAATACAGGACTCGGTCGGGAGCTTTCGATTTATCTGCCGATGCAGATGCTAAGGTCTGTTTTTCTATACGTGGCTATGGTCCCACGCGACCCCTCCCTCAACTAGCGAAAGACAAGACAAGATAAATCCTGTATGAGAACACACTACTGGCCAACCCACAATCTAGCCCAACCGCAACCATAATTAGATAGCAATTATGGTCTTTTGGGTGTTCTCTGCCTTTCCGTACGTACACGCTTGACCAAATATGGTAGGTAGCCTGACGAAATGCTATCTAGGGTATGACCGTGTATCGTCGACTATCCCCTATCCATCCCCGTCTTTAGGTCGCTCGCATAGCAACCAAGGCATACTCTTGGCTCTTCTAACGCAAACCTTAACCTCTCATGAGCCTAGTATAATCACCTGGCAGCTCACAGAGGGATACCAAGAATATCCTCACGTTCCCCGAAGCCGCTGCTTCCTCACCCAGTTCGCTGGAGCCTTTATCTAAATCAGATACTTGCTCCGACTCGTATACTTCAATGATGACCTACCGTATCAGGTTACTCATCTATCTATGAACTGGTCTAAATTTCCTTGACTGAGAATCATTACTTAGTTATTCCTCAGCTAAGGTGTACCACTTAGCCTTATTCCCGTTATCCTTGTTAACTACGGTTATCCACCTAATCCTCAGAACTAGGGTTTACATAATGGATTAAGTGTCACTTAAGTTCATGACTTAACCCGTCTACAAATCATGTCAAAATTGGCTAAGTATCCAAGTCCAAGACTTAACCCTACAAACCATATTCACGTTGGTTAAGTATATTAAGCAATTCACGACTTAACCCCGTCCAATTATCATTCCAGATTGGTTAAGTATATATTAACTTGACCCTATCAATTTTCTTAGTCAAATCGGTCAAGTGTATTCAAGCGATTCGTGACTTAGCCTTATCATGTTTTCACGTTAGATTGGTTAAGTATAGGTTAACTTAACCTCAATAAATTCACGAGTTAGATTGGTTTAGTATAGGTCACTTAACCACCTCAATCATCATGTTAGATAAGTTAAGTGTTTAACTTAACTCCATTAAACTACCAAGTGGGATTAATTAAGTCTAGGCTAACTTAACCCCATCCGATTTCCATGCTTAGACTAGTGGAGTCTAATCTCATCCATTAACTGTATTTTTCGGTTAAGTGTCATTAAGAAAACCTACTTAACCTTCCCCAAATTATCGTGTTGGATTGGTTAAGTGTTGGTTAACTTAACCCCGTCCACTAATCGTATAAAAAATGGTTAAGTGTCATTAGGCAAATCAAATTACTTAACCTACCCAACCTTGTCATGTTTTGTTAAGTATCATTAGCCTAATCCATTTACTTAACCCATTTGTCCATGTCATATTTGGTTAAGCGTCATTAATCAAATTATCTTAACCCTATCATGTGGCATTGATTACTTAATGCACCTCAACCTCTCACATTAGACTTTGTTGCGGTTACTAGTTAAGCCGGTCGGTTCCGGGTAGCTTTACACCACAACTTGGTCTAACCTCGGGTTTAAGCACAACATGACCAACTTCTCACATTGGGTCCTATTGTTTGCAACTACTAGTTAGGCCGGTCGGTTCCAGGTAGTTTTACGTTGCAAACTCAACCCAACCTCGAGTTGGCCACACTTATATTATCTAAGTGTCACGTCCATCATGTTTCCAAAACATGTTACAAGTTTTCAAGCATTTGGGTAGACCTAACTTAATAGGTAAATTCCCAAAGGGTAGACCTAACTTAATAGGTAAATTCCCAAGCTTATGTTTTCAAGCATACTTACATGTTAACTTCCATGTTATATTTCAAGTCATGTTTTCAAGTATAAACACATGTCATATTTAACGTTACATATTGTCATGTTTATACCCATTTACCCAAATCATGTTCATGTCATTATGTTTTCCCATAATGTGACCCCAACGCTTTTGAACTCGCATAATGGATTCAAAGAAGGAACTTGTCAAAGGCATGACAAAAGTGGATATTAAGCCACAAGTTAATCATGGTGGCAAATGAGGCACAAATGTGTTCATTAACTTGCATGTTACATTCTTAAGCCTCAAAAACATGCATAAACCCAAACTTGGCACATAAGCGAATCATGGTGACAAAAGACATGGAATGATGACTAGTAACTCGCATATATCATCATATAAGGGTTATGACTTCATATGCAAGTTGACATAAAGGTTATGAGGGTTCTCATGTTACATAATGCAACATTTCAACATAAAGGTTGTAGCTTTTAGCCCACAAGATCAAGATAATGACTTCATAAACTTGCATGACATGATAGCATGTATCATACTCAATGATCAAACCCAAACTTGCAACATGAACATTTAACTTCATAGTTAATATCTAAGAGTAGGGAAAGGGCTTACATTGCTATGAAGGCACAAATCGATTAAATTAAAGATTGAGACAAAGCCTATGCATGCCATCATTCAAAAACCCAAAGATGAAAGCTCCAAATCAATAAAAAACCCCACTTGATGAACAAAGGTCAAAGCTTTAGCCTTGAAATCAACTTGAGAAGCTCTCATACTAACATAGGGACTCTCTAACACTCACATGATAATGAAACCTCTCATAGAAATGAAGTGGAGGCTAGGATTTTGAGTGGAGGCCATGAGAGGAGCAATTTTGCCATAGTTTAGTTGCATGAATGAATAATGAGGATTTAGGATAGGTTAGGGTCTTATTTATAGATTAGGCAAGTGTTTTAGGCCATAGGATTAAACCTAGATTCAATCCAAGCCATCAAAGCATGTCTTGGGGAAGAAGTCAAGTGTAGGAACCATCTAGGGCCTTTAGATTAAAGATGAACCATGAGAACCATCCAAATGCAAAATCTGCATTTGAGCGAATCGGCCCACGGGTTGACAGCCAAACACCCTGGATTAACCCCTAGTCGACCCAGCAGGCTCGGGTCGACCTCAAAAATCGGCCGGTTCGGTTATTCCCCTCTCCCAATTCGTTGTTTTGAACATTTTTGCATATTTATTTATTTAATTTTCAATTATATATATATATATATCAATATATATATTTCTCTGCGCAACCCATTTCACTTAATTAAGTATACTTTAATTTGGGAATTTTTCGTGAAACTTCGCGAGGCCATATCTTGGTCATACGGACTCCGATTCTCGAAAACTCAGACTCTATTTCGCGTATTTTTCCGAGACGAACGCAATGGCATAGCCCGTTTTAATTGATTCAGAATTTAAAATTAAACTCTGCCTTGATTCTCGTCTTAACACGTTATCGAAAAATACGGGTTGTTACGCTTAATTATGCGATAAATGTTTTTTTATGATGATTATCAATGTTGGCTTAAAAATGATAATCATGTGATTAATTATTTGTTTTAATGTGGTTATTTTGCATAAGTGGTTGTTGGAAATGATACAAGCCATCAATAGTAAATAGCTATGATTAAAATATGTTGCACATCAATTAATAAGTTTTAGTAGCATTTTAAAAGTCCTACGAAAGTATAATAGTAATATAGAAAAACCGCTATAGAAAATAAAAAATAAGCGTGCAAGTATCGCTTTGGTAGCATTTTTAGGACGCTGCTAAAAAACCTTTTGTAGGGTTTCAGAAACGCTACAATATATTCATTTTTGGTAGCGTTATCTGCAATGCAACTAAAACTTTTAGACTTTTAGTTTCATGTCGTATCGTAGCGTTTATCGAAACGCTACTACAAGAATTAGTAGCGTTTTTTCAACGCTACGAAAGACATTTTCTGGTGTAGTGGGATATCCATCAAAAGGCGGTTTTTTTTATGCTTCTAACAAATCAAAAAAAGATTTAGCTTTTGGATTTGGCTCTTCCTCTACATCCAATGAATTAGAAAACATGCTCGGACTAGCGGCATCAATAACCATTTCAGTCATTCTAATTTCTGTAGCACTAGATTCATCAAAATCAACACCAAAATTTACGTTATCATCCTCAACATCAACCGACGTATTAATAACGTTCACCGCATCTTCACCGTGATGTATCCACACATAGTAATCATCCATAAAACTGTTTTTAGTCAAATGTCTTTGAACATTTTCATGACGATGATGTTTTGTAGCTTTGCATTTCTTACAAGGACAATTGATTTTCGTCATATTTGTTCCATTGGAAGATGCCACTAGCATGAACTCATTTAAACCTCTTAAAAATTGAAATGGAATTGTTCGTCTATGTCCAACATTTTTGTACATCCAAGCATGACGAACTTTCAATTGTTCCATCTTATACTGCATAATTAAGACATGTTATATTATAAGATGAGTACTTATATTATTATTATATAGAACTGTAGTAATTTCATTATTTTAATACTTACCTAATTATTGTATTTTTTTTATTTAGATGGATATAATTTCAAATTCGTACACATACAAATACAATATTAGATGTATGCTATTTAAACTTAAAAATTCTTATTCTTTTAAATGTTTAAATTCTTCCATTTATGCAAATTAGATGTATGCTTATGTTATTATACTTGTAAACTATTACATGTTTTCATTTTTTTTATTTCTTTTTACTTTGATGACCGGTCTACGTACTTCCCATTACAAATATAACAACATAAGCATATTTTATAAATCATTTCAAATTAAACGGTTCAACAAAATTTCGGCAGCACTTCACTTTGGTCCCTGTATCGTACACAAATGCATGTACACAGGGAACAAAAAGGAAGTGCCATTGAAATTTTGTTAACCGTTTAAACTGAAATGATTTATAAAATATGCTTACGTTATTATATATGAGTAATAACTTCATTGTCTCTCAATATTTGGTAAGTTATAAATGTTATGCTATCTCAAAATATATCATATTATTAAGGTTTTTTATTTATTTTGTTTGTTATTATACAACAAATTAATAGCAATGATGAGCATAAGTTTTGTGTTTTAGATTTTTTGTGAGCTAAATAAAGTAAAAGTAACAAAATGAATTCAACCAGAAGCTTTCATTTTGATTGAATTCACTGTAAATCTTTCAAGTACACATTAGTACTATGACCACTACATAACCTACTTGTAAAAACAAACTTGAATTTTCAAACAATCAAAATCACTACCTAACCTACTTGTAAAAACAATCACTACCTAACCTACTTGTAAACTAACAATTAAAATGGTGAAAAGTGGTGATCATGATTGATGGTGAATTACGGAGGAAACAATCATTGATTCGTAAAAATTTAGACTGACAATAAGAGCTGAAGAAAGCAAAAAAAAATTCCACTTTGTAAAAGAATCATATATAGCATTTAGTTTTGCATTAGTAAATAATGATGCATGCAGAGCAATATAAGATTAGCCCTCCTATTCAATTTATTATTATGCCGATGTTTACCATTCTCGTTATACATTAACAAACTTCCCTCACATAAAAAGCATCATATTTAACTGCAGCACTCAAGCTTGAGAGAAATTGTGGAAATCATGATGTTTTTTTTTTTGATAATACAGCACTTCAAAAGTAATGTTGAAAAGATTAGGTTGGGTCAGATTTAACTAAATAGTTGACTCAGTTCACATAGGTTTTGGATTCGTAATGGTTTTAAATCATAGTCACCTTATTATAACCATACCATTCTCAATTCTATTAGGGGTACTATCCCTTCAAAAGTGTTCCTTACATGTCAACAAACACTACTAAGGAGAATAGCTGGCATAAGGGTACCATTTCATATTAATTTATATATGCTAAAATATAAGGCTGGGTGTACTTTTGCCATAAGCTTGCATGCCTTATTTATACAAGAAGACCGAAAACCCTATTTTCCTCTTGTATCAGAAAACCTTATTACATTTTAATCTCAAATAATCTGAACATAACATTTTGAATAAATATAAGCTTAAGATACATCTCTGCATTTGAGCTTCCTTTCAAACTGCTTTACATTTATATCCTATAAATATACTTTTTTTCCTACCTTTGTACAACGGTGGCTTATTACAATTAAGAATCTGAATTTATTTATACATCTTAACATATACTTGAGGGTATGTACATATATTAGCCAAATTCGAAAGCTTCTTTTAAAACATGTTTCATTTCAAGGTTAATTTGAGGTTGGCAAGAGTCAAATTAGAAGTATGAGTCTAATCAATAACTAGATAATAACGACGCGGAAACAGCTTTAACCACAAAGTAATTTGGGAGATTTCGATACCTTAACAGGTGGAGTGGAAACAACTTTAACTACAAAGGAACCCCGCCTGGAAGCACCAAACGACACGGAATAATCGATGAAGGAGCGCCGAATCGAAGGACGCTCTAGGATCTGGCGATGAAGGAGCGGCGAATGAAGGAGAGGCGCTGGTTGGACATGGATCGGCGATGAAGGAGCAGCGTCTCTGGGCTCTGGCGATGCGTGCGTCGAATGACGAGATTGATTTAGGGTTTATTTTTTTAATCATTGGAATGAAAAGCTGTGTTGGACGGGTTGAAATTATGTGTTGGAGTGGTTTATTTGAATGGATGCGATCATTTTAACCTAAATTTCATAACCAATAAAGTAAATTCCAACCCATATAGAAGGCGTAGGGAATGAGTAGGGAATTCCCTACGCAGTCCCTACCCCATTCACATATTTTTACGTTTTCCCTACGTCGCGCCTACGCCGTGTAGGGATGGCGCAGGGAACTGATGGTTGGAAAATTGCCCCTTTTCTTGTAGTGAAAGAGCTATGTAAAACAAATAGTATAAAATAACATATATAAGTGTATTATGCGATATAAATAATATAACATAACATAACATAAAAAACACACTAGATTTCTTTATGTGATATAAATAACAAACTAGATAACATATATAAGAGTACTATGTGATATAAAAAAGTAGGAAAGGCTATGACTCTTTATGTTAGCAGATGATATGACATAACATCAAAATATGACATGATATAACAAAAAAATATGTTACTTGTTTATACAAGTGTCTGATTAACATTACAAGTTTGATTCATAGAAACGTTACATATGAGTTAGATTCATAGAAATGTCTGGTTAATTAACATATGAGTTTGATTCATAAAAATATGTTACTTGTTAATAGATAACATAACATAACATAAAATTACCTTTTTAAAATGAGAATTATTCGTCACTTTCGGATTCTGAATCTATTTCCTCCTCAATATATGGTACATCTTTAGTTTCAAATACTTCAATTAATGCATTAGATTCGTCGTTTAGAGGTCCAAAATCTGTTCGGTCATCGATTATTACAATTCCTAAAACGACCCAAACTTCCCCGTAAAGGAAAGCCCTCTCTTGGATCTACACTTTTCATCTAATTTATTTCGAATTTCATTGAAACGATTTGGAGATTTTAAGGATTCTTTGTCGGAGCTCCTGGTTCGTTAATACGATTGTGGCGGCTTCGTTATACGGTTAGGAAATTAGGGTTTTATAAGAAATTATTTTATATTTTAATATTATTTAAATTCTTTTAATTTGAAAAATACCTGTCCGTTGATACTTACTCCAAATCGAACCCAACGACTGTCGTCTCTAGCTAAAAACCCTCATTCCGAACACAATGAGATGTGTTTCGTAAGCCAATTCTATTGTTTTTATTAGTTTTCTTTAAATTAAAATATAAATCAATATATATTTAATTTAAACATACATTTTAATTTCCTGGGGCCACATACTGACTCCAAAAATTATAGAAAAATAAATCTAGCTAGGTTTTGACGATACAGTCCTAACAAAACTAATTTCGTCGAATTTGAAGACCGTTAGAAAAACGGTCATTTTCCAGTCGATTGAATTCAAACTGAATTTACCAAACAATTTTAAATTCACCACACTCACATATTAATTCCAAAAATTATGAAAATTGAATCTAGCAATAATTTGACATTCCGGGTCCAACAAAAGTGGTTTCGTCGAAAACGGAGGTCATTTGCAAAATGGCCATTTTTAATGGACTATATATATATATAAATTCCATAGCGACTATTCTGAAATTTCAACTGGACATAACTTTTTATTCCCGTTATAAAATCTGGATTTTTCATATTCGTTAGAAAGATATTTTCAAACAGATTCAAATATTTCTAGTTTTACTGAAATTCGATTTATTTTGAATCCTGCACATTCAATTGAAATTTGAACTCGAATTTTCAAACTGCCACGCCATTTCAGGCTCGTTATATAATTAAAATAAAATTATACGTTCTGACTTCGGTTAAAATAAATTTTTAGTCATTATTATTTAAAATAAACAATTTTAAATATTCAAAATCCATTAAAATAGCTAAAATAAAAAGTTTAAATTCGTTCTGATTTTCCGGATTGTTGCAATCTCCATTCTCGGTCATTTCGATTCCTTTATTTTCCTCAACATCTACTTGATAAGCTTGGTCATCTAGAAAATTACGTCCGTCAAATATAAACCTTGCCTTTGTTTTAAAAACAGCCCACCAATCTATTTTGTCTCTTCTTATGAATGGATAAGGAGCGTAATATACTTGAAGAGCTTGTTTGGCAAGTACAAAAGGATCATACTTATAATGGCGAGAAGTATGTCTTACTTCTATAAGATTATATTTTGGGTGCACAATGATTCCAGAACCTGAAACGTTGCCGAACCAGTTGCATTTAAACAAAAATACTTCTTTCGTGGGTCATGTTAAATATGTCAATTGCAGAATCTGGTTTAGCACACCATAACAATTATGTATATGGTCATTTGAATCATTACCACCTTTAACAAATGCACCGCTATTGTCAGTTAACTTTTTAGCACCATATTCTTTAGTGCTAAATTTATATCCATTGACAAAGAATATTGGATATGTCTTGACATTTCTTTTTCGTCCCATTGCCAAATATTTCAACCCTTCATCCATAACACAGTTTGCTGGATCAAAAATATAATTAGTAAACCAATTAGCGAATTCTTTGCTAATATCGCCGTTTGGATACTGTGATTCATAAATGCTGCAATTATAGGACAAGTGTTACATATATGATTAAAGATACAGTACATGTATATATAGATGTATTAGTTCATTACCTACTGAACGGTGCAACTTCAGTACAATTGGGACGAATACATGTGTGTGCTGCAATATAATCTCTATCGTTCAGCCATTCTTCCACACATCTACCAAAAGGCCAACCATGTTTTTTTTTTAAATAGATAAAGTCACTTGACAGTCATCTTGATTAATGCCTTCATCATTACACGCGGTACTTGCAAATGATATGTTCACATGATCACTAAAATAATGAGAGAAAAAACGAAGCTTCTTCTTCGATGTATGATTTGCAAATAGAACCTTCAAGTCGAGCTTTATGCCTTTTCTTTAGATGATTTAAATACCTGTTTAGAATTAATGTAAATTATTTTTTTATGCATTTCATTAACCAAAATTTAATTAATATAGGTGTTTTAACGTTATATGACTCCCCACACTTGCTCCTCTTAGGTTCTTTTGAAGTTATGTTACTTTCCTAGTGTTTATTCTTTGTATGCTGTAATGTTGTTATTTTTGACATTTTGATGTTTTGATAGTGACTGGACACTTCAAACCAGATATGTTAGTCTGTGCATGTGCAGAGTTCCAGTTCCATTTTCTTATTATAGGTGTTGCGGTTACCTTAAAAACTGGTCGGCCTTGCCAAAAATAATAATTAATTAACTAAAGATTAATATACCTTTCAAATGGATACATCCATCCTTATTGTACAGCCTCTCAAAGACGTGTTTCTAATGGAAGATGAATAGATAAATGTTACATAACATTGAAAAAACCTGGAGGAAATATTTTTTTTCCAATTTGCAAAGCGATATGTTGATTTCTTTCTCTAGTTTACGTAGACAATCAAATTTTAATGTAGTAGAACAAAGCTCTTTATAAAACAAACTAAACTCTGTTACAACAGTCCAAACTTTTGCAGGCAACAGTCTTTGAAAGCGACAGACAATAAATTTTCCATTATAACATGACAGTCATGGCTTTTCATCCCACTAAGTTTATTGTTTTTGTAGTCGACACATCTACGAAGATTGGAAGATATACCATCCAAGAATCTTAATCCTTACTTGATTACCGTCGAGTTCATAACACGCTTTCGGGTTTTTGGTGTCTTATGCCTTTATATGAAGCTCGGTACGATTACATATTACTTTGATATCACGTCCTGATTTCAAATCATCTTTCGTTTTCCCCTTGGCATTCAAAATTGCATTAAATACATTGTCAACACGTTTTTCTCATTATGCATCACGTTGATATTATGACGAACTAGGAGATCTTTCCAATAAAGCAACTCCCAAAATATGCTTTGTTTCCACCAATTATGAATCGTTGATTTACATTGAATTTCTGTTTGTACTCCGATTTCATGAACCTTTGGATAATCTTGTTCAAGTTCATAAATTTCTTCACTTGTCCATAATTTAGGCGGTCTCGTAGTTTCCTATCTATTAACTGTAAAAAATCTTATCTCTTCCAAAAGGATTATTAATATAAAGAAAACATCTATGACAGTTAATTCATGAAATTTTCTTTCCAATAGGTAAAGAAAATGCTCTTGTGTCTTTCATGCAGTACAGACAAGCTAGACGACCAACTATACTCCAACCTGAAAGCATTGCATACGTAGGAAAATCGCTAATCGTCCACAATAGAGAAGCATGCATACGAAAGTTATTTTTTTTGCAAAATATCATATGTTTCTACCCCTTCGTACCACAATTCTTTTAATTCTTCAATCAACGGTTATAAATAAACATCGATTCCTTGTGTCGGATCATCCAGACCAGGGACGACAATTGTGAGAAACATATAAGGAGTTTTCATACACATCCACGAAGGTAAATTATAAGGTGTGATAATTATAGGCCAAGACGAATATTTAGAACTAAATTGAGAAAATGGTGAAAATCCATCCGTGCATAAACCAAGTCTAATATTACGACTCTCAGAAGAAAAATCGGGATACTTCTGGTCAAAATGCTTCCATTCTTCTCCAACAGATGGGTGTATTAACGTACCTTTCTCCATCAGCTTGTACAACAGCTGTAAATCTAGCTTCTGTGAGGTTGTATTTAGATTTCATCGCAATGTATTCAACAATTACTGATAGTTGTGTTCCGTTTTCACAACCCCCTCAAAGGGGTTTTTTCGCGGCATCTAGTAAATCATATATTTTTTTGGCTTTAATATTTGGTTCTTCTTCATTATTACTATTGTCATCATTAAATTGTTGAACCAGGAACATTGAACATGCAACATCTTCAACCATTGGTTCTACGAGATTCTTCGAGCAATTTCATTATTCACTACCTCCTCAACTTTTACAGAGGTGCTGACGATTCTCCATGATGATCCCAAACCAAATAGTTTGGCAAAAAATCATACTGACGCAAATGAACTCTAACCATTGACGGTATCAAACGCTTTAAAAACTTGCATCTACTACATGGACAATGGATTTTGACGTCATTTTCGTTGTTACTTAAAGCAAAACCAATAAACACGCCGATACCCTTAATTAATTGTTTGTTTATTGTGCCATCAGCTTCTCTTCGTTTGTACATCCAGCTTCGATCATTAAAATAATTGTCCATTTTTCCTAAGTACATATAAATTTAAAAATATGATAAAACTTAAGCAGATGAAAGTCCATTTTTTTAAGTAGATGAAAATACATTTTCTAAGTAGACAACCATTTTTATTATTTTTATCACTGTTAATAGTTGAAATGGATTCACAATTTTTATGTTTGATCGTTAAATTGTCAAAATTCCCTTATAATCTTTACTATACTATTAAAGCTGAGTTTAGTTTCAAGAGCTCACAGCCCTTCTCACATCTCTCAAAGAAATTGCGCCACGTGTACGTTAAACTAAAGCGTCACACCATTTAAGTCTACCTTAAATTGAGAGGTCTGACCACTTACCTTCTTTCCGATCCTCCTCCTCATTACATCCAAACCCTAGATATTCACGATCCCCCACATTTATTTTTTGTAAACTGTCACCACTGATCTTCCCTCCTATTAGCTTTGTCAACCTAAGAATCCAACTTTCTGGCAGATCTGATGCCTCCCTTTTCGATGCGCCATATAGTTTCCCCATCCTCGTCGAGGGGTCCTCCTCTTCTTTGGTCATTGGATATGGTTATCCGCGGCGCATCCACTTCTTCTATCGCTACAAGTATTTTTATTTCTCCAGACGACTGCGATTTGAGACTCTCCGACTGCAATTATTTCAGTTTCATTCGTCTTGCGAGTTGGCATTTCTGAAATGAACATATTTTCTCCGTTATCCATTTAGATTTTTGGCAACGTTGCAAAATGTTCCTCTGGAAATGTATTATCAACGATCATTAGAGGATTTCAAGACTTCGTGGCTTGATATTTTTGTACTGTTGGATTTTTAGGCCACGAATTGACATACTTTTCTGTTTATATATATCTCAATTTATACGCATCTGAACGCTAGACGTTGAGCATATTTCATACTTGAATCGTAAGTTTACAACAATATATCTAGCCAATATCTGCGCATTACATAAATCATTATCTGACGGTATCTTCATGTCGGGTCATCACTATCTAAAACAACATTGTCTTCACCTACAAAATCATAATTTAAAGGAGCATTGTTTACATGCATTACGTCAATTCATGTCATATCGTTCTCCAAGATGCTTACAAAGTCATGCTATCAAATCCAGGAATGTGGTTTAACTCTTCAATTTCAGGTCCATCTATATCCATATCGACGTCAGATTCATTTAATCTTATGTTTGATTCTATATCGGTAACATGTACTGGAAAACTACATTACAAAAATAGAAAACTTTGAGTAAAGTTGTATATGCAACACAGTTCGGTATCATTACCAAACGTAACTAACTGTTGGTTCATGTGACACACTTCGGAGGGTGTTGGCTGCATGGGATGAGACCAATGACTATTAGATAGTCATGTAGCATTTTGTGTTGGACGCTATTGCGGAATATAGCTGGAAAAGTAATTAAATTTTGCTATCAAATATAGCACATTGAACATTATGTCCATTAGGAGAAGCTAAAATATGAATTACCATTGACTCATTTTTGAAAGGTTTTCTACGTCGGACATGGATAGTCAGGTTGTGATAGTAGTTGAAAATTAATAAACAGATTATACTTCAAAAACATTTGTTACTGTTTGTATTGCACTACGTTCATAGGATGATATGGATAATTAGGAGCTGGAGCCACTACGGAAGGAGTTGTTCTGCCAACAACCTTCTGTTTTTCCATGACAAACGAGACTATATATTTTGAGATGGTAGAAAACATTAATTCAACATCGTCATCATCTATTATTTTAATTGCTTTAGATCCGGAATTGGTTGACCAATTACAAAATTAATCAATATCAAACTCCACCGATTTGATTTTAATTTCTTTGTATACCAATGATTTGAACTATTGGGAGTTAAATTTTTTTTGAGCTCTGCCTGTTTGTAAGATCTCTTGCTATATATTCCACACTCCTGGTCATCAATAATCAAATTGTCACCAAAATAACATATAATTGCAATAAAATTAGGAGTCATTCTATAACAATAAGACAATAAACACTACTCTAACTTCCGAATGTAGATAAATAAAAAAATAGGCTTTACAATAACACACATTTATCGATCTGGATGTGAAACCGTTATTCAATGAATAAATTTGCAAAAAACAAATGTTTTATGAAAACAGTGATGGAATGGGAAAAATTAGGGATTAAAATTAATTTCATTTTTATTAAAGGAGGAGAAAGTAAGAGAAAAAAAGGAGATGATTAGATATTTGCTTGTGCTGGAACTCAATCAAAGATTGCGCACCGACACAAGCAATTTTTTTTATCTTAAACACACTGGTGCAATTTCCGATTGCTTTAATGTTCAAATGTACTGTGTAATTTGATACTGCACAAGCGTATTCTGATCAAATTCGGCATTGAGTTGGTCAAAATAGCGCTAAATCTGAAAATAGTTTTGAAAATACACCATTTTTGCACTAATTTTTGGAAATAAGATAAAAGAAGGGGAAAAAATTCCAATAATAGACTATATATTTTCTTACTTCCAGTCCACAGAATTTGAATGAAGTATCAAGTCATCAGAACACATCAGAAGATTAAAATGCGTGTTTCTTTGAGAAATCTGTCACATTAGCAACTAGATCTTTATATATCACTTGCCACATTGATCACATTTACAATGAACGTAATACGGGCCATCCCTTACAACACTTTAGATCTAGCAAAAACCAACAAGAAAAGGGAAAAAAGCAATAGAATCCTTTTGGTTGCCAAAAAAGAAAGGGTGCGTCTATTAACACTCCAGTTATTGCTCTTCACCCCCCGTTAAAAAAATCAAAATTTTATTTTCAAGTATGTCCTTTAACAATTAACTAGATAACAAAGATGTAATATTTGGATAAGAGATGATCAATACGAACAAGGAAACAAAGAGACATTGGTTCAATCAATTCAACGCTCGGTTTGAGCTTTGATTATATTAATCAATGTCAGGCTTCGAAATTCAGTCCATCCTTGCCAAAGCCCTAATTCCCTTTTTCCTGAATCTAGAAAGAACATGAAATCAAAGAAGAGATTTACCATTGGGCTGTTTTGACCTTTTTTCCGAATGTCGAGTCTTCATTGCTTATTATTACAGAGTTATAGGGTTTGAAAGCGGGAACAAAGTTTTTTGAAAGAAGCGGATAAAGGAGATGAAGGGAAAGTAACGTGAAACAGGAGGGGAAGGTCTTTTTTGGAATAAACGGGGTGTGGAGAGAAATATACGGGGTGCATGTTTTATTTTCTAATCAGCAGGGTGTAAAGAGAAAAACATGGGGTGGCAATAGACGAACCCAAAATGAAAAAATCATGATAATCAAGAAAAAAAATAATGCGCTAGCATCAGTAAAATGGTTAAGTAGTAGCATGAACCATCGGATATCTCGGCGACATAATCCCGGGCGACGTGATGCTCATGTCCTTGTACTTCTTCGACAAACTCAACCTCAAACTCGTCTCCTTCCAGTTCTTCCTCTTAACCGCCTGCTTCGCCTTTCTAGCTCCATACAATTTCGCAACAAACAACCTAATCCTCTGTAGAGCAACTTCCATGGTCTTGTCATCGATATTCGCAAGGCAAATCGTGAACCAACCTGCTTCCTTACAATGAAAAGAGCTCCCAGGCGAAACATTGACCTTCACCTCGTCGATGATCACCTTCCAGAGTCTAATCTCCTATTCCTCGCTCCCTTCCTTTAGTAAAGTACTCAAATTCATCCAGCAAAATAGACCGGCATTGCTTTCCAAACACTTAATTCCAATTTGCTCCAATCCCGAAGTGAAAACCCTATGCCTTTTCGAAAGCCGATACGCGCTGTCCTTCAAAAAATTCGTTGTGAATTCGTCATCAGATAATAGTGCGGCTAAAAAATGCTACGTCTGGGTGGAGACGAGGCTGAAGCTAGACATTTTACGGGCAATGGTGACGACGTCGCCGTTGTAGGAGTAGACGATCCCGACTCTGAAGCCTGGGAGTCCGAGGACTTTGGAAAGGCTGTAGACAATGTGGATTAGGTTTCTGTCGTATGGGATCTGGGATTGGTCGAGAATTTCAGAGATGCTAGTGAATTTAGGGGAGATGAAGGTGGTGCCAGCGAAGATCTCGTCGTAGAAGAGGTGGATGCGTTTGGATTGGGTGAAGGCGAGGACGGAAGTTAGGGTTTCGGGATCGACGGCTGTGCCAAGTGGGTTGGATGGGTTGGTTAGCAGGATGCCTTTCACTTTAATGTCGAAGGAGATGGCATTGTTGTAGGTCGATTCCATGGCAGAGGCTGTGATTTGGAAGTTGTTTGAACTGTGGCAGTGGATTGGTATGAGTTGTACTCCTATTCTCCATCTGAAATCTCTATCAAATCTGGAATTTAAATAGCAACATATTCTTTATCGGTTTTTGTTCAATAAAGAAGAAGACAATTCACAATTGGTATTGTTAGAAAATTTCATTCTTTAGATTTTCATATTCATACTACATAAGATTTACTAAATGTTTACTAAATGCTGGTTCTATCCTAAAATAACACTTATTCTAGAAGTAATTAATGTTCAACTTACTATTTGATCCTAGTGGATTCAACTTAATGACTTTGACATGAGATTATTAGAAAAGCATTGACCTCACCAATAGCAAGCTTGATGATGATGACTATTTTTTCCAGATATAAATATAGTGGTTGTTACCAAACTTAATTGATGACTTCATTTATAACTGAATCTTATAATGCTTAGTTGTTTACAACATTGACCTATAGAGATAAAACCTAGTATATGTTTCTATGCTGTGATACATATATTAATTAACATAGGGGTTGATGCATGTTTCAATACCAGGTATCAAACAGGAACTACTACCGCTATTGATTTATAAACACTTATAAGTTGTTTTATATTCCATACTGGTATTTTGCTCAAATATAAAATATGTATGCATACCCTGGATAGTAAGGAGTGGAAATAAGGAAAGCATCTGTAGGATCAGCCAGGCAAAACGCAATCAGTTCTTGAGCTCCAGTAGCTCCTATTGGAAATAAACTTGGTTTTTAAGGAAATACTGATTATGTGATAAATTTAATTATTGTACATAGGAAAGGGCAAGATAAATGGAAATAAATTATAGACATATCAAAATAAGATTAGAGAATAATCTAGACTAAACAAATATGTAAAAAGAAGAAAAGTCTAGAAAAAAAAGAGTCTAGATATTCTCTATTATATAAATTATGATGTAATCACTCATTTGTATGAAGAAATATCAAGCAGTGTATTAAACTGATGTATGAAATCAAGTTGAAAGAAAATAAATAAAAATAAACATTTCCTCCTCATACATTTTTTAAAATTCTTCTTCTTCTAAAATTTTCTAACAGTGGTATCGGAGCTAAAAGATCCTTTGAACAAGAGCAAGTTTGAAATCATGGGATTTCTATTTTCTTCATCAATTGTTCTCACAAAAGAGAATTATGAGGAATGGAGCAGTAGAAAAAAAGAGGAGCTAATCTCCAAAGATTTATAGGAGATTGTTGAAATTGGCTATGATGGCATAATGACTTCGAGAGCATGTTGCAAATGGACAAGAAAGCCTTTGCGAAATTAAAGCAGAATAATTAATGTGCTCTTTATGTGATTGCTGAGAACGTTGATGAGAAAGCTTCAGATTTCATTTTTGGAGAAAGTTGTGCAAAAGATTCATGGAATCTCTTGAAAAAGGTATATGGAAAAGATGCTGCAAAAATAATTAATGAAGATAATTTGATTGATGAGGAAGATCAAAAGCAGGATAGCGAGAGTGTGAATGAGAAGAAGCAAGAGAAGAAGAAAGAATAGACTATGCCAGAGCCTATGGAAGAAGAGATGATGGATGAGACAGAGAAGGAGAAGGAGAGGAAAAAGAAGTCCCAGAAACAAAAGGAAGCTGGGAATGTTGTTTATAAAAGGAAGGATTTTGATAAGGAAGTTGAGTGTTATAACAAAGCTTTGGAGCTTGATGATGAGGATATTTCATTCTTGACTAATCGTGCCGCTGTTTACCTGGAGATAGGAAAGTATGAAGAGTGCATCAAAGACTGCGACAAATCTGTGGAGAGGGGGAAAGAGCTTCGTTCTGACTTCAAGATGATAGCAAGAGCGCTGACAAGAAAAGGAAGCGCATTGGTGAAAACTTGCAAAGACCTCGAAGGATTTTGATCCAACCATAGAAACATTTCAGAAAGCATTGACAGAGCATCGTAATCCAGAGACATTGAGAAAACTGAATGATGAAAAAAAAGTAAAGAAGAATCTAGAACAACCGGAATACTTCGACCCCAAGCTAGCTGACGAAGAGCGTGAGAAAGCTAATGAAAATAAAGAACAGATGAAACAAGGAGAAATTGAAGAGCTTAGAGAAAATTTGAAGCACAAGCAGAATTATGAAGAAATTTCGAGAACAAATACTTTTTGGAAAGAATTCAAAGACGCCATATATGACTCATTCAAAATTTATTGTACGGGAATAAGATGGAAGATAAAACATATACTTTTTGGAGTGTTCTACGGCAGCAAAGAAAGACAAAATGAAAGGAGTCCAACAAAGATTTGTATAATCGCATTGAAGACCATAACAATGACAAAGTAGAAGAAAAGAAAAAAGAAAGCTCGCATAATTACTTTGTTTCTGCCAAAGCACATAAAAAACAAAGAACCAAAAATCTTGCATCAATTTGCAAAACCAAGTTTACGGGGGGATGTTGGAAATAAACTTGGTTTTTAAGGAAATACTGATTATGTGACAAATTTAGTTATTGTACTTAGGAAAGGGCAAGATAAATGGAAATAAATTATAGACTTATCAAAATAAGATTTGAGAATAATCTAGACTAAACAAATATGTAAAAAGAAGAAAAGTCTAAAAAAAAAGTCTATATATTCTCTCTTATATAAATTATGATGTAATCACTCATTTGTATGAAGCAATATCAAGCAGTGTATTAAACGGATGTATGAAATCAAGTTGAAAGAAAATAAATAAAAATAAACATTTCCTCTTCATACATTTTTTAAAATTCTTCTTCTTCTAAAATTTTCTAACAGCTCCACCACTCATCACTATTCTTTCTGGATCAAATTTTGCACTTCCACCCCTAACTTTCTCCATAAATTTTTCCATTGCCTGTAGCAGATTATACTAGCATTAGGATTTGAAGATTCACAACAATACATTATAATGTTGATGGACATGAAATATATGAAGAGTTCTTACTTGTCTGAAAGCAGGGAGACCATGATAGTCTTGAAAATTAGCAATGGACTTGAACTGGGAAACACCTTCTGTAGTGCAAATGGAAGCTTCTGGATTGTTCTTAATCCAATCTTCTGTCAAATCATGGCAAAGTTGGTTTTCTGCTAAACCCATTTGAATAACTCCTCCTACATTATTTATGAGATGAAATGGGTCGTTTTCGTATACTTTCCATCCATCAAAGTATGATGAATTTTCTCCATGTCCATTGTTAGTTGCAATTCTTGAAAGAAGTTGATTGCTCCTGGTAGCCATTGTTTGTTTGGTTGGTTGTGAATAATACAAAAGTAGCGAGGAGGAAGAGAGAAATATTGTTTTGGTTATGTTGTGAAGACACTTGCACGCAAGTGTGTTTATATAGTATTTAGGAAATGGCGACTTTTCAGCCACTCCATAAAGTCCAGTTTTAAATGCCTTTGACAGTTGGTCCTTCGTTCACAGCTCAATGCTTATGTTTTCCACTTTCAAATTTCAATTCTCCTGTTTTTATCCTCGTGAACCATTGATTTTATCGCTGGAGTGATTCCATGTTCCCAATTCAAAATCTTTGACTCCTCCTTCAGGAAAGTCTTTTGCTGAATGTCTTGAATTTTTTATGTTATCGTTCTTGTTATCAACCATTAAGGTTTATTTATTGAAAACAAATTCTATTTCAACCCAGTTAATTGTTGAGTAGTCCCACAAAGTATATTAAAATCGAGTAAACTCATCATTTTGCTAAGTAGTTCATTCTTCTATTTTAAAATAAATATCCAATAATACCCTTCATCTTAGATCCACGTGGTTTTATAGTGAACCTCGTAGGACCACTGCGTGATAAGTAATGATACCACGTAGAGGCTCTACGTGGTATCATTAGTTTCCAGGCAGTTCCCCTACGAGGTACACAACAAAACAACGTAGAAACATTATGAGGTAGACTGAAAACTGAAAACAAAAATATAATTGAAAAGGGGCAGTTTCGTCTTTTATTTTTTTTATAAAAATGGGGGACTACTCAGCAAATTGCTGGGTTAAAATACAATCCGATTTTATTGAAATGTTAAATGAAGAAGGGAGACGTAATTTATGTTCATCCACCATTATTTAGAGGGGTCAATATGTCTTACTTATCAAAGTTTTAAAAGGACGCGGATTGAACTGATACTATAACTTGAACACTCCATACAGTCGGATAACGGACGTTGATGTAGGCATTATAGAAAGTTCATGAACAGTTTATATGGAAGAAACAACTTATAACTTTTTTGTCTTAAACGAAAAACAAACGAACATCATGTTTTATGATAGAGCTGCACACAACCCATATCCAATCTGACCCAACCCACTAGCCGACCCAACCCACATAAACTCATCCCAATCCATCTTAGTTTGGGTCGGATATAAGTTACAATTTGTGACTCATACTATATGCGGGTCCAGTTTGATATTTTGTTTAATCTAATCTTATTTTAACCCAAGCCAAACCTATATTAAAAAACTAATTTAATATCATCCCACTTAAAATTAGAATAATATTTATGTATGCTACAGTAAATATACCAAAAAAAATTGTATTCCATGTCAATCCAAAGCAGATATAATTTGACAAATATATTTTAAAGCCCATTTAAATGTATTTAAAAATGAAACACTTGTTCTATTATGTAGTAAATTAATTTCATATGATGTGTTTTACAATGAAATTTTAGTAAAATACGTCTCATAATGAATCAGTTATATTAATTGCATCCTACTAGCTAAAATCTAATATATTATGCTGAATATTTTTTTGTTAAATTCCTTTATATTCTCACCTTTTATTATACTCAAGCAACCCAACCAAATCCTACTAAATTCGACCCAAACCAACTCATCTCCAACCTCATATAGAATTGAATACGGGTTGAACAATCTTAAACACATACGTATATGGGTCGGATGAAGTATTTGGTCTAACCCGACCCAACCCATACTTTGTGCAGCCCTATTTTCCGACTTCGAATCAGACCGGATACCGGACTCTTGTACAAATTCGACAATCTTATCGTTCTTTTCATTCAATTCTTGTTATTTTGTTTCAGTTATTGTTTCTCACGTTGATTATTATAGTTTTTGAATTGATTTGATAACCTGGATTTCTTTTTATAAATAGACCTTTCTTAGCCTCATATGCATTAATTAGACAAGAAAAGTATGGGAAAGGATAGCTTAAGCCATACTTCTGAATTAAGCACATAAATTTTTAATTTTAGTTTTAATAGACAGAATTACGTTAATGTAGCATCAAATAAAATATAATATTAATTATGAAAACAAAAACTACATAAAGTTACTTTTACATGTATGTAATGATTTGCATTGTATGTGTGTAATTATATTTTGATTTGTCATTTTCTAAGTGTGAAATTGAATGTTCTTTTGGCTTATTTGGTATAGTTTATTAAATGTTGGTTTAATTTGAAATTCTACTTATTTAATGGTTGAATAAAATGACACTTTGTTTAATCTAATAATCTTTATTAATGGTTGCAATGCATTTAGTGTTACTATATGTAAGTATGAACTTTAGAATTGCCTTTTTAGATATATAATTAATCCTTTCTAAAATAGGTTTTGATAAATAAAATTCATTTATAAACTCAGAACTCCTCTCTATAAATATTTTCAAATCCCAACATTCCATAAAAATATGATTTATTGCTAAATTATTTTTACAAATTCAAATATCAATATTTCCAATTCTTAATATATAATATAAAAACAGTATGTGACATATAAATGTTCTTTGACATTTCATTCTTTATTTGTTAATAGTCTAAGTAAAAGTTCAAATTAAATGAAAATTAGATGTTACCAATATATAAAATTCAAATCTCAAACTAGCTACATAGAATCTCAATGTAAAATTATTTATAAATTATTTTTGTTGAATATGTTACTTAAAAAAATATGTCAAAGGACAATTTTTTACATTAAGCACATGATATTATGACACTCGAAGCTAGTGCTGACAATTAGAAGCGAGAACCTTAAAATTAAACCGAACCAATGTAAAAAAACTCGAACCTGAGCTGAGCCGGACTAATTGACGATGAAAGCTAAATGAAATTGTAAATTTTCGGATTTGGGTTGAGAAATAAGGAGGAAAGATGGTGGATTATAGGGGAGGAGACGAAATGGAACGTTGATGATTTATCTGTTCCTGTCGAATGACATCCGACGCGAATGATAAATTCCAAAGATTGATTTGAATAGGTAGTCCAGCGTTGTCCATTGTTGGCGCATCCGACACGTTGGAAGATGCGGAGCTCAACTTAAACGGTTTATGTTCAAAATCGTACGACACCTAGTTTGATGCCCTGAGGACTCAATAAATTCATTAGAAATGCCTGGGGGCTACCTTTTTCCTTCACGTGGCAAATGATTTTGGTCAATGATGCATATCTTTGTTGATAAACATGTGTCGTTCAAGTACAATAAGCATCATTTCATGCAAGGACCTAATATAGGAAGTTTACCAACCTCCCATCTACACAAAAATTCTTTCCCAGTAAGGTAATGTTCAAATACTGTAATTGATTTCCGGTAGGTAAGAAGTTTTCTGCTGGAGCAGATGGCTTCTGTCGGTAATTGATTTCCGGTAGTTAAAAATAGCTAGATGTCGGGTAGGAAGTAGAAAAACGAAATTGCTATTTCGACCGGGAATCCGTAAGTCAAAAACTGCGGCAGTTGAAATAGCTGTTCGATTGTCTCCCTTTCCATGAATTTCTCAACCTCCTCGTGAATTTCGTTCGTTCGATTTTGATTCCGGTGAAATTCACCGTTTTCTTCCCCGGTCGATGTAGCAGCGTCCGTAGAAAAATACGCGTGCGCGTTTTGATATAAAAGAGTGCAGAGGCTTAATTATGCTTGGTATTTAGTCTGAATTAATTAATCTAGGGATGAGAATGCAGAAAGTCAAGCATCTTTTAAGTTGCAAGTCGTTGTATGAGCGTGCGGCCTCTTGATAGTTTCTTTTGTTGCCATCTTTCTAAACTCACAACTGGCAATTACTGAGCTTAAAATTGAGCCCTGTAGATATTGTATTCAGTTGTAGCATGGGTTGTCATGCTTGATAGCTACAGCTATTACCATCAAGCACAAACCCAAGTATACATATATTATTCGGCTTGGTTGAGGACTTTATTTTTATTTTTTGGTCTGAAAGCAAACATGATATGATTTCTTCAAAAAAAAAACATAAATATATCGGTCCAAACTAGATAAAGGTGTTTAAATGTTACTAAAATTTATGGTTAAAACCCTATTATTATGCACACATTTGTCGTTGTAAAAAGTAATACTCAAAGATTGTAAAAGTCATGAGCCGAATTGATTAACATAATTTAAAACTTTTTTAATAGGCTGAATACATTTTAATGGTACGTCCGGTTGAACTTCATCTACAAAGTGGACCTAATTAAAATTTAATAGCAATAAGCAGGAGGAGTACATTGAAACATATATAAAAAGTGAGCTGTTAATTTGTAGAGGAATTAATTAATGTGCACGGGTAAGGCCAGATCTTCGTAGAGTAGGTAACGACAGACAGAATGTGCGAGAAATACAGGGTGTTTAGTTGATTGATGATCTTACTGGGTGAGAAGGCCACTCTAACACTGTGAAATGTAGGTACACACACTGGGCCTATCATCCGTCCTTTGAATAGTGATTTAATTCATTAGTTTGAAAAGCCATTCTAATGTATGCATATGTCTAAAAAATCATCATACTTGAGCCTTTTGAACATAAATAAGTGAACCACAGCAAGACAATTTGAGGATTCAGGAGGATATATGCATGCACTGGATTCGCTTCTCTGCAGCTTTCTAGCCAGAGTACTAGGGCATAAAGATCATTAATTAAGCCTGCTGTCTCTAAAATGCGATATGATATTATGATTACGAAGGTGGACTATATTCACCGGTAATTCAGTCGGTGTACCATACTGCTTATTTATTTCCATACAGTCGAACACAGCTTAATTAATTCATGACATATATATAAGTGAACGAAATTTGCAACCAGATAGGTATAAACCAACCACGAACCAGTTCAGTCTCTCACATAATTTTATTAAACAAACCGCAAATTATAGTGTATTGTATACTAATTTTTGTTCAAAAGTTTATAACAGCAAAGTCTTTGCCGTTATAAACTTATAACGGCTAAATCTTCGCCGTTTTACCAATCAGTCTCTGTTCACTCAACCAACCCCAAATTTGATCCAAACTAGCCACGAGGAAGTAAATAAACCACGCATGTTTGTTTCATGGTTTGTTTAGTCACTGAACAAGTCATTTTTGGTTGTGCTCTTAAGCATGTATAAGCATGCATTTATTACTTATGTGAAAATGGCAGCACGGAAATTAAGGACAGGTTTGACAAAGTTTTCATATTAAATCAACGACCATGCATGAGTTCCTTCCAGTTGTTAGGATCAGATTTGGTATTTGCTTCTTATTTAATTATGTCTCTTTTTTTAATAATATTGTGCACGTACACAGAAGTCTGTACATTATATATTCGCATGGCTGTCTACAAAGCTTAACAAAGACAACGGATTGCATGTCATAAAGACAATGGGTGCATGCAGCTGTGCAAGACTGCAAGGAGATTTCTTCTTTCTTCTTCTTTTCAAAACTGTGTAATTTATATGCAAGTTAGATATCATATAACATGTTATAGGTTACCAGGCGAACATCAAACAACTGAATGTATAACTTCTTCTGAGAATGCTCTAAATGAGCTGCATGCATTTTTCTCATTTGGAAATAAATAGTATAAGTCCATCATTTTTGCTAAGATTACGGACAAACGTGCGCTCGTGGAAGTATCTTATTGCCAATGTTAAAATGTTTTGCATATTGTAAAAAAGGAGGCCGCTGATAAAGCTTACATTTTAAACACATTAAACTCATGGAGTTCAACATTACTATTTCGCAATTCCACTTTTCCGATAACAACGTGATTTTCGGTATGAACTGTTTTCGCTCCATGATGTGTCCCTTTCCAATCATCATCTTACTAAACAAAACAAATTTTATGAACAATATAATTAACTTGTAACTTGAACATCCTAATATATACTATAATTATTGGGGATAACTTCTAAACATCTGACGTGTTTTACATTGTTTTTGGATTCCGTTTATTTATTTATCTCTTTTTTTTTTCCTTGTCGTCTTGCATATAAACTGAAGAATGTTGTTAATTACACTACATCAAGCGCAGATTAATAGAAAAAACTTGTTATCCACTATTTTATTTACCTATATTTAAACTTTTCAATCTACCACTTCTTAGTAATTTAATACAGAGCTGATGCGCTCTGCTCAAATGGGTACCCAAAATATGCACTCATGTTGATTAATGACGCCCGGGATAAGATTTTCTAGGTATGTGAACTTTATTTTAAGTTCAAGGTGAAAATTTTGGATCCATGGTCAAAATTTAAGAGTGTGATTAAACGGGTCAGACCAGTGACTGCATGGAGGTGTGTCTTAGCTCTATCCTATAACAAATTCGGCGGACACGGATCGGACACCATACAGCCTCGGACCGAACCCGACAACGGACTGTCATGTCCGATATAGCCTTGGATAATAGAAAACATCGAACATTTTCGATCGAATCGAACATCAGTTTGTCCAAGCTCTATCCTATAAAAATATCGTACGGACACGGACCGAACACCAGATAGTCTCGGACCAAGCCGGACAACGGACCGTTCTGTCCAATATATAGCCCTAAGTGTGAACAATAAAAATGAAGCCGGATGCAAATCATTTGGATGGACTTAGTATTTTGGGTGGATCTGATTTAAATGTAGCATATCAAACATAATTTGCTCGTTGTCTAATTTTCAATTATAGAATACCGAATTGAGCTGCAATTAATCATAAGTGTGCCCAGACAAATTCTTCTATCCCCATTTCCCCTGTCCCCGCGTCTCTCCAATCAAATCGTCTCATTTTCCTTTTTTTGCATTTAGGTCCCCCAACAATTCTAAAATTTAACTGCAAAAAATGAAAATCGGGGGCTGTAATTGAGTGGAACACGGGAAGACTGGGAAAATGGGGACAGAACAATCGATGCGGAGAGCCAACCAATGCAAATACGCAATCGATGTTGAAATCATCAAATTGTAGATGGACAGAGTGAGTTCACAACTATTCTCTATACCCTATGCTTTCCGTGTCAAACAAGTTCGCTAAAATTTGAATATGAGGCTGAATCTCTCTCCATCTGTCTCTTTGCAATTGGTTCAATTAAAGTTAGATTATTAAAGTTGCTGTTTACAAAGAGTGGTTAATTCTAACAACAAACTTAGTTTACATGACAGTTAAACAACACAACTAGTAATTTTGTTTTGAATGCCGAACAATTAGGAGTGTAAATTGGTCGGATCGTATCGGACAGAGGTATATTTTGTTTCTGTCCCAAAAAAAATTCAGAACGAACACGAACTGAACGAATTTTTTTCTTAGATAAATCTTTTTGTCCTAAATAAAATCAGTCTGACACAGACATACGTTTTTCGGACACGTACACAAGCGGACCTGATCGGACACGGCTATTTATATCATATTTTATACTTTTTACAAGGTTTCTCTCAACTACATATCGAATTACAAGAAAATCGAACGAATTCGAATAAAAACGGATCGAGCGTGATTTTTTCTCATATAAATTTTGTTGTCCTAACTCGTGTTCTAAATGAGAATCGAACGGACATACTTTGGTCACGGATAAGAACGGACATCGGACATTCGTACAAAATTTATAGTCCTACGAAATGTTGAAATTCCTAAAGAGTTGAATAAAATATATTTAGCCCCACATTGGCAAAATAGTGGGTTAATGTTACGTAGATATATAGGATCCTCATTCCCTTAATTGGCCCTTAGGGTCAGGTAATTTTGTGCGAGGGAAAGAACCTATATCTAATGAACACACATGCGCGCGCGTGCGCCGCCCGCCCTTCCGACCGAACCGAACCGGGCCGGGTTCGGCCTTGGGCTTGGGCTTTGGCTTTGACATGAAATCGGGCCTTGAATAAAACCATATTTTTGCACCGAAAAACTCGACAATTTTGGTAGGAATTAACAAACGGGTGCGACCCGTGCAGGGCAAACAGATGCAACCCATTACCATTCGAATTCAAACAGTAACGGGTACGGGCGAGAAACAGACGGACGCATCTGTTCCAAAAAGATGCGAATAGGCTATAAAAACCAGTGATTCTAATCAAATCGATTAAGTTTTTATTCCCTTTCCTCCTATCATCTGCTCCCTCCTTTCTTCCCATTGTTGACTGACATTATCGCTACAATCTCGAGCATTCTTCGCGTCTGTTGTATCCTGGGAGGCTTCGATTGAAAGTCTTAAGGAAACTGACACGTTTCAGGCCTCAGATAATCTCGGTATTGCTTACTGATTCTTGTTTCAATTCAGTGCTATATTGTGTACAGTATTCATATACTGTGTTTTTATTATTTTGTAACAAATTGAGTCGAACTTCTGCTAGAAGTTTGTGTTGTTGCCGATTCTTTTTTGGTCTACTAAGGTTAACATCTTAAGATTCAGAACTGGCAATTATCAATAAAATACCCTTGGTGATGACAAAACAGAGATGGAAGAAGAGCAATTATCAATAAAAACTGGCAATTTGAACAAGCCGGACTTGTTCAAAGGAGAAGGTGATGATTTTATGACGTGGCAGAGTCAGATGTTGTTCTATCTCACCGCCTTGGTTTGCAGAAGTATCTTGAAGAAGATGAACCGATGACACCTACACCAGGAAACGCCAAGGATGCAAATAAACGTGATGGTCCGTCCATTGATGCGTGGAGGCATTCAAATTTTTTATGCAGAAAATACATTCTCAACAGCCTAGACAAGGTCATGTACAAAGTGTACCAGCCAATAAAGACTGCAAAAGCTCTTTGGAATCCACTGGCTACAAAGTACAAGACGCAGAATGTAAGTTTGAAAAAGATCATCGTTGACAAGTTTATGGACTATAAAATGGTGGACTCAAAGTCGGTGACTTCTCAAGTGCAAGAGTTGCAAATTATTATCCTTGAAATGGAAGCAGAAGGTCACAAAGATGGTGAATCATTTCTGGTTGAAGCAATTACTGGAAAACTGCCACCATCTTGGAGGGACTACCGCAACTACTTGAAGCACAGAAAGAAGGAGATATCCTTACAAGACCTCATCGTCAGATTAAAGATAGAGGCAGATAATCGCGAAGTCACTCAACCTAAAAGTGAAGAGGCGCTTGTAGCTGAAGAGTCAAAGAAGAAAGGACACTTCAAAAACAAAAATAAGAAAAGGAAGGCACCAAAAATAAGCAGAACAACCAAAAGCAGTCCAAGAAATTCAATGGTGATTGTTGGGTTTGTGGCAAGACTGGTCATCAAGCAAAAGCTTGCAAACACAAGAAACAGAAAACTTCAGAAGTAAATGTGGAGGATAACATGGACATCGATGAATCAAATTTTTCAGGAGTTGTGTCCGAATGTAACTTGATTCGGAATTCTGCACAATGGTGGTTGGGCACGGGTGCTACTAGGCATATATGCTCTAGTAAGTCTGTCTTTTCAACCTACACCAAATTGGATCAAGATGAGAAACTCTATATGGACAATTCATCAGTTTCCATGGTTGAAGGCAAAGGAACAGTGACCCTCATGTTTACTTCTGGGAAGACTATTAAACTAAATGATGTCCATCATGTTCCAGATATCCGCAAGAATCTGATTTCTGGATCCGTGCTTTCGAAGAAGGGATTCAAGATGGTCTTCGAGTCAGACAAGAAGGTTCTGTCCAAGGCAGGAATCTATATAGGAAGGGGTTACTTATGTGATGTCCTATTTAAGGCAAACGTAGCCGTAATCAGCAATAATATGTATTCTGATAATGCTATGAGTAAAAAGGAAGTTTCTTATATCGTTGAGCATGAAACTCTATTATGGCATAGGACATATTAATTTCCGTAAAATGAAAAAACTTGCAAATTTAGAATTAATTCCTAAATTTCAAGTGGATAAAAACTACAAATGTGAGACATGCGTAGAAGAAAAAATGGATAAGAAACCATTTCATACATTGACAGAAGTACTGAACCATTGGGAATGATTCATACTGACTTATGTGATTTCAAAAACTTACTAACAATAGGAAGGAAAAAATATTTTATCACATTTATTGATGATTATACACGATATTGCTACGTATATCTTTTAAACAGTAAAGATGAAGCAATCACATCGTTTATAAAATATAAAGCTGAAGTAGAAAATCAGCTTAATAAGAAGATAAAGAAATTATGATCTGGTCGAGGTGGAGAATACGAATCGCCATTTGAACAATTCTATGCAGAAAATGGAATAATTCATCAAACGACAGCACCATATTCACCACAACAAAGTAGCATAGCCAAGAGGAAAAACAGAACGTTAAAAGATATGATTAAAGCAATGCTTTTGACCTCTGGTTTACCGACGAACTTGTGGAGGAAAGCCTTGAATATCTCTAATCACATATTAAATAAGGTTCCTCATAGTAAAACGGGAAAAATTCCATATGAGTTATGGAAAGGACACCTATGCTTCAAATACCTCAAAGTGTGGGGGTGCTTGGCAAAAGTTACTATCCCGCCTCCCAAGAAGGTCAAACTTGGACCAAAAACAGTAGATTGTTATTACTTAGGGCCAACCCAAAATAGTAGTGCATATAGATTTTTGGTATTCAAGTCTAATAAATCTATGTAAATACTATCATGGAATCAAGAGATGCCTCATTCTTTGAAGACGTATTTCCACACAGAAGAAATGAAGGAAATAATGTCCCCAAAAGGACACGAGAAAAATCAAGTAGCCCACATGAAGATGTAACTCATCGTGAAATTGATGAAGTTGAACCAAGAAGAAGCGCAAGGGCTAGAACTTCCAAATAATTTGGCTCTGAGTTCCCTTACTTACGTACTTGAACATGAACCTCAAACATATAAAGAGGCCATGTCATCTTCTGAATCTTCTTGTTGGAAAGAAGCAATCCAAAGTGAGATTGATTCAATTATAAGTAATAAAACTTGGGACATTGTTGATATTCCACCTAGAATAAAACCAATAGGATGCAAATGGATTTTCAAGAAGAAAATGAAAGCAGATGGCTCTATCGACAAATATAAAGCCAGATTAGTAGCCAAAGGATATCGTCAAAAAGAAGGAGTAGACTTCTTTGATACATATTAACCCGTTACACGAATAACCACAATAAGAATGTTAATAGCAATTGCATCCATCTATAATCTAGAGATTCATCAGATGGATGTAAAGACGGCGTTCTTGAATGGAGATCTCGATGAAGAAATCTACATGGAGCAACCTGAAGGTTTTATATCCAAGGGAAATGAAAATAAAGTCTGTAAATTGGTAAAATAATTATACGGACTCAAACAAGCTCCAAAACAATGGCACGAAAAATTTGATAGTGTCATGATGCAAAATGGTTTTCTTATAAATGAATGTGATAAATGTGTTTATTATAAACAAATTGGACAGTCATATGTCATGATTTGTTTATATGTAGACGATATGTTAACCTTTGGTCCTAACGTAAATGTTATCGAGACCATAAAGAAAATGCTAATCAACAATTTCGATATGAGAAGATTTAGGAGTTGCAGATATTATTTTGGAAATCAAAATAATAAGAACCCCTAATGGAAATGAATTATCTCAGTCACATTACGTAGACAAAGTGATTGAAAGATTTCAAAATCTTGGGATTAAAGGAGTATGAACACCTTTTTATCCGTCAGAAGTACTGCATAAAAACACTGATGAGAGCATAATGCAACTGACTCTCGTGTAATAGGATGCCTAATGTATCTTATGAACTGCACGAGACCAGATATAGCTTATGCAGCAAGTCGACTAAGCAGGTATACAAGTAATCCAGGAAAGAAATCCTGGAAAGCGCTAATGAGAGTGCTTGGATACTTAAAGAATACCACAAATTATTCTTTGCATTACGGAAAATATCCAGTCATATTAGAAGGATATAATGATGCAAACTGGATTGCCGATTCAGAGGAATCAAAATCCACAAGTGGTTATGTTTTTACTCTTGCAAGAGCAGCAGTGTCGTGGAAATCTACTAAGCAAACATGCATAGCTCGATTAATGATGGAATATGAGTTTATTGCTTTAGATAAAGCAGGCGAAGAAGCAGAATGGCTTCGTAACTTCTTAGAAGATATTCCACTTTGGCCTAAACCTGTAATGGCCATATGTATTCACTGCAACAATCAAGCAGCGCTAAGTAGAGCGAAAAACTTTGTGTATAATGGAAAATCTCGACACATTCGTCGACGCCATAACACAGTTAGGCAGTTACTCTCAAATGGAACTATCTCCATTGATTATGTAAGAACCAATGATAACCTAACGGATCCATTTACAAAAGGATTATCAAGAGAAAAAATTGACTGCGCATCGAGGGGAATGGGTTTAAAAGCCTAAACCAACAAGAGTTATCTTATACGAAAACCTATCCTAGCGACTGGAGTTCCCATAGACTAGGATCAATAGACAAACCAGTTCTGAATAACTCAAGACGTAATGCATTTGTTTGGACATAGTCCTACTCCAGTCCTATGGTGCACAATATAAAATGCATGCCTACAGAAGTTTCATAGGTTAAAGCCATGCTTTTTAATGATGGCCATATCCTGAAAAATAACAAGTGGGGTATATGTAGGATACTCCTAATGGTACCGATCACGTATGTTAGTGTGAGCTGGGATGACTCTATGAGAATATTAAAGGCTTAAATTCTCTATACACACTCGCAGAACCGGAAATTGTTCAGGACCAAAATGAACACAACCAAGAGATTGGGTGAGAAGGGAAATAATGTTTTGTTAAACTTATTGGCTGGTTATACAAAAATGGTTGACAGTTCAAGATGAAATAATTCACCGATTAGCCAAGTATATCCAACGAGTTTTAACTAAGGAAAGTTCAAAGTGAAATATCTACTTATCCTGAATAAAACATTATTCCATATGTAGTCAGTGATATTTCAATTTTTGTGGGGGATAACATATATTATCATTCATGTAGGGGATTATTGAAATTCCTAAAGAGTTGAATGAAATATATTTAGTCCAACATTGGCAAAATAGTGGGTTAATGTTGTGTAGATATATAGGATCTTCATTCCCTCAATTGGCCCATAGGGTCAGGTAATTTTGTGCGAGGGAGAGAACCTATATCTGATGAACACACACGCGCGCGTGCGCCGCTCGCTTGTCCGACCGAACCGAATGGGTTCGGGCTCGGGCTTGGGCTTGAGCTTTTGCTTTGACATGAAATCGGGCCTTTAATAAAACCATATTTTTGCACCGAAAAACTCAGCAATTTTGGTAGGAATTAACAAACGGGTGCGACCCGTTAGGAGACAAACGGGTGCGACCCGCATAGAGCAAACAGATGCAACCCGTTACCATTCGAATTCAAGCAGTAACGGGTACGGGCAGGAAACAGACGGACGCGTCTGTTCCAAAAAGATGCGAATAGGCTATAAAAACCAGCAATTCTGATCAAATCAATTAAGTTTTTATTCCCTTGTTCCTATCATCTGCTCTCCCCTTTTTTTCCCACTGTTGACTGACATTATCGCTTCAATCTTGAGCAGTCTTCGCGTCTGTTGTATCCCGGGAGGCTTCGATTGAAAGTCTTAAGTAAACTGACATGTTTCAGGCCTAAGACAATCTCGGTATTGCTTACTGATTCTTGTTTCAATTTAGTATTATACTGTGTACAATATTCATATACTGTGTTTTTACTATTTTGTAACAAATTTAGTCGAACTTCTGCTAGAAGTTTGTGTTGTTGCCGATTCTATTTTGATCTACTAAGATTAAAACGAATAAACACCGAAAATGACTTACATTTACTATTTAGTGGATGAAAGATTCAAATGTTAATTGTCTATAGTTTATTGCTTGTTATGTAACATTTACTGCTTAGCGGAAAACGGCTAACACTTACTATTTAATGGAAAACGACTAACATTTATAGCAAGTAACTTCGTTTTGAATAACATTTACTTCGTTACAAGTACTGATTGTCTATTGCTTGCAATGTAAAATCACTACGAGGAAAAACTATTTTCGACATATTAAAATTGTCGGCGACCGTCGGAAATAACCATCACTTTTAAACCACTACAGGAAGAATAGTAAATACCAACGACTAGGGGCCGTTGGTGACCGTCGGTGACCGTTGGTGACCATTGGTATAGCCCTTGGTATACAGGTCAACGACTTCCAACAGTAGACAACGCATATTTCCAATGACTTCCAACTTTCTTACATGGCCACATGTCTTTATTTCTGCCCAAAGAAACGTTGGAACGGGTTGGAAACCGTTGAAATATGCCGTGGATAGCCGTAGAAAACCATTGAAAAACAATGACCTATAAGTCATTGCCTGCCGTTGGTAGCCATTGAACATCAAGGTATTTTCTTTCATAGAATTGATACTGCACACTTCCAACCACACACAAATATACATCGATCAAAACTGCTCCATTTCGAGCATATAAATATCAGTCGCAATCAAATATTCATCCAAATACAATATTATACGAAAATCAAACACAAAACACATACCAAAAACCGATATTTACATAAAAAACAACCCAATATACACAATCATGTCAAAACCATGTCATCACCAACAAAAACATTCATCATCATGTCCACAACATCATCACCAACACAACATCCATATATATATATACAACCATGATCATAAATGTATCAAGCCTCGCCAACCCTCAAAGCACATATATATATGTATGTATGTATATATGTATATATATATATATGTTTGTATGTATGTATAACAAAAAACAAACTAACCTCAACTCTCTCCACCAGAAGACGAAGGTGGCATACCATACCGATCAATGAACTCCGCCACCTGACGGTTAAGCTATTCCATCTGCTCTTCGCGGCAACGATCTTGCTCATGAAGCTCTGTAATCTGTGCTTGGAGCTGTGCGATCTCCTCTTTATCCTGAGCCCTCTAATAGGTCTGTTGAGATGTCTGAACTTGTGTATAATTTTAGCTTTTCATAATAGAAAGAGTAATAATCAGAATAATATAATATTAATGCTAGTCTCAAATTAAGATAAAATACAACCTAAATATACAACCTCAAATAGGTGAATTACGAGATTTAAAACCCATTGATTTGATAAAAATAATAATAGTATGTCATAATGTTGTATGTTTTTAAGACTCCTTAAAAAAGTGCTTATTTTTATTGCTTATTTATTAAAATTTCTAGCATTTGATTAGCCCTTTTTAAATGCTTTTGATTCAACTTCACCTAAAAATAGCATTTTATTAAATTGACACTAAAGATATTTATTTTAATTAAGCAAGTGTAAATAATTTTGTTTTACATTTCTCCAATGTTCAAATGATGCCTCACTTGAATCCTAAGAAAAAAAATCTTATCCTTTTATGGTTTTAAGATCTCATGCTTATATTTACTTAAAAAATGAAATGATTTAATTAATACGACATTAAAAACTTGTTATCATTTGTTAAATCTAGTTTTTGGGATCTTTGGGTTTTAAATTAAGTCAACGTTTCATCTACACCACCATGTAAATTTTGTATCAATGCTTTATTAGTTCTGATACTCATCATTTTCTAGGGATTCTTCATTTGCCAATGTCAGTTTTAATGATATGAACACCAAAGTTGACATATACTTTACAATTATTTGTCTAAAGTTTTAATAATAGCAAATGGAGTAAATTTTAGTTTCTACACCTCTAGATTGCCAAAATCATATCGTCTATTTCGGATAGGTGGATCCATGACAATATCAAATGTCCTATCATCGTCCTCCTTTGTCAACTCTGTCCTCCCAGTGTATTCTAGAATCAGCTCCCTCTATTCCTGAAATTTCTCCTGTTAAATAAAAAAACAATTGAATTTAGATTACACAATAATTAAATTATAACTTTAAGTTAACTATGTTATACTTACATATGTCTTACGCGCCTTGGCGTCGTGGTCTCAAGCGTAGGAAACCGAGCATGTGTGGTCGACCTTAGTCGATGCATGTGTATGCTCAAATACATCCCAGTATGACACAGGAGCAACACTCTATCTCTCCTGAAATAAGCATGTATATATATATATATATATATGTGTGTGTGTGTGTGTGTATATATATATATATGTGTGTGTGTGTGTGTGTGTGTGTGTGTGTGTGTGTGTGCGTGCGTGTGTGCGTGTGCGTGTGTAAATTAGAACTTAAAGTTAAATCAACTATTAATTTTATCAACTTATAAATTAAAATCTTTAACTGTATAATTAATAAATATACCAAGTCCTCACAATGGTGCTGAAACGTCTTTGACCCACCCCAATGCGTAACTGGATTCTTGCTTCTGTTTGCCGCATTTCTCGCGGACTGGGCCTATACATTTAAATTAAAAAAATTGTTTTATTCTAAATTGTATATTAATTGAATAGAAAATTTTAAATTAAATTTGCAGTAACTTTACCATAAACTCATCATTATTATTCCAATAAGTATGTACGTCATCCCACACCTTGCCGCTCATCCAGTCAGGTCTTTTCCCATCTGATTTTATGTTGTTCATCGTCCCTCTGTAATTTTTTCTACTCTAGAGTTCCAGTGGCGCCTGACGAGGTCTAAATCGGTCTTATTGAGATCCACAGCTCCCAGCAATTTTTTAAAAATAGCAAAAATATGAACTGATCAAATAAGAGCATGACTAGTTAATTAATGTAATAAATGATATAGCACACGTACGTACAAGAAATTCCTTCCATATTGTCTTCCTTACCATGTCGGGTATCGACGTCCATGTGGGCAACGAGCCTGACAAGCGCAAATTCATGTACTCAAGACAGTGTTGGAAGGCTCCAACTCAAAACCTCTGTGTTAAAAAAACATTTCATGACTACTGGAACAGAAATTTACATAATTTATTGTACAGGAATTAAAGTAGGGTGTAAATCGGTCGGACCGTATCGAACGGAGGTATATTCAGTTTCTATCTTAAGAAAATCTGAACGAACACGAACTGAACAAAATTTTTATTAGACAAATCTTCTTGTCCTAAATAAAATCGGTCTGACACGAACATCCGTTTTTCGGACACAGACACGCGTGGACCTGATCGGACATGGCTATTTATCATATTTTATACTTTTTACTAGATTTTCTCTCAAATATATGTCGACCAAGAAAATCAGAAGAATTCGAACGAACACCGACCAAACGTGGTTTTTTCTCATACAAATTTTGTTGTCCTAACTTGTGTCCTAAATGAGAATCGAACGAATGCACTTCAGACATTCTTACAAAATTTACAGCCCTATGAACAAACACCGAAAATGACTAACATTTACTATTTAGTGGATGAAAGATTATAATGTTAGTTGTCTATAGTTTATTGTTTGCTATGTAATATTTACTGTTTAGTGGAAAATGATTAACACTTACGGTTTAATGGAAAACGACTAAAATTTACAGCATGTAACTTCGTTTCGAATAACGTTTACTTCTTTACAAGTACTGATTGTCTATTGCTTGCTATGTAAAATCACTACGAGGAAAAAGACTATTTCCGACGGCTTAAAACTGTCGGCGACTGTCGGAAATAGCCATCGCTTTTAAAGTACTACCAGAGGAATAACAAACACCAACGGCTAGAGCCCGTTGGTGGCTGTTGGTATAATTTTTGGTAGTCGTTGGTATACAAATCAACGACTTCAAAAGACTACCAACGGTAGGCAATGCATGTCTCCAACGGCTTCCAACTTCCTTACAAGGCCACATGTCTTCATTTTGGGCCAAAGAAACGTTCAAACAGGTTGAAAACCGTTGAAATATGCCATGGATAACCGTTGAAAACCATTGAAAAACAATGATCTATAAGCCGTTGGCTGCCATTGAAAATCTGTGTATTTTTTCTTTCATAGAATTGAAACTGCACATTTCCAGCCACATATAAATATATATCAATCAAAACTGCTCCTTTTCGAGCATATAAATCTCAGTCACAATCAAATATTCACCCAAATACAATATTATATGAAAATCAAACACAAAACACATACCACAAACCAATATTTACATTAAAAAACAACCCAATATATATACATTCAGGTCCAAACCATGTCATCACCAACAAAAACATCCATCACCATGTCCACAACATCATCACCAACACAATATCCATATATATATATATATATACACACACACAACCATAATCATAAATGTATCAAGCCTCACCAACCCTCACAGCATATATATATATATATATATATATATATATATATATATATATATATATATATATATATATAACAAAAAACAATTAACCCCAACTCTCTCCACCAGAAGATGAAGATGGCATACCGTATCGATCAATGAACTCCACCACCTGACGGTTAAACTGCTCCATCTGCTCTTAATGGCGACAATTGCGCTCATGAAGCTCTGCAATCTATGTTCGGAGCTGTGCGATCTCCTCCTTATCCTGAGCCCTCTGGTAGGCCTGCCGAGATGTTTGAACCTTTATAATTTTAGATTTTCAGAATATAAGAAGTAATAATCAGAATAATATAACATTAATTTTAGTCTCAAATTAAAATAAAATACAACCTAAATATATAACCTTAAATTGGTGAATTACGGGATTTAAAACCCACTGATTTGATTAAAATAATAATATGTTATAATGTTGTATGTTTTTAGGACTCCTTGAAAAAATGCTTGTTTTATTACTTAATTATTAAAATTTCTAGCATTTGGTTAGCCCTTTTTAAATGCTTTAGATTTAGTTTCACCTAAAACTAGCATTTTGTTAAATTGATACTAAAGATATTTATTTTAATTTAGCAAGTGTTAATAATTTTGTTTACATTTCTCAAATGGCCAAATGATACCTCACTTGAATTCTAAGAAAAAAAATCTTATCCTTTTATGGTTTTAAGATCTCATGCTTATATTTACTTAAAGAAAATGAAATGATTTAACTAATACGATATTCAAAACATTTTATCATTTGTTAAATCTAGTTTTTGGAATCTCTGGGTTTTAAATTAAGCCAACATTTCATCTACACCATTATATAAATTTGGTATCAATGCTTTATCAGTTCTAATACTCATCATTTTCTAGGGATTTTCCATTTTCCAATGTTGGTTTTAACGACATGAACGTCAAAGATGACATATACTTCGCAATTGTTTGTCTAAGGTTTTAATAATAGCAGTTGGAGTAAATTTTAGTTTCTATACCTTTGATTGTCAACACTATATCGCCTATTTCGGGTAGGTAGATCCATGACAACATCGATTATCATATCCTCATCCCCCTTAGTCAACTCAGTCCTCTCACTTGATTCTAGTATCAGTGCCCTCTGTTCCTGAAATTTCTCCTATTAAATAAAAAACAATTGAATTTAGATTACATTATAATTAAATTATAATTTTAAATTAACTATGTTATACTTACATATGCCTTACGCGCCTTGGCATCGTGGTCCTAAGAGTAGTAAACTGAGCATGTGTCGTCGACCTCAGTCAATGCATGTGTATGCTCAAATACATCCCAGTATGACACAAGAGCACCACACTGTCTCTCCTGAAATAAGCGTGTGTGTATGTTTGTGTCTGTGTGTGCGCGCGCATGTAAATTAGAACTTAAAATTAAATCAAATATTAATTTTAACAACTTATAAATTAAAATCTTTAACTATGTAGTTAATAAATATACCAGGTCCTTGCGATGGTGCTGAAACGTCTTAGACCCACCCCAATGTGTAACCCGATTCTTGCTCCTGTTTGCCGCATTTCTCGCGGACTAGGCCTATACATTTAAATTAAAAAATGTTTTATTATAAATTATATGTTAATTGAATAGAAAATTTTAAATTAAATTTGCAGTAACCTTACCCGAAACTCATCATTATTATTCCAATAAGTATGTAGGTCATTCCACACCTTCCCACTCATCCAGTCAAGTCTTTTCTCACATGATTTTATGTTGTTCATTGTCTCTCCATAATTTCTTGCCACTCTAAATTTCCAATGGCGCCTAACGAGGTATAAATCGGACTCTCTGAGATCTACAACTCCCTGCAATTTTTTAAAAATAGCATAAATATGAACTGATCAAATAGAAGCATTGCTACTTAATTAATGTAAAAAATGATACAACACACGTACATACCAGAAAATCCTTCCATATTGTCTCCCTGACCATGTTGGGTATCAACGTCCACATGGGCCAAGATCCAGTCGTATGAGCCTGATAAGTGTGTCTTGATGTACTCAAGACTGTGTTGGAAGACTCCAACTCAAAACCCCTGTGTTAAACAAAAAAAAACATTTCACGGCTACTAGAACAACAATTACATAATTTATTGTACATAAATCAAATTTATTCCCTTTGTTAGCTTTTGTCTTAAGCAACACCGTAGGATGGGCTAGCCCCTGCGATGGACCACTACCATCACCACCTACAGGATCTTGTTTCATCATACATGTTACAAACAACAACATAACATTGAATAAAAGAGCTATGTAAAACAAATAGTATGAGATAACATATATAAGAGTACTATGCGATAAAAATAATATAACATGACATAACATAAATAACACATTGGATACTGTGTGATATAAAAATGTAGGAAAGGCTATGATTCTTTATTTTAGTAGATGACATGATGTAACATAAAAAATATGTTACTTGTTAATACAAATGTCTAATTAACATTACAAGTTTGATTCACAGAAATGTTACATATGAGTTCGATTCATAGAAATGTTTGGTTAATTAACATATGAGTTTGATTCGTAAAAATATTTTACTTGTTTATATACAACATAACATAAAATTACCTTTTTAAAATGAGAATTATTGGTTAGTCCTTGTCACTTTCGGATTCTGCCTCTATTTCCTCCGCTATAAATGGTTCATCGGTAGTCTCAAATACTTTAATTAATGCATTCGATTTGTCGTTTAGAGGTCCAAATTCTGTTCTATCATCGGTTATTACTATTTCTCTATTTTCCTCGACATCTGCTTGATAAGCTTGGTCATCTGGAATATTACGTCTGTTAAATGTAAACCTTGCCTTTGTTTTAAAAACAGCACACCAGTCTATTTTGTCTCTTCTTATAGATGGATAAGGAGAATAATATAATTGATGGGCTTGTTTGGCAAGTACAAAAGGATCGTACTTATAATAATGGGAAGTATGTCTTCCTTATATAAATTATATTTTGGGTGCACGTTGATTCCAGATGCTGGAACGTTGCTGAACCAGTTGCATTTAAACAAAAATACTTCTTCCGCGGGTCGTGTGAAATATGCCAATTGCATAATCTGGATTAGCATGCTATAAAAAGTGTGTATATGGTCATTTGGATCATCACTACCTTTAACAAATACACCGCTATTGTCAGTTATTTTTTCAGCACCATTTAGTGCTAAATTTATATCCATTGACAAAGAATATTGGATATCTCTTGACACTTCTTTTTGGTCTCGTTGCCAAATGTTTCATCCCTTCATCCACAACACAATTTGTTGGACCAAAAATATAATTAGTAAACCAACTAGCGAATTCTTTATTGATATCGCCGTTTGGATACTGTGATTCATAAATGCTGCAATTATAGGACAAATGTTACATACATGATTAAAGATACATTACATGTGTATATAGATGTATAAGTTCATTTCCTAACGAACGGTGCAACTTCAGTACAATTGAGAAGAATATATGTGTGATGCATTATAATCTCTACCATTTAGCCATTCTTCCACACATATACCAGAAGGCCGACCATGTTTTTTTTAATTAGATAAAGCCGCTTAAAAGTCATCTTGATTAATGCCTTCATCTTTACGCACAGTACTTGCAAATGATATGTTCACATGATCACTAAAATAATGAGAGAAAAAACGAAGCTTCTTCTTCGATGCATGATTTGCAAATAGAACCCTCAACTCGAGCTTTCTGCCTCACTTTTTTCTTTAGATGATTTAAATACTTATTTAAAATTATTGTAAATTATTTTTTATACATTTCATTAACCAAAAATTGACTAACTTAATATTAATATACATTTCAAATGGATACATCCATCCGTATTGAACAGGCCCTCGACGATGTGCTTCTAATGGAAGATGAATAGGTAAATGCTCCATAATAACGAAAAAACCTAGAGGAAATATTTTTTCCAATTAGCAGAGAAATATGGGGATTTTATCCTCTACTTTACGTAAACGATCAATTTTTAATGTAGTAGAACAAAGCTCTTTATAGAACAAACTAAGCTCTGTTACAACAGTCCAAACTTTTATGGGCAACCGTTCTTTGAAAGCGACGGGCAATAAATTGTCTATCATAACATGACAGTCGTGGCTGTTTATCCCGCTAAATTTATTGTTTTTATAGTCGACACATTACGAAGATTGAAAGATATACCATCTGGGAATCTTAATCCTTCCATCCATTTTAGAAGTATTTTAATTTGATTACCGCCCAGTTTATAGCACGCTTTCCATTTTTTGGTGTCGTTTGGCTTTATATGAAGCTCAGGATGATTACATATTACTTCGATATCCTGTCTTGATTTCAAATCATCTTTTGTCTTCTCCTTGACATTCAAAATTTTAATAAATACATTGTCAAACACGTTTTTCTCATTATGCATCACGTCAATATTATGATGAATCAGGAGATCTTTCCAATAAGGCAACTCCCAAAATATGCTTTGTTTCCACCAATTATGAATCGTTGATTTACCTTGAATTTCTATCTGTACTTTGGTTTCATGAATCTTTGGATAATCTTGTGCAAGTTCATACATTTCTTCACTTGTCCATAATTTAGGTGGTCTCGTAGTTTCATGCCTATTAATTGTAAACTTATTCTTACCTCTTCTAAAAGGATGATTAATATGAAGAAAATATCTATGACATACAAACCATGAAATTTTCTTTCCAATAGGTAAAGAAAATGCTCTTGTTTCTTCCATACAGTACAGACAAGCTAGATGACCAGCCGTACTCCAACCTGAAAGCATTGCATATGCAGAAAAATCGATAATTTTCCACAACAGATAATCATGCATACGAAAGTTCTTTTTTGTATCTTATGTTTCTACCCCTTCGTACCACAATTTTTTTAATTCTTCCATCAACAGTTGTGAATAAACATCGATTCCTTGTGTCGGATCATCAGGACTAGTGACGACAATTGTGAGAAACATATAATGAGTTTTCATACACATCCACGAAGGTAAATTATAAGGTGTGACAGTTATAGGACAGTACGAATATTTAAAACCAAATAGAGAAAATGGTGAAAATCCATGCGTTCATAAACCAAGTGTAACGTTACGACTCTTAGATGCAAAATCCGGATACTTCTAGTCAAAATGCTTCCATGCTTCTCCTTCAGATGGGTATGTTAACATATATTTTTCCTGTGTTCTCACACTGTGCCATCTCATATGTTGCGTGGTTACAGAAGATGCATATTACTTTTGAAGACTAGGAATAATAAGTAAATAGTGCATATGTTTATACGAGACTTCCTTCCCTTTTTTTTCTCGATTTGTATCTTTCCTGATTACATATTTTACAATTCTTAAGGTTGATATCTTCCTTCCAAAATAGCATGCAACCCTTTAGACATATATTTATTTTTTGATATGGTAAATTAAAGGCCGACATCATTTTTTTTTTTTACTTCATAATGATTTTCGCACATTAAATTATTGGGAGGCATATGCCGCTTCGCAGCTTGTACAATGGCTGTAAATCCAGCTTCTGTGAGGTTGTATTTAGATTTCATCGCAATGTATTCAGTAGTTACTGACAATTGCGTTCCACTTTCACAGCCTTCGCAAAGGTTTTTTTTCGCAGCATTAGTAAATCATATTTTTTTTTGGCTTCAATATTTGGTTCCTCTTCATCATTAAATTGTTGAACAAGAACATTGAACGTGCAACATCTTCAACCTTTTGTTCTATGAGATTCGTCGTAGCAATTTCATTATTCACTACCTCCTCAACTTGTACAGAAGCAGATGCTAACGGTTCTCCATGAAGATCCCAAACCAAATAGTTCAGCCAAAACTGTACTGATGCAAATGAACTCTAACCATTTGCGGTATCAGATGCTTTAATAACTTGCATCTACTACATGGACAATGGATTTCGACTTCGTTTCCGTTGTTACTTAAAGTAAAGTCAATAAACATGCCGATACCATTAATAAATTGTTTTTTTGTTGTACCATCAGTTTCTCTTGTTTGTACATCCAACTTTGATCATTAAAATAATCGTCCATTTTTCCTAAGTACATTTAAAATTAAAAAGTATGATAAAATAATGCAAAAACAAATAGGGCATATAGTATAAAGTTTACTTAAGTAGATGAAAGTCTATTTTTTTAAGTAGATGAAAATACATTTTCTAAGTAGACAACCAATTTTATTATTTTTATCACCATTAATAGTTGAAATAGATTCACAATTTTTATGTCCGATCGTCGAATTGTCAAAATTCCCTTATAATTGATATATGCGGTCACAAATTCGTATCCTAATCATGATAAATATTAATATCTATTTTTATTCTGAAAGCTCGAAAACTAAGTTTGTATTTTAATGAAAACATTTCTTTTACGTATTAATGATGATAAAATTTGCATTGATATTTTATCAAAACAATTTTATTGCCGAATGCATGTTATGTTAATTGATTATTTGTTGGTGGGTCATCCTACCTCCCATTACATATACAATAACGTAAGTAAATCGCGTAAGTTTTTTCAATTTAAATGATTTAACAAAATTTCAGCAGTACTTCCCTTTAGTTCCCTGAACAGTACAAAATTGCGTGTACACATGGAACATAAAGGAAGTGCTTTGGAAATTTTGAGAACTGTTTAAAATGAAATTATTTACGAGATTTAATTTCGTTATTGTGTTCGTAACTTGTCCAATACAAAGAACAAATCCAACAAATATTGTATATGATGAATGCAAATGTCTGCTCCGTTAATAAAACGAACATTCATATAACGTCTATATACAATACTTATCAGATGAGGCAAAAGAAACTCTCTAAGGATTTATGAATATAATATATTACGATTGCTGCTCTTCAATCTTTAATTGTACGTATATGAATTTTATCACATATACGTATATTTTCAACATTTAATCGAACAATATAACCATACGTTTTCGCTAATTTTTTATATAACATAAACTTAATTATTTCCATTTCCACTACACGTTTTCAACAAATTAAATATCTTTTTCAATGAATTGGTGCTCAACCAAATCAATAAATACATAGATTAATTACCAACTATATATACATACAACACTATATATATATATATATATATATATATATATATATATATGCAACTTAAAGTAATTAAACCCCAGTTTACAACATAATAAAATCAATCTATATATACATGTATTAATAGCACTAGAGATACAAACATACAATATAATTAAGCTTAAATTAGTAAACCTAGGGTATCAAACAAAATTAGGGTTCATACCTTCAAATTGGGGTGAATCGGAGATCAGAGAGGAAGAGAGAGTGCCTCGAATGAATTGGAGAGAGTATAGGTGGCTGATGGAGTGGTAGAGATCGATTTCAGAAGTTAGGAGGAAGGATTTGGGAGTAAATTTGAACTTTTCATGAAATTGTGAAATGGGGAAGGATAAAGCTGCTTCGGCAATTTTTTGCTCGACTATGCAACGGTGACCAACGATCTCCAATGACATTATAAACAACGGCCTCCAACGATTTATTTTTTATTCCGTAAATAAATTTCCAGAATTAAGCTTCCGTTGGAGGCCGTTGCCCCCTCCGATGCTATACTGTACGATTTTTGTAGTGAACGCGTTGAGGAACAGAGTTTCTGACAACTATCGATAGAGCCCGTACTTTGTATTTTCGACAGCTTTAGGCAGTTAGTAACGATTTTCAAAGGCTATCGACGGTCGACGCAAGCCGTCACATTCATAACGCCAATAAGCCTAGGTAAACCATCAGAACCGTTACATATTCATGTGCCAATAAGTCGTCGGAAAACCTGTATCTTTTTTGTATTTCAGCTGCCATTTACTTTTCCAACTACATTTCTCACACAAACCACTATCTCTGCAACAATATATAATCCAACATATCATATATCAAGCAACTATCAAAACAATACCAATTCTAATTCAGTAAATCAATAAAAATACAAAAACAATCTAAATTCCACCATAAACTTAAACCACTAATTGCACAATACATAAGTTTGTGTATACCACATAGTCTACCATCATAATAACAATAAACACATTTAGTCTACCATCATAATATGTACAAAATATGAGCCCACAGCCTACTCAAGCACAAGTCATATATGTACACTACTCCAAAAAAAAACCTACCTCGCACTCCGTCACTGATCATCCTCTGTAGAGCCAGCTGAAGATGGAAAGCGGTCGTACTGCTGCGTGAACTTAGCCAAACATTGGTCTAGAAGCTGAATCATCTCAATGGCTTGACGGCGATTCTGGTCTTCAAGCTGCGCCACCCTAGACTTCAGCTCCTCAATCTCTGCCAAGTCTATATCAGATCTAGTCCACCTGCTCCATCTCTGACCGCTAGCCTGTAACAATTGTTTAAAAATCTTTTAATCATGTGCGATTATATTAATTACCTATAACTCATAAAATTTATTTTATTTCTAAACCAAAAATTAAATTAAGGAAAAAATCATTTACGACCACTTGATTTGCAAAGCCACAATGCCTATTCCGCGTCGCTAACTCAGTCACTGACTGGAATATAATGTCCTCCTCATAAGTCGTGAGCTTCTCTTTTCCGGTCTTAGATAGACACTGCTGGTGCTGTTCCATAAACTTGGCCTACAAGACCAAATAAGATTATATATAAAATTAATATCATGATATCTTATTTTATTATAATTCAACAATTACTACAAATACTACTACATAAAATGAAATCTTACATGGCTCTGCCTAGATTTGTCATCGTGCCATGTGCATTACACCATAACTGCAAATTAAGCTGTGCTTTTGACCGTATCAAATGCAATTTGGCAGTGCTCGGGGCCATATCAAAAAATGGCGTCTTTATTACTTTGATACGGTCTTAAGACGTATCAATTTACAAATTTGATAAAGCTTAAAACCGTATCAAATTCATAGTTTAATACGGTCTTAAGCCGTATCAATATAGAAATTTTATACGATTTAAAACCGTATCAAATTCCTATATTGATACGGCTTAAAACCATATCAAATTCCTATACTGATACGGCTAATGGTTGTATCTAATTTATCATTAGATAGGACCTTGAGCCATACCTAATTTTAAAAAATATAAAAAAAACGTAAAAAAACAATTAGTTACTATTTGAGTTTACATAGAAAGAAAAATCAATGCAAATATTTATGGATTTCAAAACTCATCATCAACACAAACTAGTCCCAGAAATAAATCTATAAACCATTTTATTAATGTAACATGACTTCAATCACCAAATCTGCAAATTATAGTTACACAACTACATGTATATGCAAACCAGTAGCACAACATTATCAAACTGAAACATATAGCAAACCAATGTAACTTTGCTAACTCGCCGCTCTCATATAATCTCCATGCCCATTCAAGTAGGTAATGGTATTCAAGTTCAAGCTTTGGATCATTTGTACCGTGTGATGGCCAGGTGAACTTTGTGTTGTCTCATCGGCATCATCATTACTTGCACCATGTGATGGCCTTTGACACTACAAGAAAAATACCCTATTGCAACTAGCTATTTGCAACAGGCGACACATGACAGTTGCGGTAAACGATATTTAGCAACAGACCTATTATAGTAGTTGCAATAGATGAGATTTAGCAATAGGTTTTTTTTTTCTGTTGCGAAAAGACTATTTTTAGTAACTACGCTTGCCTTCTTGTTGCAAAAACATACTTTTCGCAACAGTGCTTCCATAACAGTTGCAACAAACATATTATTCGCAACTACGCTTGCATGCCTGTTGCGAATAAATTTCTTTAGCAACTGTTTTCGCCACTTGCAATAACTGTATTTTTTACAACTGGTAAAGCCAGTTGCGAAAAATATACTATTAACTTTTAATAATTAAGTTTGAATAATTATTATTCTATTTGTAATTATGTAAAAGATTAATAATTAATAATAAAATTTAGTTATTATAAATTATATTTATAATTGATAATTAAGTAATAATTATTATTAATAATTAACAAATGCTAATAACTAACAGTTAAATTTTTTTACTAAATAATAAAAAAAAATGGATAAAATTTAATAATTAATTTGAAATATGAATATGTATAAATAATAAATAAATTCATAATCAAAAAATAAATGATACCTTATTAATATTATTATTAAAAAGTAATAAATAATTAATAATATTTTTTATATGAATTAATAATAATTCGTTTTTGAAAGAGGCATTTTTATGAGTTAATTAATTATTTGTTATTAGTAATTGTTGATACTGTCGTTTTTACTGTATTTTAAGTATTTTCAAAATTATATTAATTTAATGTTTAAATAAATATAAATTTTTCTAAAAATTGATGTTTTTATATATGTTTAAAAATAATAATCGATAGTTTTTTGGTCTCGCCTTAAATTTTAAGTTTAGCTATTTAAATAATTCATATTAATATGAGATAACTAATAATTAATTAATGCTAATGTTTAATAACTAAAGTATAATCGTCTTGCAAAAAAAAAGTAACTAAAGTTTAGTATTTAGTCATTAGATTTCAATAGCAACTTTAATTACTTAATTAATACTTGCAAATATCTTTTGTGCAATTCGTCACTTGCTTATCTGCAAAGTTTGTTGGCTCCAAACTATTAAACTTTTGGCGCCTATATCTGAAATTTTGGCTCCAAGTCCAAAATTTAAACCAAAATATTTCCTTCATCGAGAGTTGCTTCTGGAATATATTCAAAATCGTGTGGTGTCTTCCCCAATGTGGCTTAATTATTACTCAGTCGCTGGGAGAACAAAAAAAAAAAAAAAAAAAAAAAAAAAAAAAAATCGGCTTCTCCCCAAAATCTCCATTCACCGCTTACCTCTTCGCCATTCATCTCCATACTCCGCCATCGCCCTTTCCTTGTCCTCTAATCCTACCCTCGCCGCCTAATCACTTCCGCGTCTAGGAACCCTTAGAACTCGAAATCCAGACATCACTAGTTCGGACTCCACCACTGCCTAACCCTAGTTCCGAGTTGGACGACCTAAGAATTGGGAAAGATTTGTTGTTTGTAGTCTTAGTTCGACATTGAAACTCCATTTATCCCAAGCTGCTCCAACTGAAGACTGGATGGAGCCCTAAATCGACGTAACTGCCAAGTATAATCAATCATCACCATAATCGAATCTTAATGCTCGAAATTGAGGTATACACTTAGACGATATGCTTTTCTGTCCTTACCTATTCTTTATGTAATCTGTACCTATTGGGTGCATTAGCTGGCTTAGTTGACTAAGGACCGCTTTTACAGTGGTGGTATCGTTATTATATGCATATGTGAAATTAGTTTTAGTAAGTGTTTGCTTGGATTTCAGTTAGTGGTGCTATCAAAGCACTTGCAGAATGAAGCTACTGTGCGTGATTACGTATGTTTGGCTCAGTATGATTCAGGAATAAAACAACCGATTTTATAATTGAAGCACTGTGTTTCTGTATGTGCTTACACTACAAGAAAAATACCCTATTGCAACTAGCTATTTGCAACAGGCGACAAAAGACAGTTGCAGTAAATGATATTTAGCAACAGACCTATTATAGCAGTTGCAATATATAAGATTTAGCAACAGGCCTTTTCGTTCTGTTGCGAAAAACATATTTTTAGCAACTGCGCTTCTCTTCCTGTTGCAAAAACGTACTTTTAGCAACTGTGCTTCCATAACAGTTGCAATAAACATATTATTTGCAACTGCGTTTCAAAGCCAGTTGCGAATAAATATCTTTAATAACTGTTTTCGCCTGTTGCAATAACTGTATATTTTACAACTGGTAAAGCCAGTTGCGAAAAACATATTAAAATAAGTATAAGCTTTTAATGATTAACTTTTAATAATTAATTTTAAATAGTTATTGTTAAATGATTAACTATTAGTAATTATATAATAATTAAGATTAATATTTAATAATTATTAATTAATAATAAAATTTAAGTATCGTAAAGTGATATATATAACTGATATTAAATAATAATAATTAATAATTAACAAATAATAATAAATAGCATTTAAATAATAATAAAATAAATAAATAATTATTAAATAATAATAAATTAATAATAAAATACTAATGTATAATAATTACTATTAAATAATTAATAATCAAATTTTAATAAGCAGTATTTAAAATAAAATCTGATATTTTTAACAAGTAACTGTTTATAATTATTTTAATAATTAGTATTTCATAAGTAAGTAATTGATCATTTCTAGTAATAAGGTATAAATAATGATGTATACGAACTATATTATTTAATAATTTATTACAATTGATAATTCGTAAATAATGATTAACAATTTTAAATTATTTTAGTATTATATTATGATTTATAACTAAAGTTCTTAGTAATAAATAAGTAATACTTTAATAGTTTATAATTATTTTAAATAATTAATAATACTCTATAATTAATTATTAATACTTAACTAATTTATTGATAGTTTCAAATAACAATGCATAAGTAATAATATATACTTAATTTTTAGTCATTTATACTTAATAATTATTAATAATCGATAATTAGTATTTCGATAATTAGTATTGCTTCTACTTATTAAATATTATTGATTAATGAATTATTAAAAGTATTTATTGATTAATGGTTCTTAAGAATTAAATAAATATCAAAAGCTAATTACTAAATTGTACTATAAAATATTAGTTTTAATTAATTACAAATCATTATATAATAAAAAGTTAATTTAAAACCGTTAATAATTATTTCTAAATTAAATTTGTTAGTAATTACAATCCCATGTTTGATAGGCCAAAATATAAGCGAATCCGCGTCACTTAATTCTGCTTCCATTTCTCCCCGTGAGTCCACAAAATTACCGATCCCGCCTCCATTTTTCGTTTCCCGCTTCATAATTGACATCGCTCATCTCTAGAATGAAAACCTATCTCTAGAAAGCCCCAAATCAAACACCCGATTCACTTATCTTTCCTGTGTTAAAACACTTCATTCAGTTATCAAATTTCCAAGTTCTCAAGCATTTTGAATTCCAATCTCAGCATGGCGAACCTGAAAATCTCTATTCAACTCAGTTCTTCAGAGAAACTCAATCGAAACGCTGGTAGAAAGAATCGCTCCCAATTCACAAAATTTACAGGTCGAACTCCAATTTTCAGATCTGAGAGAAGCGGTAATACATGTGGTTCTTTCCTTTTGTAATTAATTCGATATCAAACTCAGATCTAAGCTGACTTCTTTCTCCAAACTCGCCTTAATTTCTTGCCTGGTCTTCCCTCTACAAAATTGATTCGAATGTTGGGTGTTCTGGTTTTGGAGAGCGTGCTTTCAATGTTGGTGAGGAAGCATCTTCAGTTCTCCTGTCTGTTGTTCATAATGCTACCAGTGTTGATTTGGGCTTATCCAATGTTGACTGCTTTCGTCATCTGCAGGTAAGTTCTCTTACGGTTAAATTCATTTCAAGTCTTCAACTTCAGTTTACTCTCAGTGTAATTAGTTGGATTTGTTCTAATGCTATTCTTTGTTGGTTGCCTAGTTTTGATTTTAAATTTAAATTTCCTTGAGTTTTGAACATGCGTTTGGCACCGTATTTCAATGGTCGGTTAGATTCTGAATGCTTGGAAATGTTTACGTATTGGTTGGGCAGTTTCATTTCTCTGTTCTCTGTTATGAAGGTGGAACCACCTAGTTTATGATCATTCTGTCTATATAGCTGTTGCCGCACACTTTATTTGTCAAAAGTAAAACACTCTTCCAACATATTGTCTTAGTCCCTGCTACTTTAATGGTAGGTTTACCTTCGAGCTACCCTTGTTTAGTTTGAAACTTGTTTGCATATTATGCGCACACTGGACACGTATATAAATACTGCATATACCTTTAAGTAGTCGTAAGTTGATTTTCACATGAGTTTTTCACACAGTAATGGGTTTGATTTTAGTGCAATGAAAACGAGCTGCGCTTAACCTATTCTGGCATATGATCACAAATTTTTAATCCCCTTGGTTAACATAATAATATTATGTCGTGTACTGGTATATAAAGCAACATTTGTGATACAATATTTTTCCTGTACTTATATAACATTATAACTCCTAGAAGCTAAATAATATTAAGATGAGTAATCCTTATGTAATAATAAAAACAAGGCTTGAATTCTAAATCATTTTATAAGTGATTATGATTCTATTTGTTTTAATCTTTTACTGACAGCTCAATGAAGCATTAACATCCAATGCTAATTCCTTTCCTTTTCTTGGTTCGAAATAACTTGCTAATATGATTTTTGATGCTACCAGACAAGAGCATGTGGGTTTGGCTGTTGTTGCCCTTCTTGTACAACCGTTGGGTATAATAATATGGTTTTTGATGCGATTTCTTATGTGAGAAGGAAAATGTTATCAGGTAAGCATTTTATATTTTTCTCTCATCCTGTCAAACAGTTTTGAGGCTCTCTCGAGGGTTGAAGATGAGGATTTTGTAGAGTCTGATGATTCCTCTCCATTCATGACTTCAAATGAGCATTTGTTTTTGTCAGTTCTCAGGACATTGATTTTCTTGCAGAGTCTAATTTTTTCGTACCTTCTGATGTTTTCTCCGAAGCAAGTGTTTGTTTCGAGATGGATTTTTCAATCGATCGATCTTTTGATGATTGCGTCATTGTGGACCATTTGGATCTGGACTACCATATTGATTAAAATCTAGTTGTATTTGTTCGTTCTGTGGTTAGTAATTGCCAAGACTAGATCTGTGTTTCCAAAGACTCCTTTTTTAATTATTGATACTTCCGAAGACTCCTTTTGATGAACCGCCGCTTAAGAAATTCGTCGGCTTCAGATGTTTCCAGGTAAGATACGCTAAAGCATAGTTCTCACCTACACCAAAGCATAGTTTCGTCGACTTTGAATTAATTCAGTTTCGCTAAAGCATAGTTTCGATGAAACCTACGCTAAAGCACAGTTTCGCTAAAGCACGATTCATTCGACTTTGAATTAATTGATATAGTTTCCTTTGCCGTACATATTATTAGCACACATAATTGTCTTACAAAGTTTAGAGCATAAGAGGTTGATTGTACTCTATTTGTTAACAAAGATGTTTTACGTTACTAGCACTCCTCAAATGAATATACAACTACATATAACTTTTTCCATTTAGATTACTCCCTGTTGATGTCTTGTTTTTGATAATTTATGGTATATGGTTTGTTTGTTTGTTTTTGATTTTGTTTTTCTTTGTTTTTTTTTTGCAGGAATTAGGCTATACTGGAGATTATCCTCAAAGCAGAGTGGACGAAGACTGATAGGAAAAGAAGAAATTGACGATGATATTTGGCTTTTGAAATTATTACCTATAGGCTCTAGCTCTTTCAAGTAAGTACAATTGTTTAATGATTTGAGAAATTCGGCAATTTACGTTTATATCCACTATTATTAGTTTTAGCATCGTATACTGTATCCACTGTTGCGAAAAGTGTTTTTTGTTGTAGTGTTAACATGCCGAATTGATGTGCTAATTTTATGTATCAGGAATAAAACCTAAAGAGTTGAAGGAGGTGTGGTCTCATGTCATCTATATGTGGATTATGTATGTATGTATGTAGCATGTCAGTTGATATCCCTGCCCTGCTGAGCTTCTTGATTGATGTCATGGGAGTAAACCTTAATGTGTATTACTCTTCTATGTCTGCTATTCCATATGTTACCTATATGCAGGCTCATTCTCTTCGTCTATTTTTAGGCGAGTTAATCTATAGAGGTCTCAGTTAACATGTTATGTGATTTGTATGCAGGTACAGTTAAAGATAATGGAAACCAATAAACCTATGGATGTTAATTTGGCAACCAAAGGTGCATTACAAATAGCATTTCATTTTGCATTTTCGTTTCTCCACAATCTCTATGATTTTTTATCCTTTCAATTAAACATTTAGTGTTATAAGTTGTGCTTCGGTGCAGCTTAAATGATAAACGTAGTCAACGCACACTACTTTTAGCCAATTACAACAATAAAATTGAAATATATTATATTTTGAGAATGCTGCCAGCTAGTGGAAAGATAAAGCATAATCCCAGCCTTCCTTTTTGCAGGCAAAAATGATTAAAACAACAGCAACAGAAGTGTGAATACAAGAGAAGTGAACAGGCTTCCAATCGAGATAAAAGAATCTCCGAATTCAAACAATTATACAGGTGAAAAGAGTTGTGAATTCAACATGAAAGCAACAATAACTGCAGATGATGTTTTGAGAGCAGGAGGGTTCGGAGCAAGAGATATGAAAATATGGATGAACCAAGCACTTCCTGCCGGAGATGCTTTAAGAGTGGTACAGTAGTGCACAAGACCTACCGAAATGTTATAGGAGATATGAAAATTATAGAAATTTTTGTTGTAATTGTTTGTACTATTAAAACTTTGTTAAAATAAAAATTTTATTTGTTTATTTCATTTTGTGGTATACACTATTACTAAAATGAATATATTTAATATGTAATATCTATAAGCTGTAATTTTTTTTTTATATATAGATTTATGGATCTATTGCAACAGGCATATACTGTTGCAAAATGATCTGTTGCAACAGCAAAAGTCTGTTGCAAAAAAGTATACCGCAATATCTTATTGCAACAGGCAGAAAATGTTGCGGACTTTTTGCAACTTGGGCTATATCAACAGGCGTATGCCTGTTGCAATAGGTCTGCTGCAACAGATATCGCCTGTTGCGAAAAGTGTTTTTTGTTGTAGTATGACTAGCTCTAGACCTCTTTGGCTGTCTATAGGTACTTTCATCACCAGTGTCTACATAAAAAAATCACAAGCAAGTGTGAGCTTGAAAACTATTTAACTTCACCTACAATAGGATATTCCATTGATGACGCCATAACATCACGGAAAATAGTGAAGCAGCGAAATATTCATATAATTGATTTACTAGCAATATTTCATATGACGAATGTTTTATTTCGTATTTGATACACGCATTTTGATTACTTGACACCACTGCATGACTTTTCATGATTTACTGCAAACTTGCACACTTATGCCTATACATGGAACTAAATTTTAAACGTCTCAATGACATGAATTCTTTATAATTTCATCTAAATAGAATTTGGTCATCGGACTAAATGAGAAGGAAAGTAATTAAGGAGATGCGTCTGCAGATCACTAGCAAAATTAAGCAAGTAAATAAACCATAATTTTGTATCATAATTGAATTTTCAAAATAAATAGCATTGAGTTGAACTAAGCCTCTCTCCCTCTCGATGCCCAATATTTGTGAATGTCTGTTTATATGTGTGTACAATGTACACACACATACATTCACATATGTACACATATATTTATGTGCATACAAAAAATATTCAGACAAAGCATACCTCATTGATGCCCAAAGGGTATTGCCTTGGCTTTCCCCACACAAGATTCAGCTCATCAGTCTGTCAAAACAACACATGTATTAGTTTACTGCATGTATATGGTAATCCCCGGTGAACCCACATCCATGTTATACAGATCAACATGTGTGCTACTAGCAAAAGGAATTGTCAAACCGAAAACCAACAAAATATAATCTCTATTGTTGTGGTAAGAATCTGCACACCAGATGGGCAGATTATTGTTAGAGAAAGTTCAAACCATACATGCGCACAAAAGCATGCATGTGCAGCAAAAAAAAAAGGAAGGGGGAGAGGGGGTGTTAGTTGAGTATCTTTGAAGTTAGAAACAACACAATCATAATTCAATTACCCATGTCCACTGTAGAAGCCAAACCATTGGGGAGAAAAACAGTATGAAGTATAAAGTATAAACAGAGGGGAAAACTCATTTCAATCACATACTCTGTTAATTTATACATGTAAGAATATGCATGCACCTTCAAGAAAGAACAGATCTCAATTGCTTTGTAGCCTTCTTTATGTTATCTCCTCTCGCTTTCAGTATTTTCTGTACACATGCATGGTTGAGGAACACAAGTGAATCAACTTAATACACCAACTTTATAAGCTTTCAGGCTTGCTGACATATGCATATACATACGTAGACAACCTACAAAATCGTTGCTTATGAAGTGCGGACTGAAATATTAAAATTAATTGAGGCAATTTACAAACATCACAATTACAACATACCATAGAGCTAAGGGACGACGCAAGTTGTCGAGCGTCGAAGATCAGCTTCGTTGTCTCTTTTCCTTAACATTGCTTCTAATTGTTGCCTCTGCGTTATGAACTTTTCCATCGTCCAATGGAACACGGAGATAAGTAGCAGTAAGTATGCTTAACAACAGAGCAGTGAGCATATTTGTAAGTGTAAACTTTGAACTTCATGTAAGAAAAAAGGACATGGTTATTTGTGTTAGAATATAGTACAATTTCAACAACCATAAATCAAAATAAAAGTATTAGGTATAGGATGATCAACACACTTTATTTTTAAACGTGGAATGTAGCAACTGACTGCTTCAATATACATTACTTTAAACAACCAGTAACATCTAAACGTATGGTGGAATTAAAACGCTCAAGAACATAGAGCGTTGCTAGCTGATCTCTTAAGGAAAGCATGACTAAACACTTCACCTCACTAGTGGAAGGTGTAGGTGCACCATTGATCGTTGACTACACTTTAACCATGACTGCCTGTAGTATCCACCAGAGGAGAGGAAAGTACACCCTCCCTTGAGTTGTGACTTTATCTAACACTGTTCTACGAAATATATTCTCCCAACCATCATGACGGTCTTCAATTTGAGCACTAAGAAATTAGGGATGGAACTTTGTATAAATTGCCTGACCGTTTAACCAGAATTCAATTATCAGTCCCAGTTTAAATTGTTAACAAATATAATCTGTTTCTAGTGTTTGCGACAAACTGATTAAAATATACTAATTACTTTTCACATCAGAAGCCTAAGACAGACTGTTTTAGATCCACTTTATATGCGTGGTTAAAATAAACATTGTCATCAAAGAGGCCAGGTAATAAACCAAACCTCATCGCTTCAAAATTAAATTATATGATTCTTTTTTGTATTCTAATTTTCCAGTGTACAATATTTCAGCATGAGACCGTTGTCCCAACCATTGTAAATTGGAAAACTAAGCACACATGCTCCGACCATTGTAAATTCACGATGATGTTTGCTGAAATAAAAAAGGTAAATAATTATTGATTAAATACTTTAAGTTTATAACCGGATAATACATGATTTCCAAAAACATAACTAATGCACATCTTACTATTTTAATCAAAAGATGCACCATTAGATTGCTGATGAAACATTTCAGCCTATCCTTCCTATTTTGCATCACATGATGAAAAGTAACTACTCTTCAGGGTGTGGAGTTCAGTAGTAAATTACTAAGCATGAAAATAAGAGAACAGAGTAATATAAACCTAATTATAGAACCATCTGCATCAACAATCACAAACAAAATAAAACACCGAAAATACCAGACGAAAGACAAATGATATGCCAATCACAGTTCCAATCCCTTCAAATAAATAATGGTGGACTTCTATGTAAGTATAATGTGACCAGTTTGTAAACTAAACCCTAATGGGAACTAACATTGAGATAACCATTAATTATAGCAGCACTTAAGCAGCTCATTTACAGAATGCGTTTATTAACGAAATCAGTAAAGGCAGAATTTTTTCTTTCTTTTGCTTCATAACTCATAAGCAATTTTTACCGCATTTTAAAAGTATAACTTAGAAGTTAAATACAATGAAGTTAGAAAATAAATGAAACAATCGGCATCACTTATAAGACACTTAAATAAACCCACCAGAATCAACTGAATCTTCAAAACAAGTTTGGCATATAACTATCATAAACTATCATGGACAACATTCAATTCTAGATACCACAATCAAAGCTTTAACACACAATACCATAACGAAAGCAAACCCAAATAATTTCTACAAGGTTTAAACCCAAAGATTACAAGGACCTAAAACCCTAGAAAGTCAGAATTACTCACTCTTGATTGGCAGACAGAAGAAAAACTGTAAGGAAGAGAAATCTACCAACAAAAGAAGCGAAACCCATCAAACCGAATCAGAGAATGAGATCCTATAGCCTGACCAACTAAAAACTAGGGTTAACAAAATAAAAGCTCACCTTAATACTTTGCAATTCCAGAAATGGAGGATAAAGGAATATGAGATTTCTGGAGCAAGATGAATTGAAATTAAAATGGATGAAAGGAAAAATGAAAACGAGGGAAATGAATTTTATAAAGATTGTGGGAAATGAAAAAAATAGCGAGGGAGGGGGAGTGAAAATATAATGTGCGGATGAACTGATCTGAAGCATCATTGATCTACGGTTAGATTTCACGTCTTTGGAAAGGTGTAGATTGCAAAAGAAAATTGGCATGGCTATGAACACAATAAAATTTGATACGGCTTAAAGCCGTATCAAATATCCCATCCTAGTGTGCCAAGTTTGCTATTTTGGTGTAATGGTATATGAGATGGTCACATCTGGATTGACATGCTCGAAGACATGCGTACGATTGAACACGTCCATATACGAGACTGGACCCTGCCCTTAAGCCTTCTGAATATGACTATTACATACAACTATCACACGTTCAAAATTATATGACATATTAATTTTTTATAAGTTGCATTTATAAAATTTACCAAATAATACTACTGAAATGACTTAGATCCTTCTCAATGCGTGATTAGATTTGCATTCCTATTTGCAGAGTTTCTTTACGTCTCTACCTGTACATTCAAAATTTGATACATTATTTATCAATCAAATATTTTTTTTATTTAAAAAAAAGTAATTCACTTACCTTCGCCTCATCAGTATTCCAATATTTGAAAAATCCTTCCCACATGGTTGCTCCCATACAACTAGACTTTTTCATGTTTTTCTTTAATGTTAATATGTCATCCTTATAATTCTTCATCATTTGTTTTATCCAATAGGTCTGGACCAGCTGTAAGTCATGCATCTGTATATCTACATCGATATGTATTTCATGTTGAACAAAAATTAGCAGTAAAATATGTATAGTATATCAGCGATTAAAAAATTATAAAGGAAAAATATATGGAATAATACACTTACAAGGACATCCTTCCAAATGCAGTCTATAATGTGAGGTGAGATGGTATCCCACTTCGGCCAACATACCGACATCCTGGCCCTGTACGCTTCTTTAGACACATCTAGAATAACCTTCTAAGGTCGTAGGTCAAAAACCCTGTGTGAAATATGATATACATAAGTGTATAGTTGGTAAAAAAATTAACATGCTAAATAAATTTTATTTTTTACCTCGTTCTCGTAGGCACCAAGGAGACGACGGGACGCTGTGAGTGTTGCGATAAACTTGAACCACCGCCTGATAAATGAGAAGTGTCTCTCGATGACATACCTGTCACATGCAAATCATTTTAAAAGATAAATATAACATGATATTGAAATTTATTTTATAGTTAACTGACACAAATGATATAAGTTGCTAAATAAATGACATAAACGGAAATGAAATTGTTTATACGCATACTAGATTCGGTCTCATATTTCAAGGAGAAACATATTACATTGTTGCTTTAAGATACATAGATAGAAAAAACTGCATATGAAATAAAAGATGTAAATAATGATCATAATATTCAAGAATTTAACAGAGTTATATGAATTGAAAAATGTATGTCGTATACTCCTAAATTACTTTACAACTAGAAAGATAATACTCATCATCTACATCACTCGTCATCGTCTTCTGATTTAGAATCGGTCTCATATTCTATGATATCTTCCTTTGTACTCTCGAACGTTTCTGCTAAAAATTTGAATCATTGATCAGAGGTCCAAAATCTGTATGATCGTCTTCAATTATTATTACATTGTTTTGCTCAATATTTGCCTGCTAGGATTCTTCATTTGGAATATTCTTCCCATCAAACGTGACCTTTGTTTTAAAAACTGCTGACCAATCCGCTTTATCTCTTTTTAGAGATTAATAAGGAGCGTAATAATCTTGAAATGCTTGTTTGGTAGTACAAAAGGATCATACTTATAATAGTGCGATGCATGCTTTATTTCAATCTAATTATAATCGTTGTACATATTAAATCCCAAGTCTGGAACATTGCTAAACCAATTGCATTTGATTAGAAACACCTTCTCCACTGGTCGTGAGAAATATGTCAGTTGCAAAATTTGAGTTAAAACGCCATAAAAATCATTTATGTGATTATTTGGATCGATGCTGCCTTTAATGAATGCACCTGTATTATTCATCAATTTCTCAGCACTGTGTTCTTTAGTGTTAAATTTATATCCATTAATAAAGTATTTTTGATATGTCTGGACTACTCTATTTGGTCTCATTGTAAGATGTTTCAACCCTTCATCAATAACATAATTTTTGGGTTCGTAAAAAATTTGTAAACCAACAAGAAAATTCTTTACTGAGATCTCTGTTTGGATGTCCACATTCATAAACACTATTATTAGATCCAAAATTGGCTCCAACACCCAAGTTGTTCAATTATGCAGAGATTAATATCAGAAAAAATGTAAGAATAAACAGGAAAGACACGAGAGTTATAGTGGTTCGGGTTAACGAGCCTGCGCCCACTTTATATCTATGACTATACTTAAAACGCAAGTACAATCATTGATCTATCCCTCAACATCACTTTTACAATGTTGATTCACTCAATAATTTCGAGACAACTTTGAATAATAATAGTAAAGGTGTAATAATGGTGGATTCAGAACTCGGAATTGCCCAAAAAGATCCTGAAAAATGCAAGGTCTGGGCTATTTATAGCTGATATCTACAGGCGGATCGCGGTCATACGTGGCACAAATCCCGAGGATCTCAGACTGGTTCGTAGCTTGATGGATAAATAGTCAAGATGGCCATTATGGACAGGTGTCATTGGATCCAGCATTCGCGGATCGTGAAAGACTTGGTTGTGGCCTTCATCTTGGCTTCTGGGATTAGATCGGATCAGGCTAACATGAGCGGGTCGGATCGGGCTAGCATGAGCGGGTCGAATTGGGCTAGCGGGGGGCGATCGCGATCGGATTAAGGCCTTCGCACAAGTAAAGCTTCATCTTGAACTCACGTTTGAATATTGGTGGCTTGGTCCAAAAGCTAGCCAACATTTTGCCCCCTCGAAGTATGTTTTATTAAGGATGGAACATACTTCGAAATTTCCAAGTTACCTTTTCATTAAGCGATGTGAATCAAAAGGCCGTGTCCGTCTGGAACGTCGTACAACTTTCAAAAAGTCGTGTCTTGATTAGTATAAATACATAGTTAAATCTTCAATCATTTCTTTGTTCATTGGTTAATTCTCATCTATGGATTTTTCGGAGACTTCATTGTCAAATTGCCAGGTTAACTTTTGAATTTTCACAGGCATTTCTGAGTCTTCATTTTTGACAATTGACTATCGGGTCGGATCGCCAAAACTCCCCACGGTCCGTGGGGTGAGGCGTTTGTTTTGGTTCGGTGATCTTTTGGGCTTTCCCACGAAGCGCAACGGGCTTCTCCACGAAGCGCGATGGGCTTTGGTTCGTGGCCCGTCGGTTTTCTTGGTCCGAATAGGACAAAAAGTGGAATAGTAACGGTCGCGGGTTTTGCCTATATAAACCGGGCCTCCTCCTTCCTTTCCCCTTCTTCTTCTTCTTGCCGCCGTCGCCCATCTTCTTGAAACCCTAATTTCAGTTATCAAAATCCATTTGTCTCCTAACCTTTGAAAGGTAATTGTAAGGACCCGTAACTTCCCCGTGAAGGAAAGCGCGGATACTTTGAGAACAGGACAAAATAGAACGCAAACAGAAGAACATTTCATTGTTTATTACAACAATTCCATCAGAATACAAGAATATACAGAGTATGAATGAATAAAATACATTCGACAAATATCAGAGATTACAATAAATTACGTAGCAGTGGAAAATAATACAAAACACAACTGAAAGTAATACACGGATACAGAGCTTTCCGAGCATCGTTCCAGCTGTAAATCAGGATCCTATGAATATAAATCTGCAAAACCAAACTACTAGCTGCCTGTGTAGAAAATAGGGGCAGCTAGTAGTTTGGTTTTGCAGATTTATATTCACAGGATCCTGATTTACAGCTGGAACGATGCTCGGAAAGCTCTGTATCCGTGTATTACTTTCAGTTGTGTTTTGTATTATTTTCCACTGCTATGTAATTTATTGTAATCTCTGATATTTATCGAATGTATTTTATTCATTCATACTCTGTATATTCTTGTATTCTGATGGAATTGTTGTAATAAACAATGAAATTTTCTTCTGTTTGAGTTCTATTTTGTCCTGTTCTCAAAGTATCCGCGCTTTCCTTCACAGGGAAGTTACGGGTCCTTACAGTTGGTATCAAAGCTCGGCGGTGGTGGTGGACCCTCTAGCAGTTGGCGGAGGGGGCGGATGGGTTTAGGGGGGGCGCGGGGTGGGTTCGGGAGGAGCATCGGGGGGGGGGGGTTGGGTTCAGGCGCGGGCTCGAGGCAGGGGGGCTGCGGGGTCGCGAGGGAGGAGAAGGAGGAAGAAGAGGAGAGGAAGAAGGCGGCGCACCACCTGGGGGGGGGCAATGGCGGCGGCAGTGGGTCCCCCCCCCCCCCCCCCCCGCGTCGCCCCTCTCTGATCCTTTTTTAATCGATTCTGAGTGGAAGAGAAAGAGGGGGGGCAAGGTTTTATACAATAATTTATATTTTAATTTATTTTAATTTCAAAAAGTAACTTTCTCATTCGAACTCGAAACGAGACCCACCGTCTGTCGTTCATAGCTAATTACAACCATTCCGAACACAATGGGATACGTGTCGTAAGCTGATTCGATTGTTACAATCAGTTTTAGTCAAAATCAACATGTAACTCTATATATTGAATTTGAACGCGCAATTCAATTTACCGGGGTCACATACGAACTCTAGAAATTCCAGAAAAATATTTTCTAGCTTCGTATTGACGATACGGTCCTAACAAAACTAGTTTCGTCGAATTCTGAGACCACTGGAAAAATGACCACTTTCCAGTCGATTAAAATCAACTGAAACTAGTCAAACACGTTTTCCTTTGCCACGCTCACATATTGATTCGAAAAATTATGAAATTTGCAATCTAACAATAATTTGACATCCCGGATCCAACAAAAGTGGTTTCGTCGAAATCCGAGGTCATTTGCAAAATTCCCATTTTTAAGGGCCTGAATTCCATAGCGACTATTCAGAATTTTCAACTGGACATTTCTTTTGATTCCCGCTATGAAATTTTGAGTTTTCGGATTTGTTGGAAAGATATTCCCAAATAGATCCTAATATTTTTGGTTTCACTAAAATCCGGATTGTTTTGCACCTGGTACATTCAACTGAAGTTTGAAATCGAATTATCGAACTACCGTGCCATTTTCAATTCTATTTATAATTATATATAATTATTTATATTCTAACGACGACGTATATAACGTTCTATTTATATTCAAAATAAATTTCTCGATGATATTATTCAAAATAATTCATTTTAAATTTTCAAAATTCGCTAAAATTGCCAAAATAAAAAATTTAAACTGGCTCGCATTTCCGGGTTGTTACAGTAATCAAATGATATTATTCTTATTTCTCTCGAGTTTTTATTGTCTTGAAAAGCAAGGACGGCGGAATTTTGTAAAACGTGTGACTTTGAGAGCAACAGTGGTGTTGGGTTCAACTGCTCAAGTTCATTAATGGAGAAGTGGACGGAGGAGGAAGAAGGAGGAAGGTGCCAAGTTGATTCGTGGATAGGGCTTCGACTCGGGTCATGGTAGTGGCGAAAGGAAAAAGGGAAGTGGAAGAGCAGTCATGGACAACGGATCAGATCGAGGAGTGTGGGCTCGTGGAAATACTAGGGGGGACAGGTCGGGATCTTCCCTCGTGAGACGATGTCTCGTTATTATTCCAAGGACCTAGTTCAACGATCCGATCGCCTTGGGCCGATCTTATCATCGCTTTTATCACGATCCGGGCTCCAATTTCTCTAATGAACTGACCCGGTTGACAATCCCAAACACATATGGACTTTAATCAATGCATCATAATTGTAGTTCATTAAACAGTTAGGTTAGGGCCTCCGAGACAGACTTCTTGGACTGATTTGACAACATGACTTAACAACATATTCATTATGCTTATCCCGTCCTGTATCATACACACTTGCACACACAAGCACTTGCACATACACGGGGCCCGAGGGTAATTATTTTTCTAATCTTTCTTTGCTCGCCAAAACAGCAATGTCAGATAGACAAGTGACTGAGTCATCAAGTGAAAGTACCGAATCAGAGACATTAATGCACCACAACCCTGATGTGCTTCCCTCAGGTTCAAGTGAGGAAAAATACGATCTTGATTGCGAGACAGGCACTGATATAGAGTCGGCAACTTCCGAGAGCATGTCCCTTGAAGATGAGAATGATCGAGCTCCTGATGATATTTCGGGTGCTAAGGAAATAGATAAGTTCACTAATTCTTTGCCTTCTAAGCTAGACGACATAAAATTTAAGAAGATATGTTTAAGACACGGAATTCCCTAGGACGACGTGAAAGTTCCAGAAAACAAAGATAGACCTCATTCTGGCCCAGCGGGGTACATGACCATGAGTCGACTCATGTGCTGGGTAGTGGCCATTCCTCCTTTTCCTCCGCTTGTTGTTAATCTCTTGAGACAGCTTCACATTGCCCCCATGCAACTCCACCCGAATGCTTATGCGGTTTTGTATACTCTGTACATTGCTTATATGGAGATTTTACAGACTGAACTTACTCTTAAAGATTTGAAATTCTATTTCCATTTCAAACATCGTTCCGCAGGAGCTCCCAGTTTCCCTTTCTTCGAATCGGTCGCTAATAGAAAAGTTGTGACAGACGGTTATAGTAATATAGGGGATGTCAAGTCTGACTGGTTCTATATAAAACTCCAGGCCGGATGTGGGAGGAGGTGGCTACAAGAGAGTATGTTTCCAACATCTCTGTGTTTAATTCGAATCCATAATTATAGTGCTAACGAATCATTTCGTTCCACACAAATCATAACTTTGAGAGAACAGAAGGATCGATATATGAAGATCGAATATTCTGCCTCCTCAAGAGTAACTCAGATTTTTTTAAGGATTAAGAAATGTATCACTGACGAAAATCTTCATAAACACCGTCTCTTAGACATAAGGTTCGAACTTGGAGCAGGTGGCAAACCTTACAAATATATACCCCCGGCTGAAGGAGAAGGAACTTCTCAAGTTGTAGAGACGACTACTCTTCGCAAAAGTCCTTCGCCGATGATTAATCAGGATGACAAAGATTTAAACATGTATAAAGGAGATGAGGGACGAGCTGATGAACCAAAGGAGGTTCCAACCTCTGAGGGGCAGTCTCCCTTAAGAACTTCATCGCCAATTGAGTCTGTCGCCCAAGACGAATTAACGGAGGAACAAATTCTCGGGGAATTAAATAAAATTCCTTTGTCAGATGATATTTATACTCAAGAAGACTCCAAAGAGACGGGTGCCCCAGTTGGAGAAAAAGAAGTCACCCAAACGAGCCTAACTTCGGGCCCTAGTCCGTTAAAAAAAAGGGATTTCACGGGATGCACAAAACGGATGCACCATTTATCATAACACTCTTTTGCTACTGTGGTTCATAGTTCTAACACGCACTTGTTCTCTTTGCAGGAAAAATGTCTCGCAAACGGTCTTATTCTTACCGTTCTCTTCGCGAGGGCACACCAATCTTCCTTCCAGATCCTGAGAACACTCGTAGCGATAGTCGGGGAAGGGATAGTCATCGGCCCTGGTTTTCTCATCAATCTTACTCTGCACGACATCAATCTCCACCGAAGCAAGGTTATGGAAAGCCACATAGTCATCCATTGCCACCGGCTGGGGGAAAGTAACTTCCTAGAGATTTAACCCCTCCAAAAAGCACTCCTTCTCACGCCCAATCTTCCAAAAAACACCCCGAGCTAGAGGACAAGAACGAAGACGAGGGCAGGATTATAGAGAAGGGGAAGACAGTTCCCACTTCCTCTAGTGAGCGTGGCTTGGATACTACTGCCGCAAAGGATGTTGCCCCCAATTCTGAGATTATGGCCAGGCTAGAGCGCTTATGAAGGCAGTTTCCTGACATTTACTTTGAGAGGATGGTTTTCATCCCAGATCTTGAACTGGTCCCCGAGGATTGGTACATAGAGGTGATAGGGTATGTATGCCATCTAGCTAAACAATACGGGGTAATGAAGAAGCATGCTGCTACACTCTCTAGTATCATCCACCAGATGGAGACGGACGCGGTCAGGGCCTGAGTAAAGATTGATAATGATGCTAGGGTTAGGTGCAAAATGGAAAAAGAACTAGAGGATGCACAGGCCCAACTGGCTTTAGCTCGGCGAGATGCAGAGAACTACAGGTCCAAGTTGGAGAGTGCTAGGGGGCATTTTCGCAACGAGCTCGACTTAAATAGCCAGGAGCGGGTGGCCCTGAAGAAGGAAGTAGAGGATCTCAATGCGGTTAACACTGAACTGGAGACAGTACAAGAACGCTTTTCTGCTGAGAAAGAGGCTTGGGAGAAAGAGAGGGCGATCTTAAAAGATGACCTTGCCCTCGCCAAGAAGGAGAAGGAGGTTCTAAATGATCAACTTGCTCAAGCTGAGTAGCGTGCAACTCTCGCCGAAAGAAATGCCAGTAGCGCTCTTGAGTCAGCAGCTGCTGCAACCGATAAGCTTGCCAAAAGAGAGAAAGATGTAGATAGTTTTGAGGAACTATTGTTCTATTTCTTTGGTCAAGTCATCAAGCATCGAGACATCTCTTGGATTCCAGACTACCATGTTACCTTGGCCAATGTATGGGATGCAACTGTCGAGGGCGAGAAGCGGCGACTGAGGGTTGACGAGATTGACAAACGCCAGCTGATGCAAACCTTTCTCAGAGGTGAAGAGCCTGAGGCCTTGGAGGAAGGTAGATGACTTATCCACGAGGAAATGGAGAGGGGGAAGAGCAGGCTCAAGGGCAAGGATAAGGTTAGCGAGAGCCCAAGCTCGGTGGTAGAGCCCAAAACCTCTGAAGTTGAGGGATATAACCACGATGATCCATTGATCCCCTTGGCACCTACTCCTCCGATTGTCGGGACCACCAGTACAAATCTGGGAGATGATTCGGCCAAAGGTATCCCCACATTTTCTCCATAGTTCATTAAAGCAATCGTAACCTGTCGTCGTCTCATGGGACAGACAACTGACATGGCCAAATCTCCTCCCGATTCACTAACCTTTGCTTCTAGTGGTGTAGGTACCGAAGTGGTAGAAAAGGGTGCAAAGGAGAAGGCAAAGGCTGAGAAGGTTGAGGTTCCTCCGGGTTCTGGTATCGAAGCTTCCGAAGTCTCAAAGCAAGCCGAGGGCTCAACAAGTGATAGAGTTACAGCAGTACCCGTGGAGTCTGGTACTGGCGCTCTTGCAGACGCCGAGATCATTGCTGCTCTGCATGACACATATGGCGGTCATTGAGATGAGGAAGTGGAGGTAGAAATCATTGACGAGGCCAAGGGTGATGATAGCGAAACCTTGGCTGACATACAGGCTAGGAAGGAGAAGTAGTTGGCTCTTAAGAGGGGGAACAGAATCCTGTGTTCGTGACCCCTATTGCTGAAATCGACCCTAAGACTGGGTTGGTTATAATATTCTCTTCTAAATCGATAACTTCACAGCTTGCCTCCGAACCTTCCAGTCCTCCTCCGGAGCCTCTTGTTGACAAGAGGAAGAGGAAGAAAAGCGACTGCTCCGGTACTGATAAAGAGGAGTTGGAGAAACAGAAGAAGGACAAGAAATCAAAGCCATCTCCCAAGTAGGGCTGTTATGGTAATGGTTACCGTACCGTTTTTACTGATAAGCCAGAGTTGCTTACCGTTACTATTACCTATCAACTGTTATACCAATGACTCGTATACCGATAATCTGGTAACCGTTACACAGGTAATGGTAAATTACCGTTTGTCCATCAAAGTTTATATCTTAACATTTTTTACATGGTGCATCTTTATTATAATATATGTAGTATTAGTTTATAAAAAACATAAATAAAAAGAAAATAAGGGTATTTGGAATTATTTCATCTGATTATTGAACTAAATATAATCATTTATTTGGTTCTACGTGCATATAATAAAGCATATCAAATGAGTAAACTTATGTTTTGAATTAACTGGTAAAATTACTGTTACCGCTGGTATTGAAAAATCGTTACCGATAATTTGCCGTTAAAAATGGTAAATTTACCGTTACCATACCATTTTAACTGGTATACCAATTTCAATCAAAAATGGTTACCCATCGACTGGTAATGGTATGGTGATGGTAAATTTACCGTTACCGTAACAGCCCTACTCCCAAGCGCAAATAGAATGCAACTATTGGCTCATGTTTTAGTTTTAGGATTTCCTTTGGCCAAAAGATGTAGTTGTGAGATTGGCCCTAATTTTTTGTTTAGTTTCTCATTTTTTGTAAATCTGCTTCCAGTAATAAGGACCTACTTCTTTTGCATCATTGTGTTCCTGCAAATTCATCATGTTAGCAGAGTTTAAATAATCATAGCTGAAACTTTCATAGTTAAATATTAAAGTTATAAGTAACGATCATTAATCATAACGAAAACAATCATCGGGAAATACACGCGCTAAGTAAACGTGTAGTGATGCACGTATATATTCCTAATTGATCATCATTATAGTGCCTGGCCAGGGCTTATTGACGATCGATTAGAATTATATTTGTACTATCCCAATCTTTCAATGGGGTAATGATTCTTACGGCGCTAAGTCTCAGCGCTTTTATACTCTCCCGATCCTTCAGTGGGTTAGAGTTTGTGTGGCACTAAGTCTCTAGTGCCTTTATACTCTCCCGATCCTTCAGCGGGGCAGAAGTTACGGGGGCGCTAAGTCTCTAGTGCCTTTATACTCTCGCGATCCTTCAGCGGGTTAGAGTGTTGTTAAGGCGGCTTTATCATGGTGCACCTTCACGCCTTGGGGACGTTATCTTTGCGTCCTTTATACTCTCTCGCTGGTCTTGGGAGTTAGAGTGCAAGTTGTAGTGCGATTTACCTCGCTCCACCTTTTGGGGCTTTAATTATCGTGAACTTTCCGATCTGCTGGAAGACATTTTGAATTAGCTGTTTTGAGATTACTGCATAAATTTAAAACAATTCTCGAAATGGTAACTGCATATATATTGATCAAAATAAAAGAGTAGATAAGAAATGGTGCAGTAAAGGTAAATGACACAAAGTACTTTTATAGTGGTTCGGTCGAATCATGACCTACGTCCACTTTATAATCTTTTGTTCAAATAACCAGACTGTTTTAGGCAAGTCGAGCCTTTTTACATGGTTCTAAAAACAGAAGAGTAAAACTGACACTTTTATGTCAGGTAAAGCCGCAAATACTGGGCATTCCACACTCTGGGGATTTCATCTCCATCTACGGTCGCTAGCTTGAAGGTTCCATTATCAGGCCTTCGTAAAATGGAGTATGGTCCTTCCCATTTCGGGCCCATATGTACAGGGGGCGAAAAGACACGCTTCAGAACCAAGTCTCTGGGTTCGAATATCCGAGCTCGGACTCTTCTGGTGTAGTACCGAGCTATTTGTTGTTTGTGCCTCAAGGCACGTAAGTCGGCTTCGCCCCTTCTTTCCTCAACCATGTCCAGGGATTCAAGGAGCAACTCATTGTTGGTCATCGGGTCGTAATAAATTGTATGATGGGATGGTACTTCTAACTCGACCGGAATAACTGCTTCGGCTCCGAAAGCAAGGGAAAACGGGGTGTGACCCGTCGTCGACTTGTACGTTGTTCTATAGGCCCATAGTGCCAGGGGCAATTCATCGACCCACATAGCTTTGGCCCTCTTCAATCTTTTCTTTAGAATGGATTTGATCACCTTGTTTGCCGCATCAACCTGTCTGTTCGATTGCGGATGTGCCACAGAGGTGTATCTTTTCTCGATGTAAAACTTCCGACAGAAATCTTGAAACTCTGTGCTATCGAATTCGGTCTCATTATCGGTTATAATGACTTTTGGAATCCCAAACCGACAGATAATGTTCTTAACGATAAAGGTGATTACTCGTTTGGTCGTGATCGTGGTCAAAGGCTCTGCTTCTACCCATTTAGTAGAATAATCCACGGCCACAATAGCGAACTTTGCTCCGCCCTTTGCTATGGAGAGGCTCCCAATAATGTCAATTCCCCACACAGCAAAAGGCCACGGGCTTGTAATTGTCTTCAACTGGTTAGGTGGCGCCCTAGGAATTTTGGAAAACTTCTGGCAAGCATCACAACGTCGTGCATACGTGGCTGCATCCTTGTTTATAGTGGGCCAGAAATAGCCGTATCGCAATATCTTCTTTGCCAATGTTTTCCCTACAGTGTGGTCGCCACTCTCACCTTCATGGACTTCCTTCAGCACACGCTTGATGTCGTCATGGGCAATGCACCGGAGGAGAGGCATCGAGAAACCTTGTTTGTATAGGACTTCGCCTTGCAACACATATCGGGAAGCCTTCTGTATAACTGCACGCCTCTTGCTTTTCTTAGTTGGGAGCATTCCATTCATCAAGAAATTCTTTAGGGGGGTCATCCATGTCTCCCTCTCAGGTTCAATCTCCAGTACCGGATCAACTTCCATCTAATCCACACTGGGGAACTGTAATACTTCAATCGGGACTAGCTCCGTATGTTCTGGATTATCGGAACTAGCCATCTTCGCTAACTTGTCCGCTCTTTGATTCTCCGTTCGAAGAAAGTGAGATATACTATGGTGATCAAAACCGTCTAGCAACGCGCTTACTTTTTCCAGACATGATATCAACCTTGGACTCTTAGCCTAAAACTTTTCATTAACTTGGTTCACGACCAAATTGGAGTCACAAAAGATGTCTAGCTTTGTTATCCCTAGTTCCTTCGCAAGCTTCAACCCGACAATTAGAGCTTCATACTAGGAATCATTATTGGTTGCGTGGAACTCCAATCTAAGAGCGTAATATATTAGCCGTTTCTCTGAAGTTTCAAGAACCACTCCGACACCTGATCGTCTATCATTTTTAGCTCCATCAGCATATAGTTTCCATGCATTAGGGTCAAGGAGTAGCTTTGGCGGATCGTCTTCCTCAGTTACCGCATCATCTTCTGGGATGGTAAATTTTGCTATAAAGTCTGCAAGTGCCTGCCCTCTTATCGACCTCCGGGGTTGGAAGTTCAGGTCGAATTGACTCAGGTCAATGTTCCATTTGAGCAATCTTCCCGATGCTTCTGGCCTTTGTAGGACTTGTTTAAGTGGGTGATCAGTATAAACAGTGATGGGATAAGCCTGGAAGTAGGGATAAAGCTTCCTAGATGCGATCTACAAACTGTACGTGAGCTTTTCTATCTTTGGGAAATTTCGTTCTGCGGCTGCCAATTTCTTGCTCACATAGTACACCGGTCTTTGCACCTTATCCTCTTCTCTTACCAAAGCCGGACTGATTGCGTGGGATGACACTGCCAAGTATACGAATAAATCCTCGTGATCCACATACTTAGATAGTATCGGGGGTCTCTCCAGATGATTCAACAGATTTTGGAAAGCTTCTATACAATCAGCAGTCCATTTAAAGTTGCGCTTGCCTCGCTTTATTAGTTTGAAAAACGGGATTCATTTATCTTTAGCCTTTGAGATAAATCTGCTAAGCGCTTCCACTTTTCCAGCAAGACTTTGCACATCTTTAATCTGCTTTGGTTCTTGGATATTTCGGATTGCTATAATTTGGTCTGGATTAATCTCAATTCCGCGCGAGCTTACAATGAACCCCAGGAATTTTCCAGATGCTACCCCAAACGAGCATTCCAAAGGATTCAATTTCATCCCATATTTTCGGAGAATTTGAAACATCTCTGCCAAATCGTTGGTATGATCGGACGACTATCTGGACTTTACCAACATATCGTCGACCTATACCTCCATCATTTTCCCAATCTGGTTGTAGAACATCCTACTCATCAACCGCTGATATGTAGCGCCGGCATTTTTCAGACCGAAAGGTATCACCACATAGCAATATAATCCCAAATCCGTAATGAAGCCGGTATGCTCCTGGTCTGGGACATGCATGGGGTTCTGATTATACCCAGAATAGGCATCCATAAAAGAAAGGAGTTCATGACCTTCAGTTGAATCTACTAATTGATCGATTCTAGGCAACGGAAAGCTATCCTTCGGACAAGCCTTGTTTAGGTTTGAGAAATCGATGCACGTTCGCTACTTTCCATTGGCCTTTTTTACCAAAACTGGGTTTGAAATTCAGTCAGGGTACGTCGAATCTTTAATAAATCCATTACTCTTCAGTTTTTCGACTTCTTCTTTCAATGCGGTAGACCTTTCTGGACCCAGCATCCGCCTTTTCTGCTTGACAGGAGGATGTTTCGGGTTAATGCTTAGCGAATGACTCATAATCGAGGGAGATATCCCACACATGTCCGCATGGGTCCAGGCAAATACATCCAAGTTAGTTTTCAGAAAATTTGTTAATTCCTTGGCTCGAACGGGATCCAACTGGGATCCAATCTTAAGGACCTTCTCTGGGTCACTATCATCGATTGGTACATCCACAGTTTCTTCATTGGGAGTCGCCATTCTACCCCCAGGCTCTTCATCCTCTCTGGGATCTATGTCATCGGGCAGCTCTCTGGGCGACCCTCCCAAAGGCACTTCCTTTAGTTGCTATGACGATTCCTCCCTTGAAGGGGAGGAACCACCTTTCGCCTCTATATCTCTTCCTTTGCGGAGCAATTATAACTCTGCAATGTAGCATGCTCGTGCGACAACTTGATCTCCTCTAATAATACCCACACCGGAATCCATTGGGAATTTCAACAATAAGCACCAGGGTGCAATACAGGCCCTGAATTTGGCTAGGGTCGGTCGTCCTAAGAAGGCATTGTGCGGCGATTCAATATCCAGGACCACGAAGGGGAGGATCCTCACTCTCTGGCGTTCCCCTTCCCCAAGATTTACTGATAATTCCACGTATCCTATTGGAGCGGTCGAGGCCCCATTAAATCCACGTATCCAACCTTCACATGGCTTCAAATCCTTCGGTTTGAGTTTCATTTGGTCGAACGTTTTCTTGAACAAAATATTGACTGAACTCCCGTTATCTACCAAGACTTTGTGAACTATAGCTGGGCCGATGGTGACGGTGATCACCAACGGATCTTCAGTTGGGGAGTGTACTCCAATACTCTCTTGCTCGCGAAATATGACATCATCGGACATCTTCTATAGTTTCTTAATCAGAGCGCTGTCCTCGGGGTTACTACACTCTCCCATTTCGAAATGCTGTTTAGCTGCATTTATGTATTGATCCATAGCTCTGAAACTATGCCCTGCTAGGTGGAGCCCACCAATTATGGTATTGATAACGATATTTTTCCCTTTTTGCTGAGCCGTCGGTTTGGCAGTAGGTTGGCTTTGGTTTGGGGCTTGTACGGTTTGCCCCCTATCCCTGGGACTCACCTTATACTCATCAAGCTTCCCTTCTCGGAGCAGCCTTTCAACCACGTCTCTCAAGTGATGAAATTCGTTTGTGGAATGATCGTGAATCTGATAAAAAGACAGAATTTTCCAGTTTTACGCCCTTTCTCTGTTGAATCTCTCGGAGGAGGCCTTTTTGTACTGGATGACATTATATGTATCCAGGAACATTTTGTCCAACGTGTCATTTAACGGTGTGAAGTTCTCAAACGGTCTGGGCCGGGATCTCCTCTGAGAGTCATTTCCTCGATTTCTTTTTCGGTTATTATTATTATTATTCCCTGATTAGCGACCACTGCCTTGGTTCTTGTTTTCAACGTTAACTTCAACTTTTCCTGAGCTATCTCCCGTTTTCTTAATGGCCATGTTGCTTTGGATATCTTCCTTATCAGTAGCTTTTCTTTTTCGATTAGCATTTATCTCCACCCAACGCAGGCGAACATTGGCTTTTTCATAAAATATTTCTCTGGCCGGGGGTGGTTTGCCAGCCAGATATCTTCCAAACTCGGTATCTTTATCGACGCCATCGATCAAGGCCATCAACACAGTTTGCTCATGTAGATCTTTGACTTCTATGACAGCCAAGTTGAAACGATCCAAATACGACCTTAGGCTTTCGTCCGGTCGTTGTTTAATAAGGGATAGCTTGATCACATTCTTAGACCTCTGGACATAAAGATGGAATTGGTTCATGAATTTCTCACTCAATTCCCTGAAGCTGGATATTGACCGTGCTGACAGGCGGGTAAACCACAATAACGCCACATCTTCCAAGAATATAGCGAACGCTTTACATTTGACCATGTCTGTAGCTGCAGTGGCATTCATTGACCAAGATGGGGTCAGTCCTGCCCATATAGCGATTCATGGTTGGCATATTGAAGCGCCTCGGGAATGTAACATCTAGTATGTCGTCAGTAAAAGGCGTGCGACTGCGATCTATGCCCCAATCTTCATTCCTCTATCCACGGCTATATACCATGACTTGCCCAATCATTGCTTCAACCTCTGCATGAGCCAGGGTAGATTCAGGATCAATACTTCTCGCCTGAGGTCCTCCTCCAGCATTTCTTTGACGCGCTGCTACAAAATCTGGGCCCTGAGCAGAATTCCCTTGCCCCCTGTTGCCGTGGTCGATCACGCGAATGAGCGGGAGGCATGTCGTTCCTCAGTGATAGAACAGGCTCATTTAAATTGCGGTTACTAGTTCCCTGATTAAATGCCTCTTCTTCACGAGATGGGAGTGACCCAAATCGAAGTTGTTCTATGTTCTCGGGCCTTTCAAACGGGGGCCATAGTCGGTTCCTTCGGGGCTCTTCAGACGACGACGTATGTTCCGGAGAGAAAGGGTGAGCTGGAGGTGGTGAAACCTGCCTTTTGAATATCGTCAATTCTTCTGCCTAAGGCAGTAATATTTTGACGCAGCAACAAGCTCTCCTGCCTTTGAGCGGCCAGTTCATCGGTTTACCTGTCCAATGCTTCAAGTATTCGAGTCAAGTGTCCTTCGATAACTAGGGCAGAAGGGTCGAATTGATCATCAACATTCTCTCTTATACGTAAAGAACTTGGGCCAGGTCGAGCAGATGTACCGGCACGAGAAGAACGAGCCATAACCTCCTTTCCGGGTCGGGTTGTGGTCTGATTATCGCTTCGGATCGCGGTACCCTTGTGTCGATGGCTCGTGGTGGCTCCCCGAGGTCGGATCGTGGGGGCATTAGATGGGAGGATGGTGTTTTTGTCCTGAGACCGAGTCATGACACCTTCAGAGACACAGATCGTGGCACCCCCTTTAGGTCAGGTCGTGGTACCCTCTTCGGTCCGGATCGCCACCACATCATCGCGATCCGAAAGCTCCTCTTCGACCTGCTCGTGCACACCTTCCTCGAATGCTTCATTCGTAGCTTCGTTCATTTTTGAAGCTCGTAATTCCTTGGACTTCTTTCCATCCATGATATCTAGGTATCGTTGAAATCTTCAAAAGTCGAAACTTCTGAGTTTTGGACTGTTTTCTTCGAACTTGATCGTCCGAATAATAGAACTACAATCCAATATGCTGAGACTTCGTTCTCAGTGGAAGCACCAAAATGTTAGATCCAAAATTGGCTCCAACACCCAAGTTGTTCAATCATACAGAGATTAATATCAGAAAAAATGCAAGAATAAACAGGAAAGACACGAGATTTATGGTGATTCGGCATTAACGAGCCTACGTCCACTTTATATCTATGACTATACTTAAAACTCAAGTACAATCGATGATCTATCCCTCAACCTCACTTATACAATGTTGATTCACTCAATAATTTCGAGACAACTCTGAATAATAATAGTAAAGGTGTAATAATGGTGGATTCAGAACTCAGAATTGCCCAAAAAGATCCTGAAAAAGCCAAGTTCTAGGCTATTTATAGCTGATATCTGCAGGCGGATCGCGGTCATACGTGGCACAAATCCCGAGGATCTCGGACTGGTTCGTAGCTTGATGGAGAAATAGTCAAGATGGCCGTTATGGACAGGTGTCATTGGATCCTACATTCATGGATCGTGAAAGACTTGGTCGTGGCCTTCATCTTGGCTTCTGGGATAGGATCGGGTCAGGCTAACATGAGCGGGTCGGATCGGGCTAGCATGAGCGGGTTGGATCGGGCTAGCAGGGGGCGATCGCGATCGGGTTAAGGCCTTCGCACAAGTAAAGCTTCATCTTGAACTCGCGTTTGAATCTTGGTGGCTTGGTCCAAAAGCTAGCCAACAACTGCATATATAACTAAAATATTACATTAGATTATACACACGTAAGCACTATAGAAATGAATGAAAACTAATAGATATTTCAAATTACCTGACAAAGGTTGCAACTTCAGCACAATTTAGAAGAATATAAGTGTGTGGTACATGAAGATCTTTATCGTCTAGCTATATTACTAAATAGAAAGCATTGTTTGAGATGAGTCTTATTTATCTCCTTCATCATTATGAGGAACACTTTCAAATGATATATTCGCATGATCATTGAAATAATGAGAGAAAAAGGACGAAGCTTCTTCTTTGATGTAAGATTTACATGTCGAACCTTCAAATCATGCTTTTTGTCTCACTTTTTCTTTAGATGATTCAGATATCTATACAAAATTAATTTATATTATTTAATATTTTAAGTGTAATTAAATTAATAGGTTACATGTTTATATATACCTCTCAAACGGAAACAGCCACCCATATTGGATGGGACCTTGAAGTCGTGCTTCGGTTGGGAGATGAACAGGTAAATGGTCTATTATATTAAAAAATCTGGCGGAAATATTTTCTCTAATTTGCAGAGCAATATTGGAATACCTACTTCAAGTTACGTAAACGTTGCATATTTAAAGTAGTCGAATAAAGCTCTTTGTAAAACATACTAAGGTCCATTACTAACTTTCAAACTTTTGACGGCTATAATTCTTTAAATATTACGGATATAAATGCTCCATCATAATGTGACAGTCGTGACTTTTCATTTCGCTCAATTTACCAATTTTAAAGTCAACACATCTACTAAGGTTTGATGAACTCCCAACAGGAAATCTTAATCTTTCAACCCATTTTAACACAACTTTAACTTGATTATTATTTAATTCATAACATACCTTGAGTTTTTTTACTACAATTTGGTTTCATATGAAGCTCGGGACGTTTGCATAATTCTTTTATATTGTGGCTTGATTTCAAATCATCTTTAGTCTTCCCTTTGGCATTCAAAATTGTGTTAAAGACATTGTCATATACATTTTTCTGCATTACATCAATATTATGACAAAGCAGAAGATGTTTCCAATATGACAACTCCCAAAAAATAGACTATTTGCACCGATTGTGAATAGTAGATTTGCCTTTGGTTTGTGTTTGAACTCCAGTTTCGTAACCAGTTCATATATGTCTTCGCTTGACCATATCGTTGGTGGTTGTTTGGTTTCTACTTTATTAGCTAAAAAGTTTTTCTTGTTTAGTCTAAAAGGATGATTTACATGAAGAAAACATCGATGATAGTCAAATCATGAAATTTTCTTACCATGCGGTAAAGAAAATGCTTGTGTTTCTTCAATGCAATATGGACATGCTAGACAACCAGTAGTAATCCATCCTGAAAGCATTGCATAGGCAGGAAAATCAATTATAGTCCACAAGAAAGAAGCAAATATACGAAAGTTTTTCTTCTTTAAAACATCGCTTGTTTCTACTCCTTCATTCCACAATGTTTTTCATTTTTCAATCAGCGGTTGTAAATAAATATCAATTGCTTGTGTCTGATCGTCAGGACCACAAACAACAATAGTAAGAAACACATATCGTGCTTTCATACACATCTGTGTAGGTAAATAATAAAGTGTGATGATAATGGGACATGTTGAATATTTAGCACTAAATTGAGAAAATGGTGAAAACCCATCCGTACATAATCCTAGTCTGACATTAGGATTCTCCGCTGCAAAATTGGGATAAGTTTTATCGAAACGTTTCCATGTTTCCCCATCGGTTAGATGTATCAACGTACCTTCTTCCTCCGATCTCACCTTACGTAATTTCTTATGAGATGCAGTTACAGAAGATGCATATAATTTTTGGAGCCTTGGAGCAATAGGTAAGTAATGCATATGTTCGTATGGAACTTCTTTTTCCTTCTTCTTTCTTGGTTTATATCTTTCATGATTACATATTTTACAAATTTCTAAGGTTTACGTCGTCATTCCAAAACGACATGCATCCATTTAAACATGTATATGTTGTCTGATAAGGTAAACCAAATGCCGACATAAGTTTTTTTTACTTCGTAATGATTTTCATACGTTAAATTATCGGGTGACATGTGCCTTTTTGCTGCTTGTACAATAGCCATAAACCCAACTTTGGTGATGTTTTATTTTGACTTCATCGCAATGTACTATGCGTTTACCGACAACTGAGTGCTGCTTTTACAACCATCCCAAATAGGTTTCTTAGCAGCATCCAGTAAATCATAAATTTTCTTAGCTTCAATATTCGGTTCTTCAGCATTTCCATCATCGTCGTCAACTGCAACCATAGGAAACATTGATCGTGTTGCATCTTCAACCATACTTTTAATACTGATTGTACTAACATTTTCATTTACAACATTTTCTACCTCAGACTCTACTGAATTTTTTGCCACAACTTCCATATGATGATCCCAAAAATAATACTCAGGTACGAATCCGTTTTGCACAAATGGACTTTTACAATATCGGTTAACAAATATTCCAAACATCTACACTTACTACATGGACAACGAATTTGTATCGCTTCCATTTTTAGTTAAAGCGAATTCAACAAAGACATTTATACCATTATATTGAACCTCTCTGTCCTCTTCTTTAGTACATCCATCTCCTTCGATCAACAAAATATCACTCATTTTTCCTGTTTGAGAAATTTAATCACAAGTTCAAAAATTAATATTTATTTCCAAGAATACAAATTCGAAAAAGCTTGTTTTCATGGTCGTACGATGCATGTGTATAGGATAGTTGAAAATAAATAACCATTTCATAAAGCTAAAAATATTTTCAAATATGACACATTTTTTTAACATAACTTTTTTACATGGTCGGGCATCCTACTTCCCATTACAAACGTAGTGAACATGTACTTTTTGTATATTACTTCATCTCAAACGATTCAACAAAATTTTGGTAGTATTTTCCTTTTGTTTCCTGCATTGCACACAAACGCATGTACGCAGGAAACAAAAAGAAAAGTAAAACTGAAATTTTGTGAATCGTCTGAAACTGTAACTGCTTGAAAAGTTCCGATCCTGATTATCAATACTAATACATATCATGTATCACATATCGACTAATCAAACATCATACATTAACAGAACGTTAATAGAAATAAATTAGAGGGTGAGAAATAGAAAGAAAGAAAGTTAGAATAGAAGAAAAAGAACATAACTCAACAGAATTAGAGTAAACGCAAATCTCACAGTGGAACGAATAAAATATATTAGATAACAATTCTTGAAATACAACACCGTAATTGTACTTACATACATCATCAGAGTACAATATATATACAATGCAACGGATATAAACTCTATATATCTAAGGTTGAAGTCTCCTGCTCCATCCCTCCAAGTGTATCTATAAATCCTGAAACCACTTGACTGCCAGCACAAATTTGGGCACCCAATAGTTTAGTGGAAACATAAAAAAACAAACTCTGGGTCAGTCATAGGACTAGTGTGAGTAAACGATTTTGAAATAACTTGATAACGTTCAAAAATCCTTTTGAAATAAAAAGATAATCGTAAGACCAATCCACATCAAATACGAATGGTTTTTACCTTACGATAACCCAAAAACGTTTCTTGATATCAAAACTATTCTGATATTATCATAGTTTCTAATTCAAGTAAATAGTAATCTAGCGGAACACTTACATCTCACGCTCCATATATATAGTATACAATCAAATCCGCAGGCTCTTATTGGGTAATGGATTTCGACTATGACAAGCTATGGAGCCACCTTCTGATAGTGTATCTTTAGAGGTGAATACACTGGGTTCAACAAAAACATCTTGCAACCCATCCACACATGACCGACCACTAATTTTGCTTGAGTGTATTGAATGTATATTACTAACGGTTGGGAGCTACCCACCATTTCCCGAAAAAAGACAGCATCGAAATAGATTAAAGAAGGAAATGAATTTTCTCTAGATAGGTGTCAATACACCCTACATAGTAGCCACTCACTTAGCCATGTTGCCTGCATGATTTTTGTCATTTCCTATTTGATGAGGCTTGAGGTTAGAATTTACCTTTCGAACATCCAGCCGCCATTTACTTTGAATGCCACGTTGTCAGATCCGTTAAATCACTAATTGACATCCACAAATATACCCTGGATGTAAAACAACGACTATTATTTACCATTAGCTTGTTATATTTGTAAAAATCAACCTATGTGGTTTTTAGGAAATACTTTGTCAGACATTCGTCCATTCAAGTCATCCAGGAACAGGATGAACCGAAGGCACTCTCCTACTGCATCCAATATAGGAATCACCCCATGGATCAATAGTGAATAGTCCTTGCAAAATCTGAATATTTTAATCACGAAAGGATTACAAGTTGTAATAACTCCAATGGCCAAACCAAAGAAAGTATTACAAGTAGTTCTATTGTTCATGAAGATTTACGGTCTTCAATTCTATTTTCTATAAGTATCGTACAAGTTAATTTATGTAAAGCTAGTTGGAAGTGGTTTTGGGTCCAGTTCCCATCCCGGTGTAACACCGCACGTCCATTAATGTCACTCGCAAAGGGAATGCATTAACTTCCATGGAGCATTTTAAGTGAATATAGAACAGAAAATCACAACAAGACAGATATAAAGCAGTACTTGAAAATTAAAAAATTTATTTATAGCAGCAGAAGGTAATATGTTTGGTTACATCATCAAAACCATAAACCAAAGTCAAGTACATCATATCCATCTTGATAAAACAAAGTACATAAACTGAAAGACATAATCCCCAACATCAAAATAGCCATAAATAAAAGAGAAGCTCACTACAAGAAAATGTACTTTTAGTTACACTATATCGCGGCGTTTGGACGCTGAATGCATCCATTTCTAAAACTCCTCTAATAGTTACGTTTTTAGTTTTAGAAATTAAGGAATTATGTTTTCGTTCCCGCTTACCATACCGCCTATTTTTTCTTTCTCTGTCTTTGCCACCGCCAAAACAAAATAAATGCCTAAAATTTATTCAACTCCTCCCCTCTTATGAAATCCACAAAATCAAAACCTAAAATTTATCTTGCTACATTAGATTGGAAGGTTTGGGTTGCGGTAGTTAATGGATGTAGGATTGTTGGAGGAGTGGAGGAAGTTTGTCGTTGGAAGCCAATCATGTGGCCACAGCAAAAATTGAAATTTTCTTTAGCAAAAACTCTATTGTTACGATGCTAGAAAGTCTAATCTGAGAACTATCACCTCCAAGACGAATCATGCTAGAAACGAGAGGCTCAAGGCTAGGTAAGTGGTGATTCAGTTAATGTTCGATGGGCTTTTTTTGATGTCAAAAGGTATACCCAAAAATACCACATAAAACGATGGATTCTTCTCATATTTGGCTGTCAGGTGGAGTTTTATTTGATTTTTACATCAATTATTTAAATAAGTATTCCATCGTATGTCTATTATGTACTTAGATGTCTTCTTTATTTTATTGAAGTTCTTAGATGTCTTTTATGTATCAATAAACTAAAGGTTCTCCTTGATTTTTTGCTTGCCTGTTTTTTGTTTTTTTGGGGGGATTTCTGAAAATGTTTTAGGATCAGGCTATTCATTTAAACTGTGAAATTTATTGATTGAAATAGCTGTGAACTAGCTTATATTGCGTATAGATCTGCAAATGAACTAATGTGCCACGAGACCAGAAAAATAGTAGGGAAGGGTAGTTTGGAAAGGTCAAAGCTGGTTAATGAGTCGAATAGTGAGGTCGAATTGGAACCTAAAGTAGCTAATTTGTTTGAGAAGGAATGTCTTAGTTACGAAGTTGGGATTTCTTTGGTTTTCGAAAAAAATGTTTCATATACAAAAATTGATACTCCTATATATAAATTAAGGGAAAACACTGATGGGGAAATATGGAGATGATTCAAAGTTGATGTATGACCTTGCTATTCCAGGTGGCGAGTTATGTTGGTTGGGATAAGATTTAAGTATTCCTAGTATATACATATGCAAGATATTCTAACTTAAGCCATATTCTTATAGAATTAAACATCTTACTGCTGTTATCACATCAGTAGGTATTTAGGCTGAGAATCAATACATGATACCACATCAGATATCTTATCATCATAGTCAGATGTCATTTATTTCCAATGATACGTATATCATACGTTATGCTTAAAGTTCACAATTGTAAACTTATTCCATAAAAATGAGTCCTCAAATGCAGCTAAGTGTTCAAAAATTTGTTTAGAATAAGTTAGAGTCATACATATAACGACAGTAAACATGTTGTTGAAATAACTGAATCTATTATAGAAACATAGTCTCTTAAAGTTTATACTTAAACCATTCATTTTTAATTTTTATTTGATAAGAATGAGAAAGCTAGGATGATTGTTTAAGTTAGAAGTAAAGAACAAAAGTGACAACACATCCGACGTTATCATAGTTTAATTCTTTGCATGATGGGCTTCAAATATATCTACTCAATGATTTCAACATTAGCCTTCTCCCCTTTCTTTTTTGACATCAATATCTAATTGTATGTGGATTAGAATATAAGAGCCTATTTCGCTTTAAATAAACATAACAAAATTAGCTCTATCGGTTATCTGTGTTTAAAAGCATCCCATATTTTATTTGCTTTAATAAGTAAAATGATGATGTATACAGGATGGCACAGTGAAGAGCTGGAGAGTAATTTGACTAGAAAAGCAGAGAAAATAAGCAAAAGCATGCATGTGCAGCACAATAAGCAGAAAAGAAAATGCAATCTTTCTCCTCGCAGGTATGTATTATTTATTTGAATTTGTTTTAAATTTGTTTTATATATTTTATTAATCTTTAACATTATATCTTCCTTGTTATCAGGTACGAAGCTTGACAACCGAATGATAGATTACTACACATCTTATGTCGACCATCTTGCAGCTAATCTCTCTCTCTCTCTCTCTCTCTGTGTAACTGAACTTTGTTTGATCAGTAGTAAATGGTATCATGAAGCATATCCACCAAATTTTTAGAAGTCTGTGCCAATTTCTAAACCCTTTTGGCCATTCCCTAGAACTATGAAGTCCACATTCCATTATCTGTTATGAATTTCGGTTTGAATGCAAATGAATTTTGAAAGATAATTACATTACAATATTTATGGTATAAATATATAAAGAAATGACAATGGTTGATCAAGCGACTGTTGTTTCAAATAATATCAATGCTTGCATGTCATCTTGCTTGTACCACTTTAATCCGTAAAAACTGATCTGTAGATTTCTAGCAGGAGTCTCTAAAATAGTCAATTCCCAAAAAAAAATCTTCAATATCAGTGTATGACTTCAATAGGTCAGAACATTTTTTGGATGGAATTCCTTTCAAAATGCATATGGTGCATCAGAAAGGCCTCTTGTTTTAATGCTACAAACTATTGTCTCCAGATTATAATATCAACTATTTTCATATGTTATCTTGATTTTTGAATTGATACTGTTGCTTTAAACTTTGTTGCATGCAAGAGATAATGTAAGATAGCTATAAATTATATATTAATAGGAAGAAAAGAAAACGACGTATAAACCTACAGTTTTGTTAACTAGTTTATGTTAACATTTTCAAGTGATGGGCTAAGTTTGAAATATAACCGATGATGCAAAGCATGAGTAGATTTGGTTAACCTTTTTTAATCATGGGCAAGCTGGGTTTGTTAACAAAACAACCTACCATTTTTACCTAACTTCTAATCTTCACCTCTTTTGCTTACATTGAGTTGATGCTTCATAATATTTGTTTTATAAACAATGTGTTTGTAGGGTTTTGTTATTTCACTGCAGTTCCAAGTCAACTGGAAACCATCTTCTCAAAGTAAGCTATTTCTCTTCCTGTTTTCTTTAATCTTGATTTCATCCAGTATATTTTGTTGCCAGTGTTCAATGTTTGATAAATTTCTATATGAATTCATTCATACAGTAAAAAATTATGGAAATGAGCTAGAATATTGATTTCTTACGTTTTATTACTATTTGTTGACCTTAGTACACAATTAACAAATCAATCAGTGAGCATTTATTTGAGATGGAAATACATGCTCTTAAATTATACTATTTTCCATTTGACGTTATCTGATATGTACTCATATAGGCATATAAATATACCTGCCATAACTAGAATTCTGCTTAATTTAAGTTGTCTATGATATAGCGAAATTGGAAAACAAAATTAAGTTGGAAAATCTAGTTTGAGAAGTACATGAAGAGGATCAAAAAGATACGTCATGAGATGCCACTCCCCTTCCTGTGCCTGTAAATAGTCCTATTCCATTCTACGCTTCTAAGCATGTAATAATGGAGGGTCGTGTTAGATGTTACATTATGAAATCAAAGGAGCAGTTTATGAGTTCCAAATTATAATAACATATTGTGTTAACATATTAAACCTTCCAAACGTATTCGCTTGCAGTTGACAATTGGTTAAATAGTACTGAACATCATCGAAAAAGAAACCACCAAGTTGTCACGCAAATGCCAACACAGGTAGTTATTAAACAAAGTTGTGGAGAACACTCCGAAGCAATTGCAGATGGAGGAAAACATTCAGTAAGCTAGGGAATACTGAATAGTCAGCAAAAACGTTCATAAAAATTCATAGCAAAACCAGGTATTTAGTCCATTATCATTTGATTATTCCTGAATGTTATCGGCTCGGATGTTATTAGCAGTTGTATTCGTTATCGATGTAAATATCACTGGATCAAACATTTATTATGTGGCCGTAACCAAATGCACTAAACATTTTCATACATGGATTATCCTCATTTTGTCCATTATCTATGAACATAAAAATATATACCACAAAATTATTTGATTATTATCTATAAATAAATTAGTTCCGTTAAAGTTGGTTTCATTACAGAAAGAAGTATTGGCACTTTGTTTAAGGTTTTCTTAAACATTATTCTTTTCATTGGAATGTGCGAATGAAAATTTAATTTTATTAGTGATATATATTTTGTTTTAAGATAATAAATAACTTTTACATCATCTTATTTTGACACAGGCTTCGTTAAATGCTGATTTAAGAGATTATATATGTTAAAAGCTACATGAAGTTGTATGCTCATTCTTCAAATATCATCCTTTTTATTTTTACGATGGATTCTTTAGGTAGTGACAGATAAAACTAAATTAGACCCAAAAGAAGTTGGTGATGTTGTTCGGATCTGTTTAAAGTATTGGTGCTCAAAAAAGACAATGTATGTAAGATGACTGCATTTTTTTTTTTGATGGGAGGGAAATATATTTCATTGCAAAGATTTTGGCCACGTTGTACACTGGCTTCCTCTTTTTTATAACCATATATTTATTCTAGAAAGAATTTTTGTGACAGCCATATTCTATTGTTTTTGACAACTAACCTGGACCACTATACATCACAGCTATTGTAGTGGGATTATAGATATGGTATTCATTAAAGCATAATACTGTCTTGATTACCTTCCTTTGTTGCAGTTTCTATTTAATTCTTGTAGTCTGGATCTTACTTCACTAGAATGGTTGCTAAGGGCATTACAGAGTTTTGTTGATTCCATGAGGCGAGTAGTAGAAGCAAAGTGCTAAGGCCCATGGCAAGAAAAGCAGCTTTTCATGAAACTGAAATGGCTTGACGTACTGACTAAAGAAGTATTTATTCTCGTCCTTCTATTTTGATAAGATTTGGAAGACCTTGCTTTGCTTCGCATTTCTTCTGCCTTTGCGTGGGTAGACCTAAGCATGTTCAAAATTATATCCATGGACAAAGATCTTTCCTTTTCTAGTTTCAACTCTAATTTTCGAATTACTTCCTCTGCTTTCATTTCCTGCAGGTTCCTCAATGCTCCAGTTCTGGCTTCATTTCTGTTATCCCTTATGGACGAGTACTTAGATGAATCTGCAACTTGATAAGAAGAAATATCGTCCTCGCCTCCTCGGTAGTATTCTTCCATTCTATGATATTTCTTAAATACCTATCAGAAGTGGTATGTTTCTTTTGCTGCCTAATCACAATAAACTGATCATCTACTTCCACATCTCTAATCTCTATCTTCGAAAAATTCTCCTCCACATCTACAATAGGATCAAGTGAGACTAATATCCCTTTTGGAGATGAATAAGCGTTTCTGGAAGGACTCATCTGTGTGGTCATGTCCTTTAATATTGCTCCTGGAGGGCATATCATCCATCCTTTTTTACTATCAAGTCTATCCCCTTTGAGTGTTGCTTTCAGAACTCAAGTCTGACGATACATAACTTCCATTACCTCCTCTTTCAAAGAAACGGAGAGTTTGAAGCCATATCTGATATCTACAACTCAGCCACTGTCAAAGCTAGGTATAGTAGTAGAATGATATCCATAAGCAACACTTTTCGGCTTCAATTGCCTTAAGTGATAGGAAGGAACTCGCTCTGAACTGCCAATCCATCTTTCAAGATCTTCCCATTTTGAGGGAATTTGTTTTCTCCTGTTCACATACATTGGAACTCGCTCAGAACTTCGACCTTTTAGGTGATTTGGTGTCCATGAGCTTTTATTTAAGCTTGTGGTGGCTCCCACTGAAAATAGTGGAGACAAGATTATAGAATTATGGTTGTGGAAATCAAGAGACGTAGTTCTGGGAAATCTACGCTTATTGATCTTTGCTAAATGATGTACCTCAGAGTTCGTCCTCTGGTTTCGATATTTTTCAGTTGGAGAGTGAGAGCGTGAGTGGTTTCCCCTCCTAGAGAATGCTTCTTCCTCAAAATAATTTTATTGTTCAGAATCTGCCTCCATAACTGAAATGTAATGTTCCGGATTTAGAGTTTTTCTTTACCCTCTTCCTTTTCTTCTTCCATTAACTACATTTAAAATTTTCAATTTGTAATAATGATTTAAATATTACAATTCCCTTTTCTGAACGCTATACAGAAACAGTAATTAAAATCAGTATAACAGTGACAAGAACAAACCTTAAATGACAAAATAAAAGTGTCAGGTGATGCGAAGTTTAATATTTTATCCAAACCATATATCAAGTTTGATATTCAGTATTTATAAACTCATCAGGTCAAACTCTGTACCGATTATTGGAAGAAAATGAGTATGGAAAAGCATGAAAGTGAGATTCGAGTGAGAAAGAAGCTGAACTGAAGATAATGATAGCGATGTTGCTTTCGATGCTGGTTTTCCAGGTAAACAAAATTACTCTTTAAATAAATGTTTTATTTTAGGTTGGAATTCCTAAATCATGTTTCTAAAACATTATTATTTTTAATTATTAATATATAGAAACCATACTAATTTGAACTGTAAATGACAATGCTCACCTGGTCTGCAAGCTGCCATTGGTTTTGCCTTGATTGACTGATACAGTTATGGTTATCCTTTTTTTCTATAGTGCACGAAAATTTATTCTCAGGCAGCTTATGCTATTTCAATTGAGCCTCTGATTCTCTTCACTTTAGCTTCAAAGTAAGTTTTTGTTTTTAAGATGTATATCTATTAGATCCCTAATTTTCGACATTTCTGACTTGTCCATGTTTCTGAGAATAAATGACAAATTAAACGTTAGTATGTGTACACTTACGGTCCTGTATACATAAATCTGCACAGAAGTAGAATGCGACCAAGCCTGCTGACATTAATGAATGTATGTACCAAATACGTAAATAAGGAAAATGTTAACATGTGCACATGTTAAGGGTATTAAATAAAACAACCCTTCTATATTCCACCTATTAATTTATACTGTAAAGAGAAAAATAGCTCTCTTAAATAATTTTTTTCGTCTTTTAGCAAATAAATGATATCATTAACATGTTCCCTTAGGGACATGTTAACACAACCCAAAATGAAAACAAAAAACTATATCAGAAGAAACGGGCATGTGAGATCGAGAAGCCGGGTGGTTTCATCCAAACAACAATGTATAACCAGTTCAAACTGTTATTGATTTACAATTTCATTTTGAATTTATGTGCAAATAAATTGCCTTATTTATTTTTTATTTTTTTGTAGTAATATCTCTTCATTTGCGGTTGTGTTGTATAAAAAATGCCATATTTATTTTTATAAAAAGATACAATATTATATAACTGAAGAATGATCCAACTAGTGTAACTTCATCCAGAGTGTTTTATATAAAGATGATATATAAGAAACAAGCATCCTACAATCTTTATTGTAGAGTTACTAATCTGGTTATTAGCCATTCTATTAACTATAATACAGTTAACAAACTCAGTTTTTAAACTTGATAAAGCATGTTAATAGCATATAATTAAAAGAAAATTCAGATCTTTAGTTACTGACTTTGATTTTCAAGAATACAGGAGGGCTGGTTCAAGGATAATAATGATCTAGAAGGCATCGGATACGACAAGGAACTTGAAACATTTCATAGTTTTGCACTCACTACAAATGCTAACACGCTTCTGGAATTTCATGCGCTGCATATACTGGTAAAAAGACGATTCACTGTTTTTCTTTCCGACCATTTTTCTGAATCATGCAGCCAATGAGCCAACCATAAAATTGGTAAAAAGATGATTCCCTGTTTCTTGCACATAGTGATACTCACCATTTTTCTCTTGCTTGTATGCATGCATGCTTTTCCAACTATTCTTTAGATAATTTCTACAGTTGGAGGCATGTGCTCATCCTTTCTTTGATGATGTAGCTAATTATTAATTTCCTATAATACTTCATATTCCTGGTAGGGTGCAGTATTTGATTAGAAGCCTTCTTTGTGAAATAATTTTACCCAACTCTACTATGGCAGCCCAAGCAGTAATACAATGCATAGTGAGGGTTGATATATAATTAGACATATAATGAACATTCAATGGTGCAGTTTGAGCAATAATTGAGGGTCTTGCTGACTTGAGTGTTGTGGCTGTTGTTTTGTAAAGTACAAAGTTCAGTTATTGAACGGACTTGAGAACTTTGTTGGCAGTTTCATTCAGTCAAAAACACTTCTAAAAAATAACATATACAGATATATCGAGGCACAAGAGGACCTTATTTACTGTGTAGTTTGAAATTTGGAAATTGTTTGCTAGTGGGTCTTGATGTAGAAAATGAAGTCCTACAGAATTAGTGGGTCTTGATGTGCTTAAAAATGCGCTCGCTGCTATTGGTCTTTATTACAGATCAACATCTTCTGTAGACTTGATACATGCATGACTGAGATGAAATAAAAATAAAAAAGAATTACAAAACATGCTCGGGTCCTGACTCCTATGTCACAACTATAATTAATTACCAGAAATACACGTTTAAAGATACATACAAATTTGTAAGACGTCACCGTATTTACGTGGGTATTAGAAAAGCAGAAATTATTGGCATGTTATAGTCATGTATGCTTTCATAAGTTTATAGATATGTTGAACCCCTATACTTCATGTGACTATATATTAAAATAATTATTTCATATTGTTATAGGCTTAATTTATACAAAATATGCTACCCTTCACTCAATAATGCTCTTTCTTTCTCCTCAAAATAAAAACAGAACATGAATAAAATAAATAAATAAATAAATAAAGCTCTTTCCTAAGCGGTGATAAGACAATTGAGTGTCGGCATGCGCACTTTACACCATACACATGAAACATGTACTTGTCATGTACGCTCTTTTTGTCAACCAAAGTTTCAAAAAGAATGCAGATCAGTTGAACATAAGTTACCATATAAACTTTCATATCTCTCGAATGAACAACAACAACAACAACAAATACTGTTATGTCTGTTCTAAAAGCATCAACAATGTTGTTTCTATTGTCAACAGTAACACTCATTTTCTTAACCATTGTTAATCGGCAATCAATTGCAAGAGCACCTGGACCAACGCCAACGATGATGATATGCATGCCCATCCATTCTAAATCAAATAAACACTAATGTCTTGATGCATCATGCATGTATGGAAACAATTTCATTGCTTTCCTTTCTATTTCATATTTTTCTGTTTTGAATTTTGTTTACATTGGTGGATCCGAATATGCGTGCCACATGTTATATTGGTGACTGTTTGAGCTAATAAATAATATTCATTCCAGTTTGTAAATTTTATGTTTTTTATGGGGAACTGAAAAATGATAACATTTGATCTTCTTATGTGTGTTTATCCATTACTTTGCATCGCGTCAATAAAACGGGCTTGCTTTTTTCTACCCACATCAAAAATGAAAAGGAAAAATGAGAACGAATTTCGTTACCCAATTGATTGCTACTATAATGCCAGTTGATAATGTATAATAGCTTTCCTATTCACCAGGATGTTGATGGTAGAGCTACTGATGTTGCTCTTGGATGACCTACTGCTCTAGGCACCCTTTACATTTGCCACTAGGTTAGAGCAAGAAAACAGAAGTGATAATTTTGGCGAGCGAGGTAATTTGCTAGGTGGTGTTCATGCCTGTAAGTTTCTTTAATGTTTTTTTTTGTTTTTTCATATCTAATTTTCATCTGCTAAAAACTAGTTTACTACGACCTTGGCTAAAATAAAGATTTATTAACAGTGAAGTATGTATGTAGCTTGGGCACAGCTCATGTACATTTTCGTTTGCTAAAACAAAACATCCCATTTCAGTTTAGTGTCTTTACGTCTCACCTTCTGTTCAAACACGTTCTATTCTTATACGTTTCCCTATTTGAACTCAACTATGCTCGGTTTCTAAAACTAAACTGAGCCTAGTTCAGTTTCTAAAATAGAAACTAAAACTGAACATAACTCAGTTTCTGAAACTGGGTAATGCCTAGTTTTTGCATAGCTCAACTTTATGATTTGAGCAATGGTTCAGTTTGTTGCTCGGTTTCAAAAACGGAAAAAATATCCCGCTTTGTTGTCTTTATTGGTTTTACAGTTTTAAGTTTCAATATTTGCGGGATGCATTTACAATAAATTCAGGAAGGTTTTCTGTTTGAATTGACATTGGAATTGTTTTCTACACAAGAATTTTTTAAGGGTTTGTTGTTTTAGGCTGTTGACCCAACCTCTTGCATGTATTGTTGGATTATATTAGTTATGTTAATAATATTTCATAAAATTTAGAGCTGCATTATTATAGTTTCAATAAATATAAAACTTCAAACAATTCTTGCTTTCCCCAAAAAAAGGCATATTTAAAACAACTATACATAGATAAAAGTAACCAATTTTAGTTGTTGATCGACGGCAATTGTGGTGTGCCTTATAATTCTGTTCCTTGCTGACATTATACGCATGTAGTACTGTGTTCAAACCGGCAGTCCTGCACAGGACAAAAGAAGAATGAGTGTAGAAGGATAAATAAGCCATATCACAATATGATACACGTTGTTAGACCAAAAAATGGTTCTAAAACCCAAATTGACTAAAAGCATAATGAAATAAGATCAAAAGTAAAATGAACACACAGAATTTATAGTGGTTCGGCGAAGAAAAGCCTACGTCCACTTGTCAATCACTATTCTCAATGATATTTTTGCAATTACAATGAGATATTCACTCAATTTCTCTCACAACTCGCATACATTCATTCAATTGTCTAAAAACAAATGTTAAAAGACGATTTGGATTATCCGGGAGTGCTGGAATTCGGGTTATGGAAGTGGTTGAACTCTCAAAGTGCCAAAAAGAAGATCCCTTTCATTGTCTCCAGACAGGGTATTTATAGGTGAAGATTTGCTCAGAACCCGATCCGGATCGGAGCCACGTGTCATCCATCCCATCAGCCTCGGGTTCGGATGGATTTCTATGTTGACAACGCATTAGAGAAGTGGACGTTGTGGGTAGGAACTGGTCATAGCCGCTTCGAATAACCAGGCGATCATGCAGGAGAACGACGTGGAAGATGGGTTCGGATCGGAAGAGTGTACAGGAGGGGTTCGGATCGGGGTATCCGATCCGATCCGGTTTTGTCCCAAGGCTAAGTCTTCGTTCTCTTTTACTCCGTTCCGATATGTCTTTGTAGCAAGTAACTCTCCGCTCCAACTAGCAGTAGGTTGCTCTCCGATCCGAACAGCTGTGCCTCTCTGATTCCAACAGTAATAGTTCACCGATCCGAACAGTAAAACTTATCCGATCCGACCCGCTACATCGCTCCGATCCGATCCGCTATAGTGCTTTCCAAGTTCTTCAATGTTTCACATCCTTACTTTGTGTTGCCTAGTTCACAAAGTGGGCTAACATTTTGCCCCCTCAAAGGATGCTTCTGTTGGAGACGGAGCATGCTTTGACTATCATTGCACAGCGTTCTTCGAGGTAATTTTTCTTTTGATTTTCCTTGTGTTTTCATCTTCTTCTTCAAACTTCGATTTAATTCGCTGCTGAGCTAAAGAATTCGGTTCGGTTCGGATTCCGATCCGAACAGACCCCTTCTTCTTTCTATTTTTCATTGGACTTATTGGGCCAAGCTCCGCTATTGGACTGTCGATCCGATCCGAACGGGGAGACGAATAGTCACTCTACTTCTCTATATAAACTGGATCTTCGTCTTTCTCTCATTTCCCTTTATCATTTTATTCTTGCTGTTTCGGAACTCCAGAACTCGAGAAAGAGAAATAATAACTCTTCACCATTCTCGCGTGAACTTCCAATTTACACACTCTGGTAGGTTTCAATCCTTGATTGATTTAGCAATAACAAGTTTTAACTGAACTGATGGTTAATTCGACCGATCTGAACATGATTTCCATGCCGCGGTCTCCTCTTCCTTCGTTATCGTCGTTGGTGGCCTCGCTGCTACTTCGTGACGTTGGAAGAGGGAGTTACGGTTTGAGGCAAAAAGAAAAGGAGGAAGAAGAAGAAGATAGCAGGGAGTCGGTTCGGGCGGTGGAACATGGAAGGTGACAAAAGGGGAAAAGAAAAGAAGTTCAGGAAGTCGGATCGGGTCGGGGCAAGTAAAGGAAAGGAAAAAGAAAGGAAAGAAGTTCAGAAGATCGGATCGGATTGGGGCAAGTAGTCGAAGAAAGGAGGGAAGGGAGCTTACCTAACCGGATCGGATCGGACTGTAAGATAAAGGAGGAGAAGCATGACTACGTGATCCGATCCGAACCGTTAGGGGACTTTACCTCCGAGCCGATCCGATTTTGATTTCTGAGTTTCAAAAATTATCCGAGCCCAAGATGTGGCCACGCCCCCGATCCGACCCCAATGAATGCACCCGAACCGAACCGAAGGGCAGTCCATCTTAATGCATAAAAACTTGTTTAACTGGCCCAATCAACTTTTGGCATAATCTTCAACTTAATGGACAGTTAGGATAGTGCCCTGCGAACGTAACCGGACATTAGGATCTACTTTAATCCTTCATACTTTGCCAAAATATTGCATCGCACTTTTAAACATTTAATTTACACTTTAGTTTGCACACATGCACGGGGGATACGGGCTAATTTACTCTAATTTGTGCTATTGCTTCTTCAATAGTTTTATGATCATGAGACCCAGACGCTCTTCTAGACTAGCTGAGAAAAAAGAGGCCCCAGAGACCTCCAACAAAATTACTCTCGAGGACATATCTTCTCCGTCAGATCCAGAATGGGATAATGAGGGTTCAGACTACGAGGTCGGAAATCGTGAAAGTGACGATGTGTCTTCGGAGAATGAAGTTTCTCTTGGTTTTGAAGAGAAAGGAGGGATTGGTGACAACCAGGCTCCTGATGAGTTTGAATCGGCTGTCATATTGGAATCACCCCAAGATTCTGTTGAATCGACAATCGACAACGACCGACTTATCCGAATTTGTTTAAAATACGGGATAATAAAAAAGGACACTCTAGTGCCTTCGAGATCTGACCGTCCCCACAACCCTCCAGAAGGATATATGGCAATCACTCGGTTGATGTGCATGGTCGGTGCTATCCCTCCATTTTCTCCCTTCATCGTTGATTTTCTAAGACAAATGCGGATTGCCTCCATGCAGCTGCATCCCAATTCTTATGCCTACTTACACACTTTATATATAGCATACCGCGAGATCTTAGGCATAGAGCTCACTTTCGATGACGTTCATTTCTTCTACAACTTCAAGCATCGGACTTGAGAAACTCCTTCTTTCTGCTATTTTGAGTCTGTCCCTAAGAGGAGGATAATTTCAACACCATTCAGTAGTAAAGCTGGAGATTCCAAACTGGAATGGTTTTATGTGAAGCGGCAACCTGGGTGTGCCAGGAGATGGACGAAATCAAGTAAAGCACTGATTATCTACATCTTGGCTCTATACATTCAAGTCATCGCCTTAACTCGTTTTTCTTTTTGTTTGCAGTCGACAATCCAAAACAAATATCAGACCAAGTGTTCTTTGACCGGATGCACCAGCTCCTCAATGGCGATCAAAAGTTCCTGACTATTGATGAAGTCCTTAAGGACGAATATTTTCATTTTCATGGGCTGCTATCCGTTTTTCGTAGTATCGGTCATGGGAGGCTCCATACGTATATATTCCTCCAGTGGATGCAGTCCCAGAAACAGGAGAAGGTTCGGGAGCTCCTACAGTGCCTCTTCAAACGTCACCTTCTCCATCTTCTACTCAAGACGACGAATTGGCTAACTTGGCCGAAAAGCATCGTGAAGGGTATACTGCTCCTGAGGATACCATTTCTCCAGAAAAGTCAACGTCTTCTAAAGAGTCGCCAATTGATGCTTCCGAGGGAGACGTCCCTAGTACTAATGACCCATTATTTCAGGGTTTGGGGGATCTCCCTTTACCTGTAACTATATACACCTCAGAGGATTTTAGGAAGGATCCTTTAGTCTTCACCTCTTCTGAGGAGACCACTCCTGCTAAGACCAAAGAGTCTGCCCGTACTAGTCTAGCTTCGGACTCGGGTTGGTTGGGGAGAAACACACCACTTAAGACACACTTTATATAATAGCATTAGCATTCATTGCACCTCTTTCTCTATGAAACTATTGATTCTGAATTTCATTTGTCTTATTGTGCAGGCACGATGTCCCGATCCTACTATGATATCAGGAAGCTCCGCCGCAGCATGTCTAATCCACCTCAGGATATTGAGTATGATCGCCGCGACGATCGCAGCAGGGAGGAGAGAAGGCCTTATGAACCCTATCGCTCTCGAACCTCGTGTTCCCGCTCTTCCGTTCGGTCGGACCAAGAGAAATATAAAGGTTATCAAAGTCGTAGGGAAGAGGACAGGCCACAATGAAAAGAATCCACCTCTTCCCAAGAAAAGCGCGGCAGAGAGAGAAGTCCTCCAAAAGATACTGAATCGCGAAGTAAACGCAAGGTCCCTGCTACTAAACGGCCTAGGACAGATAAAGAGACCATTAAATCCTCCACGCACAGGGATACTGAGTTGACGATCCCTGCCCCTCCACCACTAGATGCTGAAACCGCAATCAAGCGGGCGTATTTGGAGGAGAAATTTCCTGAACATTATTTCGAGAGCTTGACTTTTTTACCTACCCTCGAGCCTATTTCTTCCAGGTGGGCAGATGAGGCCAAAGCAAAGATAGATGCGGTTGAGAAACAGTATTCTGAAATGTTTAAATATTAACGCAACCTTTCCAGAATCATCCGTACTCTAATCACGAATGCTGATTCAATGCAAAAAACCGCGGAAGAAGATGCAAAGGCCTTAAAGAATCTAGGAAAAGATTTAGAGGACACACAGGCCCAGCTCGCTGTTGCTCAAAGGGACGCTTCTAATTTCAAACAACAATTTGAAGATATGCAAAAACGTTATCATGATTTGCTTGAATCTCACACTCAAGAGCGTTCTGAGTTAAAAAAGCAAGCTGAAGATGCTAAGTCAGATGCCGCTAAAACGCGCCTTGCTTACACTGACCTTGAACGGAAAAATGCTGAGTTGGCAAGGAGGAATGCTGAGCTAGAAAAGAAAAATGCTGACTTGGCTTCAAAGCTACTGGAGGCGGAAAACAGAGCTGCCCTGGCGGAGGGCAACGTTGAGTGTGCTATCAAATATGCGGAGGAGGCCCGCAAACAATTGTCAGAGGCGGAGGCGGAGATTCAGGGTTTCAGCGAATTAATAATTGAATTCTTTGCACACATCATTCGTCGTCGGAACATTTCTTGGATTGAGGATTATCCATCTACCCTAGTCCAAGTATGGAGTCAAATCGTTGAGTGGGAAAAAGAGGAGCTCAAGGTTGATTCCATCGATGAAGACAAGCTGATGGAGAAATACTTAAGGGATGATGAGCCAGAACGCTTAGCTGAAGGGCGCCGCCTCATTGCTGATGCTATGGAAGAAGAGAGGCGGAGGACTAAACAGAAGAACATTCCCGAGGCTGGTTCCTCTTCTACTGCCCCCGCAACTCCTGAAGTAGAAGGGTATGATCCTGAACACCCGGGAATCCCTCGAACAACTCTGCTATCCCCTATCCCCGAAATGGCATCAGAGACAGCAGTTACCCCTGCCGAGAAGTCTTCATAAGGTATCCCTACATTTTCTCCTCAATTCGTCAAGGCTATTTCTACCTTTCACCACGTGATTGAGCAATTGATGAAAAACCCATCATTTTCTCCTGAGTTGATAACTGTTGCTTCTCACTCTGTAGGCATTGAGTCATCCGGAAAGACAGATGTGACTCAGGGAGCCGCCTCTGGGGTAGAGCCTACGGAGAAGGCAAAAGAGGGGAAGGACAAGGCTACTCCTATAGATTTGGAAGAAGGAAGCGAACCATCTAAGGCTGAAACTCCCCATGATGAAGAAATGTTAGCAGCCTTAAAGGATGATGGCGGCGACGGAGGACATGAGGAAGATCCAGAAGTAGCAATAGTCGGGGAGTCGAAAAGCGCAGATGATGTTACTCTGGCTGCAATGAAAGCTGACCAAGATAAACGCTTGCAGCTAAAAGCTGAAGACTTAGACCCTGAAGTCCTCAAGCCTCTGGCAGTTGTGGATGCGGGATCAAGGTTAGTTGTTAAGCTTTCAACTAGATCTATTACAGAGGAACTCGCTAAAAAATCTTCTCTTGATTCCAGCGCTCCGCCCTCTGGGAAGAAGTCAACCGATTCCAGCGCCGCCTCTTCGGGAAAGAAAAAATCAAAGCGCATCTTGACGGAGGCCGAGAAAGAGGCAAAGGATGCGGAGAAAGCCGCCAAGAAGTCCAAGTCTCACTCGAAATCTAAATAATGGGTTGTCTTGCGTTGTTCTAGTATCTGGTAGATCAATAATTGCTGCTGTAAGGGTGGCTCTTGCACCTTCTTTTTGGCTGTTTTCCTGTACAAATTCATTCATTCGTAAATAAAAAATAATTCATTTTCCGCAATGTCTGTTTGTCAGTAGTTCTGCACTTATGTAAAAATGCATGTCTTACTATAGTTATGAAATGAAGTTATGGTAGGGGGAAATATGTGTATACATATATGCCCCCAGTCGATCTCAAAAAGCTATTCAAGATTTAATCAAGTAGTCTGAATGCCCCCGATTTTCTGACGGGATTGCATTTTCTATGTCGTCAATGCCTGTAGTTTTTTCTGGCATTTCTTTTATACTCTCCTGTCTTATACTCAGGTTAGAGTTCTTACTGAGGCGGTCTCTTGTCTGGGTGCACCTTCACGCCTCAAAGGACGTCGTCTTCCCATCCTTTTATACTCTATCTCTCTCTCTGGAGAGTTAGAGTTCGAGCTCAGCAATCTATTCACTCCCCGATCCTTCAGCGGGGAAGGATCTCTTTCTCAGCGCTCAGTCGGAGACGCTTTTATTCTCTCTCTCTCTGGAGAGTTAGAGTTAAGAATGCCGTTTTCTCATTCTTTTATGTCTTGTCACACAAATAGTCATTGTTCTTTTTCTTACGTTTAAAGTGTTTTCAACCTTTCAAGTTTTGAGTCATCTTATATTCCGTAATCAACAACAGAATAGCCGATGAATGTATATATATAATGCATGAAAGTAAATGACACACCATATTTTTATAGTGGTTCGGCTAAGTCGTAGACTACATCCACTTTATAGTCATTTATTCATATCATCAGATTTTCCTAAGGCAAGTCGCTCCTTATAACAGAGTTCATAAGAAAAATAACAAGGGGTACAACATTTCTAATCCAAATATCGCATCAAGTGTTGGGCATTCCATGCCCTAGGGACTTCTTCGCCATCTATGGTCGTTAACTTGAAGGTTCCTTTTTCAAGTTTCCGTTGGATGACAAGGGGTCCTTCCCACTATGGACCGAGGTGAGGAAGGGATGGAAAGACTCTCTTTAGCACCAAATCTCCTGGTTCAAAAGTCCTAAGGCAAACTTTTTTGTCGTAATAGCGTGCCATCTGACCTCGATGTCTTGCCGCACGCAAATCCGCTTCGTCCCTTTTTTCTTCGATTTCATCAAGAGACTCGAGTAAGAGTGCCCGATTCGTCATCGGGTCATAATATGTCACCCGGTGGGAAGGAACTTCAAGCTCTACTGGAATTACTGCTTCTAAACCAAAAGAGAGAGAGAAAGGGGTATGACCGGTAGCCGTCTTAAATGTTGTTCGATATGCCCACAAAGCTAAAGGCAATTCGTCAACCCATTTTGCCTTTGCGCGCTCTAACCGTTTCTTGAGGATGGACTTTATTACTTTGTTTATTGCTTCAACTTGCCCGTTCGACTGCGGATAAGCAACCGCAGTATACCGTTTGTCGATCTTATATTTCTGGCAGAAATTTCTGAATTCAGTACCATCGAACTGGGTTCCGTTGTCAGTTACAATGGTTCTTGGGATCCCGAATCGGCATATAATATTTCTAACCACAAAACTTATCACCTTTCTCGCCGTGATCTTGGTTAAGGGCTCGGCTTCCACCCACTTCGTAAAATAATCCACAACGACTATTGCATATTTCGCTCCTCCTTTAGCAGTCGGTAGAACTCCGATGATATCAATTCCCCACGTGGCAAATGGCCAAGGACTCACCATTGATTTGAGTTGGGTTGACGATGCTCTGGGGAATTTGGCGAATCTCTGACACTTATCGCAGCGTCGTGAATAATCAGCTGCATCTTTATTAATAGTGGGCCAGAAGTATCCATATCGCAATATCTTTTTCGCTAAAGTCTGGCCTCCTGTATGATCTCCACACTCACCTTCGTGCACTTCTCTTAGTACACGTTTGATGTCATCGTGTGCTATACATCGTAACAGGGGCATAGAAAGTCCTTGCCTATAAAGAGTATCATCTTGCATGACATATCTGGTAGCCTTGCGAACTATAGCCGTTTTCTCACTCTTCTTTGATGGGGTGTCCCATTCTTAAGGAAGTTCTTAATTGGGGTCATCCACGACTCCTTCTCCGGTTCCGCTTCGAAAGCGAACTCAATTTCCATTGACTCAAAGCTTGGCGATTCCAACGTTTCAATTGGAACTATTTCAGTTTCTTCTGGATTGTCGGAACTAGCTAGCTTTGCCAGCCTGTCCGCCTTCTGGTTTTCGGCTCTTGGGATATGTGTTATACTGTACCGCTCCAGGTTGCTTAACAACTCTTCTACTTTTCCGAGGTAAGCGATGAGTCGAGGTCCCCGGGCCACAAATTCCTTTCGTACTTGGCAAACAACGATTTTGGAGTCGTAGAATATGTCCAACATTTTTATCCCGAGGTCTTTAGCAAGCTTCAGCCCGGCAATCAGGGCTTCGTATTCAGAGTCATTGTTAGTCGCTGAAAATTCTAATCGTAGAGCGTAATATAACGACCGCCCTTCAGGAGTAACTAAGACGATTCCAGCTCCGGACCTTCGGTCGTTTTTGGCTCCATCTGTGTATAGCTTCCATGGATCTATCTTTAACTCATCTTCGGACTTGACCACTCTGTCATCGATTACTTCCTCCTCTGGGATGGTGAACTCTGCTATAAAGTCTGCCAGAGCTTGCCCCCTTATCGACCTTCGTGGCTGAAAATTTAAATCAAACTGACTTAATTCTATATTCTATTTGATCAACCTTCCCGATGCTTCGGGTCTCTGCAACACCTGCCTCAGCGGTTGGTCAGTGTATATGGTTATTGGATGAGCTTGGAAATAGTGACAAAGTTTTCGGGATGCGATTAGGAGGATGTAAGCGAGCTTCTAAATCTTTGGGTAGTTGCGTTCTGCCGCTGCCAATTTCTTGCTTACATAATATACTGGCCTTTGCACTTTGTCTTCTTCTCGAACCAAGGCTGTGCTAACAGCGTGAGCCGAAACTGCTAAGTAAACAAATAACTCTTCATGATCCACTGGTTTTGACAAAATCGGTGGTTTTTCTAGCAATTCCAATAAATTTTGAAAGGCCTCAACACAGTCCGGAGTCCACTCGAAGTTCTTCTTTCCCCTTTTAATCAAATCAAAAAAGGGGACGCATTTGTCCGTGGCTTTGGAGATAAACCTACTCAACACAGCTACTTTCCCCACAAGACTTTGGACATCTTTAATTCTCCTCGGCTCTTCAATGTTTCTAATCGCTGCTATTTGGCTGGGATTGATTTCAATTCCTCGGGAGCTCAAAATGAAGCCTAGAAACTTTCCCGATGCCACTCCAAATGAGCATTTCAAAGGATTCAACTTCATCCGATACTTTCGCAGGATACCAAACATTTCTGCCAAGTCTTGCGTATGGCTGGAGGACTGTTTCGATTTGACAAGCATATCATCCACATAAACTTCCATAGTCTTCCCTATTTTATTATAAAACATTCTGTTCACCAGGCGTTGATAAGTGTCTCCGGCGTTTTTCAATCCGAATGGCATTACAACATAACAATATAACCCCAAATTTGTAATGAAGCTCGTATGTTCTTGATCTGGTACGTGCATAGGAATTTGGTTGTATCCGGAATATGCATCCATGATAGAGAGAAGTTCATTACCCGCTGTCGAATCTACAAGATGGTCAATCCTGGGAAGTGGGAAACTATCTTTTGGGCAAGCTTTGTTCAAATCTGAAAAATCAATGCAAGTCCGCCACTTTCCATTCGGCTTCTTTACTAAGACGGGATTCGATATCCAGTCGGGATATGTCGAATCTCGAATAAATCCGTTCTGTTTCAGCTTCTCCACTTCTTCTTTGAGAGCAGCCGACCTCTCTGGGCCCAGCATACGTCTCTTTTGCTTCACAGGTGGGTGTTTCGGGTTTACATTTAGTGAGTTACTTATGATGGATGGCGATATCCCACACATGTCAGCGTGGGTCCAGGAAAACACGTCCAAGTTTGCCTTCAGGAAATCCGTTAGTTCTTTGGCCCGACGTGGATCCAATTGAGATCCAATCTTCAAAACTCTTGTTGGATCAGTTTCATCAATGGGAATTTCCACTGTCGCTTCATTAGGAGTTGCATTTCTAGTCTCTGGTTCCTCGTCTTTTCTGGGATCCAGGTCTTTAGGCGTTCCTTTGGGCAACTCCTTCGGGTTTGATCTCTCTAATTGCTATGTCAAGCCCCCCTTTGGGGGAGGCAAGGCATCTTTATTCTCGATGTTAAGTCCTTTCATCAACATCTTTAATTCGGCAACATAGCAGGCCCGTCCGGAAACTTGATCCCCTCTCATTACTCCAGTTCCGACTTCAGTTGGGAACTTAAGCAATAAACACCAAGGGGAGATGCAAGCCCTGAACTCAGCAAGGGCAGGCCTCCCCAAAAATGCATTATAAGGCGAATCTACGTCCAACACTACGAACTGAAGCATCCGCACTCTTCGGCGTTCTCCTTGCCCCAAGGTTACAGGCAATTCTATGTACCCCATGGGAGCCGTTGACGCCCCGTTGAAGCCTCTGATCCAACCTTCACATGGCTTCAAATCTTCAGATTCAAGCTTCATCTGATCGAATGACTTTTTAAATAAAATATTAACAGAACTTCCGTTGTCTACTAACACCTTATGAACCAAGGCCGGCCCAATGGTGGTAGTAATGACCAACGGATCATCAGTGGGTGATTGGATCCCAGTATTATCTCTGCTGCGGAATACCATGTCATCAAACATTGTCTTCTGTTGCTTTATGGGGGCGATATCTTCCAAATCATCACCTTCATTCACATCTACATGCTTGGCAGCATTTACATATTGATCCATTGCTCTAAAACTACGGATTGCCGGGTGGGGTCCACCCACTATGGAGTTGATAACAATTCCCTTGCCTTTCTGTTGCGCTGTAGGCTTGGGAGCAGATTGAATCTGTTTTGGAGCCTGCTCTCCTTGCCCCCTGTCCCTCGGGGCAACCTTGTATTCATCCAGTTTCCCTTCGCGCGGCAGCTTCTCAATCACGTCTCTCAAATGCCGACATTCATTGGTTGAATGCCCATGAGTTCCATGAAACAAACAAAACTTCCCAGTTGCCATTTCTTTCTTCGTCGAGTCGCGAGGTGGCGGTCTTTTATATTGCAAAACATTGTATGTATCCAGGTAAATGTTCTCCAGAGTGTCGTTCAACGGTGTATAATTCTCATAAGTCTGGAATCGGGGTCTTTTGTTAGAATCACTTCCCCTATTTCTATTTCTTCTGTTACCGTTCGCATTACGGTTATTGTTGTTGCCCCCGTTTCCAGAATTGTTGTTTCCACCCTTGTTTCCCACATTTACTTCAACTTTTCCGGAACTTTCCCCAGACTGCTTCACGGCGACGTTACTCTAAACATTTTCTTTTGAAGCCGCTTCAGATTTTCTCTTTCGGTTTGCCCTAGCCTCCTCTCGTCTTAAATAAATATCGGCCTTTTCATAGAATATCTCTCTCGTGGAGGGTGTCTTTCCAGAAAGGTAATCTCCAAACTCGGACTCAGGATCGACTCCTTCCTTTAAATCCATCAAGATGGTGGGCTCATGCGGATCACTAACTTCAGTCACAACTAAGTTAAAACGGTCAAGATATGACCTCAAAGACTCTCCTGGCGCCTGCTTAATTCTTGATAATTCAATAACACTTTTGGACTTTCGGGTATGGAGTCGGAACTGATTCATAAAACGTTCGCTCAATTCCCTATATTTCGATACCGAACGAGGGGGAAGTCGGGTAAACCATAACAGCGCCACATCTTCTAAATAGATCGGGAATGCCTTACACTTCACTGCATCAAGAGCAGCAGCAGCATTCATGAGCCACGAGTATCGCATCAAATGCGATCCTGGATCAGTTCTCCCATTGTACTTGTCCATCTGTGGCAGGTTAAAACGCCGGGGAAACTGAAAGTCGAGGATGTCGTCTGTGAAAGGAGTATGGCTTCGCTCAATGCCATAATCTTCATTGGTATAGTTCCGGCTCTCGGACATAATCTGGCGTACCATTGCCTGTACATTAGCATTAGTTAGGGGCCGTTCAGGTTCCCTGGCCCTGGTATCCGGGTTCCTTCTGGGCTCTTGTTCAGGAGATGCCCTTCTTCTTTGAGCTGCTTCTGCTCTACTCCGTTCCCTACGCTTCCGGTCGATCTCGGGAGGAGGGGACTGGAGCCTTTGCCCCTGAGTGGGATCATTGTTTCCCAGTGCTCGTGCAATATCCTCGCGAGACCCCAAAGATCCGAATGTCAGCTGCTCCAAATTCTGAGGTCGTTCGAGCGGCCTTCGTTCACGGGGCCACTCTTCCTCGGAAGAAGAAGACTGATCCACTGGTGTGTGACGAACCGGGGATGGGGTTCTCTGTCTTTGGAGTTCGCTAATTTCCATGCTCATGAGTCTCATATTTTCTTGCATCATGAGATTGGTGCGCTCGTGGATTTTCATAGCCTCCCTAGTACTCTCAAGCATGTCAAGTAGGCACGAGAAATCTCCTTGAGTAATGGGCGCGGATGGATTGACCTGATCATTGACCCTGGTGGCTGGAATCGGAGCATTTGTAGGGGCTCGAGTAGAGGTTCCAACATCACCAAGTGTCGGATCGGTTCGGAGATGGAAAATCGAATCGGTTCGGAGCTGGGAAGCCTGTTCGGGTCGGAGCTGGGACGCCAGGTTGGGTCGGTGTATGGCAAGTTGCTCGGGTCGATTCAGGTTGGGGGAATGCACTGCTTCAGAATCTCCTACCCGGATCGGATTGGAGCTCTCCCCCTGAAGGCGGTTCGGGTTTCCTGTATCGGTTCGTCCTGCTGCTGAGCTCTGCCCACGAGACCTTGTCACGACCGCATTTTGCTGATCTTCGCCAACTCCATTTCCTCGACTAGATTGAATTTATTTGCCTTTTCTTTTGGCCATGGTTCTTCAACAATCAATTCAACAAATATCCAAGAACGTCGAAACTTGAGGATTAACTTCTTTGAACTCAACGGTCCAAAAAGTAGAACGATAATCCCGAAAAACAGAGAATTCATATGGTTCTCAGTGAAAGCACCAAAATGTTAGACCAAAAAGTGGTTCTAACACCCAAATTGACTAAAAGAAGAATGAAATAAGATCAAAAGTAAAATGAACACACAGAATTTATAGTGGTTCGACGAAGAAAAGCCTACGTCCACTTGTCAATCACTATTCTCAATGATATTGTTGCAATTACAATGAGATATTCACTCAATTTCTCTCACAACTCGCATACATTCATTCAATTGTCTAAAAACAAATGTTAAAAGACGATTTGGATTATCCGGGAGTGCTGGAATTCGGGTTATGGAAGTGGTTGAACTCTCAAAGTGCCAAAAAGAAGATCCCTTTCATTGTCTCCAGACAGGGTATTTATAGGTGAAGATTTGCTCAGAACCCGATCCGGATCGGAGCCACGTGTCATCCGTCCCGTCAGCCTCGGGTTCGGATGGATTTCTATGTTGACAACGCATCAGAGCAGTGGACGTTGTGGGTTGGAACTGGTCATAGCCGCTCCGAATAACCAGGCGATCATGCAGGAGAATGACGAGGAAGATGGGTTCGGATCGGAAGAGTGTACAGGAGGGGTTCGGATCGGGGTATCCGATCCGATCCGGTTTTGTCCCAAGGCTAAGTCTTCGTTCTCTTTTACTCCGTTCCAATCTGTCTTTGTAGCAAGTAACTCTCCACTCCAACTGGCAGTAGGTTGCTCTCCGATCCGAACAGTTGTGCCTCTCTGATTCCAACAGTAATAGTTCACCGATCCGAACAGCAAAACTTATCCGATCCGACCCGCTACATCGCTCCGATCCGATCCGCTACAGTGCTTTCCAAGTTCTTCAATGTTTCACATCCTGACTTTGTGTTGCCCAGTTCACAAAGTGGGCTAACACACGTAAATTAAAAAAAACCAACAATGCATTTGAACAGTTAAAAAAACATCAAACTACCCTTTTTCTGTTTATGTTTGTATATTGCGTAATCCTTTTTCTTGGGGAAAAAGAATCTAATCACCTACGTATATAGGAAGAGCTTACTAACATTGTCGAATTTCTGATTTTATCTAGTGTTAATCATACTGTATAATGATAATTGCATGGATAATGCTGAAATTTCTCATTTGTGGTCAATTATCCATGCTGAGCTCCTATGGTCAGTTATCAATCATCTTTTTTTTAATTAATATGTAATAGGTGCTTAATTTTTGTTATGCATTGTTGTCATCTTACCCTGCACTCAATTATGGCATCCATCCTTGTTTTCCCTCTTAATGATGGAATGTCATTGCTATGCTTGCCATTAGCTGTAACTATCTTTCCTCTTCTTGTTTATTAACTTCATCGTTAATTGTTTAATGTGCAGTTGAAGCCATGTATTTTCAGATTGAAAAATATGTGTGCTTCATCTTTTACTCAGTTCCATGGCAGGGCTTGGATAAGAATTCAATGTTGGTGACTTTGACATGATGACGAGGCGTGGCTTAATGATGATGCAGTTGATGGAGGTCGTGGCATGATAATTTGGGTGATTTTCATTGTTATTAACTGGTAATAAGTAAATATTCTTTAAATAAAAAATTATTTAGTATTTTGATTTTTGTATATTCCCATTTTCTAATATTTTGGGTTTGGGGTTTTGCTAATTTCAGGAATTTGAGGTGAATAAGGTGATTTAAGATTGTTGTATTCCTAGCATGACTGGATATGCTTTATTAAGGAAAATCAATGTAAGCTTATTCAATAAGCTTATTTGATTATTTAATTGTCAAAAGAATCTAACGATTTATATTGAGACTGGAAAAAATATATTTGTAAACCTATGAAAGTTATCTTTCTGTTTAGCATACCAAACAACATGATTTTTAGTTGAGAATGGAAAAATTAGCTTGTACAGCATTCCACAAAGTTTCTATATTTTGGTTGCTTGAGTAAGCCAAGGAAGCACTCCATTGGAAATAAAATCACCACTTTAGCTTCCTGGTAATCCCAAGTTGCACGATCTGTTGTTATGACAAGTATTTGGATAAAGTGATAAGCCTGATAAGAGGAAGGAAAGTCACTTTATAATTTAAAACTTTAAACAATGTCCAACTACAGTCTTAAGGATTCCTCATGGTCTACAATTTTTCCTTACCAATGTTATGTACCAAAGTCCATTAATCTCGTATATTATCATATTTTTATATAATGGTTCATTAAAATTCTTTCTAAAGCAGCTTTATCGCAGTGTATGATATATTTTTAAACTGTGACCGTCTTTTGAAGAGAGCTCAATTTTTTTGAAGCCACACAAAACAGGTTTTCTTAGATGAACGGTCTGAAGCCACGGGAAATGGTACAAAATACTTCTAATCATATTCAACTAATTTTTAGGTAGGACAAATTCCTAAACCGAGGCATGGAGAAAATAATAGACTTGATTTTGATGACCCTTCCAACTTGACCGAAGAAACTATTGGCCCAACGGTCAAGGGCAAAGGTTTTCCCAGCATGTAGCAGGTATTTATCGTATTTTATTCATAATATCTTATCTGTAATACTTGTCTTCAATGACAATCATTAATGAAAGTATTACTTGGGTATGTTGGTGACTGAGATAAGTGTATATACATGACTTCAGGGGAATTTGTATGTTATATATAATTGGTGTGCTCTGTTATATATAGTTTATGCATTTTGTATATTTATGTAATTCTGACTGTTGACCGTTATACTTGTATGTAATTCTTACCGTTGACCGTTATACTTACGTATAGGTAATTAGATTTCCGAAGTGAAGAACAACCGCATCAAAGAATTGGTGGTAATTAAGCTATGAACAAGACTTTAACTATTATTTTGTTTGTACTAGTCGTGTAGACTTGTTTGTAAGAAATTGTGGTATGTGGATTCACTTATCTTGTCGAAATACTACTATTGAGATAATTATGGGTGTTATAGTTGATATTGCGAGTAATGTGTTTTTTTTAAATATTTAAATATGGTGTTAATTGATTTTAGTTTGAAAACGATACTCATATGATTATTTGTTTTAATATTTCTATTATATACAAGCGATTGATGGAAATGTTACAAGTCATTAATAGTAAATAACCGCAATTAAAATGTGGTGTGCATCAGTAAGTTTTAGTAGCATTGAAAAAGTGCTACAAATGTAATTTAGAAAAGATATTGTAGCTGAAATGAGACGCCACAAAAAACATACAGTAGGATTGAAGAACTACTACAAAAAAATTGGGAAATGATGCAAGTATCACTTTAGTAGCATTTTTAACCCGCTGCCGAAAAAACTTTTTGTAGGGTTTCTGAAACGCTAAAATATGTTCATTTTTGGTTGCGCTTATTAAAACGCAACAAAAACTTTCAGACTTTTAGTTGCATGTCGTATCGCAGCGTTCTCTAAAACGCTACTACAAGTTATGGTAGCGTTTTTACAACGCTACCAAAAGCCATTTCTGGTGTAGTGATTTACTTCAGCGATCCAAGCAATCATCTACAAGCAGTCCAAAATCAAGCTCCACTGGTGCTAGTTCCAACCTGAGCACCTGGGGAGAGGAAAAGGAGAAAAGAGGAGGAAACAAAGGGGGGTCAGACATAAAGTCTGGCGAGTGCGATAACTTTAACAATATAATTAACAAAGTAACTAGGCTAAGGCATAAGTTGGAAAATAAGGAAATGATCATGAACCATTGAGTATGGCAGAGTAAACAAGGAAACAAGATGAACAACGATATCATTTAAGCGCACCTAAACCACTATAGGATGATTACTAAACTATACCAACACTATAGGATAATTTCTATACTGCACCACCACTAGTCACCCTAAGGTTGATCCCGCCTATAGACTTAATAATGATATTGGTAGTTTCGTGTACCCCTAGCTGCCTTCATAGGTTTCGCCTTCCCCTATCTCCACTAGGTGTACCCACTACCCCAAGCGATTGGCTCCCTAACTCATAGATACCCGTGCGGGCCCCACAGTGTGGTGTATCACTCCCCAAAGTGGCAACCCGATACAACCAACAATGCACGGCTTATACTTACACGATGCAACAACGTCTCACCTACCAGCCCGGGTCCACATATGCATATGAACCCGTTGGACTTGCGTTGCCACCGCTAACCCGGTTTGGCCTCTTACAGTCAATCCCAGTATACGTGTCCCGTCCTCGACTTGGGTCGATCCCACAAAGATACGTATGGGTTACTGGTTGAAACGGGCCCCCCATTACATGACACAAGCTATCCACCTAAGCTTGGTCCCCTCTAGTACATACCACTTAACCCACTTCTTATTCATGTTTCAATTACATGTTTCAATTTTGGTTTAGTGTTTCCAATCGTATTTCCAAATTCCACCCAAGGCACCCACTAGATTCCACATGCCACCCAAGGCACCCAATTAACCCCCTCATGTCCCACTACATGTTTATCTGGTTAAGTGCTTCTTAATTCATTAAGACCATAACCTCATAAAGACCTCTCACATTAGACTGGCCTTTGTGGCGGCTGGATTTGCCGGGCGGGTCCGGGCAGTCTTACACCACAAAAGAGCCTAACCTCATGTCTTTACAATTGTTACGTATTTAGTTTATGCCTAAGACCTCTCACATTAGACTGACATTTGTGGCCGCTGGATTTGCCGGGCGGGTCCGTGCAGTCTTACACCACAAAAGAGCCTAACCTCGTGTCTTTACAATTGTTACGTATTTAGTTTGTGCCTAAGACCTCTCACATTATACTGACATTTGTGGCAGCTGGATTTGTCGGGCGGGTCCGGGCAGTCTTACACCACAAAAGAGCCTAACCTCGTGTCTTAGACGATTAATTACTCCTAATTAATCATTCCCCAATTTGAATTACTTTCCCTATTCAAATTATCAATCAATTCCAAATTTAAGATGTCGATAATTGACTCAATTATGTCCATCCATTTATGGTATGTAAAATCATACCAATTTTCACCACAATTATATTTTATGCCTTTTAAGGCATTTATGCCAATTAAATCTTTTTTTATATTATCCTCTTTACCCCACGTTGTACATTTGTTCGTTTAACGTAAAATATACATTAGACTCGAATAGTCAAACACATGGAATAAAAGAAAACATCACAATATACACATAATTAAAACATAGATCTAACATAGGGGTAGCCTTGCATATGTGAATGATGTTCTACATCTAAAACTTGCATAGGCCAAAGTTACAACTTGCATAAACAACATATGTCATGGATCCAAATCTAACGGTGTGAACTTGATGAGACGATGGCCACAAACTTGCATAAACAACATTTGTCATAGATCTATATCTAAGGAGTAAACTTGCATAGGTAATAACCCTAAACTTGCATAACATGATTTATATCCAACTCATAAACTTACATATGTGATTTATACATTGCGACAATGGTGTAAACTAGTATCTAACATGTAAAGTATCATGTAGAATTTAGCATATAACTCACACATGTCATAGCCTAACTTTCAATTAAATTTTCACATAAACTAGGTGTCATAACCATGTAAAGTCACATATGATTTTACCCAACTTGTATATGATTCATGTTTGAATCAAAATCTAAACTTGTATATGATGTCATCGAAGACATCAGCATATTCACAGACTATGGGAATAGAATGTAAATCATCATCGGATGCGTCAAGGGATTCTAGGTAGCTAAGCATTACTGGACCCCTAGGGTCACAAGAAATATCAAGGGTCTTTCCAAAACGAGTCAACAATCTAACTACCCTTCTTTCACAATCTAGGATGGCCCCGTATCTAGTTAGCCAATCCATACCTATAATTAAACCGTAGCCCATGAAGCCAAGAACAAAAGCGTTGCATTCAAACTCAACGCCCAAGATAAACACTCTCAAATCCCGACAAATCATAGAAAGATGAGCCGAACCACCAATAGGATTTGAGACTACTAAGGGATCAGTAACAATACTAGTATCTAGCTGCAGTGTTTCAACTAATGTTGTAGAGATAAACGAATGTGATGTGCCAGAATCGAATAAAGTACGGATAGGATGATCAAACAAAAAAACTAAACTTTCAACGGAAATTGCTCTACCTCGTTCTTGCAGCGGTGGGACCATGGGAGCCTGAACTTGTCCCCTTGCCTGCCCTGGTGCCATAAGAGCCTGCACCTGTCCTCCCGAGGTAGACCTTGCCCTCTGTCCTTTCTTTGGGCAGTCCTTAATAAGATGTCCCGCCTCGCCACAGTGGAAACAACTAGTCTTCTTTTCTTCCTACAATCTTTGCTTAGATAGCCGGGTGTCCCACAGTTAAAGCATCTTTTCTTTCCCTTAGCATTGTTGCCTTTGCCACCTTTCTTGTTCTGTTATTGCTGTTGCGGCTTCTTTTGATCCCCTTTCTTTTCTGGTGCCTTATTAGCATTGGTGCCTTTCTCCTCTTCATGCATGAGCGCCATGTCAACTAGTCTCTCGAAGGTAGCCCCTATGGGAATGTGGGTCATAGCTAACCCATGAAGCGGCTCGTTTAAACCCATAACAAACCTTAGAGCCTTCTTTTCTGGAGTATTCACCAAATCCAAGCCAAACCTTGCCAACTAGTTGAATTTGTTGACGTACTCTTTTACCGATAGATTCCCTTGCTTCAGTGACAAAACCCTTTCCATGTATAGATTCTCTCAGCCCGCGAGAGAAACTTCGCCTCAAACCTCTGCCTAAAATCTGGCCATGTATCGACTGGACATCCCCCATTAGTGACCTCCCACCAAAACGAGGCCTCATCCTCCATTAGCCAGACAGCTAGCTGGACTTTTCTTTCATCATTCACTTCAAAGATTCTAAACAATTCTTTCACCTCCTTTAGCCAGTTACGAGCTTCAACAAATGTATCCGTCCCGTGAAAAGGTTTTCCTCCCATTGCTCTAAAGTCCTTACATATCTTAGGCAAAAGTATCGACGCGAGGAGGAGGGGGAGGAGGAGGAGCATTTGCTGGACCTGCAGTGGAGGCCCTAGCCTCAAGATATTGACGAAACCAACCGGGTACATGAACACCCTCTGGTATCTCAGATGCTTCAGACATGCTGAAACGAAAAAGGAAAGATTCAATATAAAAGAACCGAAGGAAAGATATATGGCTCTTGGGGTTATGCTTTCTAAAATATACTTTTCTCTTGAAAATACTTTCCTTAAAATGTACTTTTGAAAGTACTTCTTTATAAAAACGCTTTTGAAAAACAGTTTTTCAAAATTCATATCTGTTCTGGTAACCTTCAACTCTGATACCATGTATAACACCCCACGTCCATTAATGTCACTCGCAAAGGGAATGCATTAACTTCCATGGAGCATTTTAAGTGAATATAGAACAGAAAATCACAACAACACAGATATAAAGCAGTACTTGAAAATTTAAAACTTTATTTATTGCAGCAGAAGATAATATGTTTGGTTACATCATCAAAACGATAAACCAAAGTCAAGTACATCATATCCATCTTGATAAAACAAAGTACATAAACTGAAAGACATAATCCCCAACATCAAAATATCCATAAATAAAAGAGAAGCTGAACTTTACTTCAGCAATCCAAGCGATCTTCTAAAAGCAGTCCAAAATCAAGGTCCACTGGTGCTAGTTCCAACCTGAGCACCTGGGGGGAGGAACAGGAGAAAAGAGGAGGAAACAAAGGGGGGTCAGACATAAAGTCTGGCGAGTGCGATAACTTCAACAATATAATTAACAAAGTAACTATGTTAAGGCATAAGTTGGAAAATAAGGAAATGATCATAAACCATTGAGTATGGCAGAGTAAACAAGGAAACAAGATGAACAACGATATCATTTAAGCGCACCTAAACCACTATAGGATGATTACTAAACTATACCAACACTATAGGATAATTGCTATACTGCACCACCACTAGTCACCCTAAGGTTGATCCCGCCTACAGACTTAATAATGATATTGGTAGTTTCGTGTACCCCAAGCTACCTTCATAGGTGCCGCCTGCCCCTATCTCCACTAGGTGTACCCACTACCCCCAAGCGATTGGCTCCCTAACTCGTAGATACCCGTGCTGGCCCCATAGTGGGGTGTATCACTCCCCAATGTGGCAACCCGATACAACCAACAATGCATGGCTTATTCCTACACGATGCAACAACGTCTTACCTACCAGTCCGGGTCCACACACGCATATGAACCCGTTGGACTTGCATTGCCACCGCTAACCCGGTTTGGCCTCTTACAGTCAAGCCCAGTATGCGTGTCCCGTCCTCGACTTGGGTCGATCCCACAAAGATACGTATGGGTTACTGGTTGAAACGGGCCCCCCATTACATGACACAAGCTATCCACCTAAGCTTGGTCCCCTCTAGTACATCCCACTTTACCCACTTCTTATTCATGTTTCAATTACATGTTTCAATTTTGGTTAAGTGTTTCTAATCGTATTACCAAATGCCACCCAAGGCACCCACTAGATTCCACATGCCACCCAAGGCACCCACTTAACCGCCTCATGTCCCACTACATGTTTATATGGTTAAGTGCTTCTTAATTCATTAAGACCGTAACCTCATAAAGACCTCTCACATTAGACTGGCATTTGTGGCAGCTGGATTTACTGGGCGGGTCCGGACAGTCTTACACCACAAAAGAGCCTAACCTCGTGTCTTTACAATTGTTACGTATTTAGTTTATGCCTAAGACCTCTCACATTAGTCTGACATTTGTGGCAGCTGGATTTGTCGGGCAGTCTTAGACCATAAAAGAGCCTAACCTCGTGTCTTTACAATTGTTACGTATTTAGTTTATGCCTAAGACCTCTCACATTAGACTGACATTTGTGGTAGCTGGATTTTTCGGGCGGGTCCGGGCAGTCTTACACCACAAAAGAGCCTAACCTCATGTCTTAGACGATTAATTACTCTTAATTAATCATTCTCCAATTTGAATTACTTTCTCTATTCAAATTATTAATCAATTCCAAATTTAACGATGTCCATAATTGACTCAATTATGTCCATCCATTTATGGTATGTAAAATCATACCAATTTTCACCACAATTATATTTTATGCCTTTTAAGGCATTTATGCCAATTAAATCTTTTTTATATTATCCCCTTTACCCCACGTTGTACATTTGTTCGTTTAACGTAAAATATACGTTAGACTCGAATAGTTTAACTCATGAAATAAAGGAAAACATCACAATATACACATAATTAAAACATAGATCTCACATAGGGGTGAACTTGCTTATGTGAATGATGTTCTACATCTAAAACTTGCATAGGCCAAAGTTACAACTTGCATAAACAACATATGTCATGGATCCAAATCTAAAGGTGTGAACTTGATGAGATGATGGCCACAAACTTGCATAAACAACATGTCATAGATCTATATCTAAGGAGTAAACTTGCATAGGTAATAACCCTAAACTTGCATAACATGATTTGTATCCAACTCATAAACTTACATATGTGATTTATACATTGCGACAATGGTGTAAACTAGTATCTACCATTTAAAGTATCATGTAGAATTTAGCATATAACTCACACATGTCATAGCCTAACTTTCAATTAAATTTTCACATAAACTAGCTGTCATAACCATGTAAAGTCACATATGAATTTACCCAACTTGTATATGATTCATGTTTGAATCAAAATCTAAACTTGCCTACATATGATTTATCATATTAATCAACATAACCAAACTAGCATATGAAACATGATGATTTGATTGTATATAAAATTACAACATGGATGATAGCAACATAACTTTACATCATAAATGATAACATCACAACATAACGTCATAGAGATTTCAATTACAATCCTACAACATAATTACAACCTGCAATCAATACTTCACATCACATCCATACAATCCGCATTATAACTTAATCCAATTAAATTACTAATTATTTTGTTAAAACTATCGAACTCACAACTCAAAAGCAGTCTTGAGTTCTGAATTCTGATATCTAGAGTTGAATTAGCTCTCCTTTGAAGAAGATTCGTTGTTAGGATTGAGTAGTTCTGATTTGATTTGCTGTTCTTCCTCTTTAATTTGGTGGCGGCTGCTCTAGGGTTCAAGACAACAGCATAACGACCATAGTTTCAGTTTTAATTCTGATTTAGGGTTTGAGTCTATGGGTCTTTTATAGAGTTATGAATTAATTTAAGTTGTCAGATGATCTTAGGGTTAATCGAAACCATTCAGTCGGGATAGGGTGATACCTCAGCCCTAATGACTCACCAAGTAGTCAGAAGGGACTCAGCAACATGGGTCAGCCTGAACCAAAAAGCTGTGCAGGCTGGCTGCCTCGGCCTGGGCGCACTTAGCAGGTGCGCCAGTGTTAATTTGTACTGGCGCACTTCCCAAGTGTGCCAGTGCAATCTTTTTTTTTCTATTTTGCCACCAAACTTCATTCGTCCATAACTCCTTCATCCGGTACCCGTTTCGCGCAAACACAGACTCTATTTCAACCAGAATTCCGAGACGAACATAATGGTGCAATCCCATTCCCATAATTCACACGTCTGAGATTAATTATTCTTTATTTTAGTTAATTTGATTATTCAAAAATCCGGGGTGTTACATCCGGTCTCTTGAACTAACACGTAGGGATATTTATTTGATAGTCGGTGTTTTAACTATCAAATTTAAACAATGTAGATGAGTACAACCATTTACACAAATTATCATATAAAATGTTTATAACATGCTATTTAATTTAATTAACTTACACAAATCTTAATCCCAATTCCAGAACAATAATTAATATAACAAAATTTAAATACAATCAAATACAATAAAACGTGTCAACGGTTTATTTTATCTGAATCAGATTTAGTTGATCATTTTATAGCATAATAAGTAATTTACAATAATCATTCATTACAATGATAACAATAAACAATTATTCAACGTTTAAATTCCAAACTAATAACCATTTGGAATATGGGGTCTCGAATACTGTTAATTTCGCATCATTTTTATTCTAGTTTCCTTTGAAATAAATTAATTGTTTAAATCCAACTTTTATTTTGTTTCAACAGACTACACAACGACTGTTCCTACAACTACAAAATAGCCTCTTGATCCTTCTCCTTGTTTACTTATATATATTAATTTGCTTCTTACTTCTAAAAAAACAAATTTTTATTTAAATTTGATTAAATTAAACAATGTGGATCTTTCCTAATTCATTGAAGTCTAAAGTACATGTCCAAAATTTATTTCCATTTCCCATAAACCATTTAAGTGAACCTTTACGTCTTTAACTATCTACATAAAATGTTAAGAAGAAACCTAAATGTTAAATGAACTTTATTGTTTTTATTTTTATTTTGACTTCAGTCCCGAAGCCCAGTTACCGAAATTAGCCCAACAACAAAATCCTATGCCATTACTCGTTTCTTTTACCATGCCAAGCAAAAGCCATAATTCCGTGCCAAACCCGTTTATGGCACCATAATTTCATTGATCATCATGTATTGATCCTTGCCAAAACTTCTCTTCTTCCCTTGTTATTTCTTCTACCAAGTGCTTTGTCTGTCACCACTCATATGCATCTTGTGTAGTGGGCACATACACCACCACCGCGGTGGCTATACCACTCTCATCACCATCGTTGCAAGTGCCAAAACCTGTCTTGATCCCAGTGCCACCACTAGAAAGTCCTTTGAACCACCGTATGAAAATTTGAAACTTCCACAACACTTAATCATCAACTTCCCTCCATTAAAACGCATCACACCCCCTTCCAGGCTCCACCGATCAACCTTAAATTTTATCATGAGATTGCTGACCAACTCCTCCACATTTCCCCCCTGGTGTGCATCCTTGCTTCGCCACCTCAGTGGAACACTTCGCCTCCAAACTCAGACCATCCGAAACCGTACTGACCACGTATAAAAAAATCAAAATCTCCAAATTTACTTTATTAAAATTTTTATTTCTATTTTTCCTATGTTTATTGACATCCCACTCCCCTCTGGCTCCACCACCATCAACCACGACTGACTGCATCGTCGGAATTTGACCCAAACACTATTTGTGATTAACCGAGAAATTCTCACAATTTAAACTATTAAAAATCTTGATTTCATGTTAAAATTTATGATTTTTCAATGTGAATCCCTTTATATACTTAAATCAATTTATAGTGATGTTAGAGGATTCAAGCTTTTATTACCTTTTTACTGTATTCAAATGATTTCTGATGTTATATCCAACTGTTTAATTTGAAACCACTTTTAGATTATTTGCGAGGCACAACCAAGTAACTTTGATTTTGATCCCAACTCATATAACATACTGTAATTCGAGTTACTTATTTTTGAACTTAGCTGCAGGGGTATCTTGTGCATAGGTTAAACAAATAGTTAGCTTTAATTTGCAAATTAGATTATTTCCAGATGTTTGTCGTGATATTCAACATGGTATTGAAGCATAAATATGTGGTATATACATTCTTATATATAGTTGAGTTACAATAAAACATTCATAAGTTTGATTAGAATAGAATGTAAGATAGTTTATTTACATATATATTTATTACTGTCTTTAGCGTCTTTTTTTAGGTTGTTTCAAACTTTTAAGATACAAGTTTTTCATCGATTTAACCTTCTAATTAACATTAGTATTTAAATACACTATATTGGTTACATATCACATTCCTATGGTTTGAATTCATTTAAATATTTATGGTTTGAATTCAATTAAATATTCTTATAAAACAGTAAAGATATTTAGAGGCTTACTCACCATTTATAATACAGTGTTTGCATTAAACCCTCTTCTTAAGCTAACTATATTTCAGAGATCAAGCTTCTAGACACTATTAATATTTGAATCAAATGTGGAATTGTCCTATATCAAAAGATTTTCCTTGCTTGAATTTATGAGAAAAGATAGTGCCTTAATCTTACCATTACATCACAAAACATGAAAGTTTTCTGGTACATTAAGCTAGAACTTCATCCTGACCAAGAAATAAGAATGACCCTCAAACCCAGTAATAAAAATGCAGTTAAAAGTTATAAGAACTCAAATTATTTTCTTTTTAATAATGCAGTTCCCCCTTCTGTCTATGTGTTCGCTGTTACAAATATTGCAAAAAAACAATAATGATGACGTGACTGAACTCAACGATCTTCCTTATGGCGCCCCTGCGTTTGAAATCTATGCAAATTTTTTCTATGGCATGACAGTTACCCTTAATGCCTACAACGTAATCTCAGCATATTGCGCTGCAGAATACCTTGAAATGAACAAAAACTGAGAAATGCAACCTCATTTATACAATCGAAGCGTTTCTCAACACGAGCATCTTTCGTAGTGGGAAAGACTCTATCATCGTCATTCTAACTACAAATTCTTTAATTCCATGCTTATACATTACTGTGTGTTTTTTGTTTCTTAAGTTGTTAAACATTTTTGGCTTACTGTTTTCAGACATTTAAACTCTTTTTAATTAACTTCAATATTTGAAGCAAGCCTGATGGATATATAGCAACACCCATACAGTTTGAGTCCACTTACTAGTGAATACAAAACAATAAAGAAATTAAGGTTGTTTACTCACAATATTATATATTTACTGCTGCTTTGTATTTACTAATTTCATTCAATATAATGGAAAACATAATGACATACATATACAAAATTTTAATATATCACCACACGGAAATTTTAAAGGGTTTACTCGCCATATTTATCCATTATCTTGCCATTTCTATTCTCAAGTCTTTCATACTATTGTTCTCTGCTTTGCAATTAAATAGCCAGGTTTTGCTCCATGCTTTAATCTCCTTCAAGGTTTGGTTTTCAGTTTTAAATATACTCCATTGCCTTGCTATAGTTTTCCTCAAACTTCGCACATTGTTATAATCTCAGGTTTTTTTAATTCTTACTGCTCTCTGTTTTTACATTGTTTTCTACCATTTACTCATTCTTTGTTTTCATTTAATTTTCCAGAGAACATATGTGTGAATTGCGGAGTTTGTTTGAGAATTTATAAATGAAAGATTGGAGGCTTATATCAGGCAGGTGTTAAGCAAGTAGGCACATTATGCTAATAGAAAGAAGTGATGTTTGATGTATGATATTACAACTCTATTACCATCTACAACTTAGCTCCTAAACAAGAGATCAAGTCCATGTTTATGCTGCGAATTTCACATGTGCGTACCTTATATATATATAAACAATTTAAGCTTGACACTTAAGCAAGAAATCAACCTACTGAAGTTCATTTCTAGCTTGTACTAGGCTGGTTCCATTCAATCTAATGTTGACTGATCTTTACAGGCCTTGGCATTCGACCAGATTTTCTTTGATCCTCTCTACCCTCTTTTCAACTGTGCTTGTCCTTATAGGTAGGTATACTTGAATTTGCCCATGTCTAAGATCACCTAGAATTCATAGGACAACACATTATTTTGCAGGCCACCTCCTTAGAGCATCTCCAACAGTGTTACGGGCCGTAACGTTACGGCCCGTAACATTACGGGAGATATCTTTGATATCTCCCAACAGGCGCGAGCTGATTTTATCAGCTCGTAGCCTGCGAGCTGATTTTATCAGCTCGCGAGCTGATAAAATCAGCTCGCGCCTGTTCCCGAGCCTATATATGGCTCGGGAGGGGGGGGTGTTTGGTTATATTCATTTAATTTTAATTTCCTCCTTTTTAATTTCTTTTTTAATCGTTCCAACGTCGGGATGCCGCCACGCGTGACGAAGAGCGGGAGACGCACAGTTAGAGTTATGCCAGACGACATGTCTGGTCCAGTACACCTTCCTCCACCAGAGGGGACGACGATTGAGGACTTACGTATCCTCCACGAGATGCCACAGGGATTCACCCATCGATCAGTTACCGCGCTGGACACCGTTCAGGTATTAGTTTTACTTTATAGTTTTACGTTATAGTTTAGTGCATGTACGTTCTATGGTCTAGTAGTTTGAACGTCAATAGTCATTTAAATAGTATACATTATTGCACGTACTAGTTAAATATTGATTTAGCTGTTAAATAGTCTTTTAACTGTTAAAACTTTATCATGTAGTAGTTTGTTATACGTTAGTAGTACGAACTTTAATACTCATTTAACTGTTAAATAGTCATTTAGTGCATGCACGTTATCGTTTAGTGCATAGGTGTGCTTGGTTTTATAGTCGTTTAACTGGTATTATTTTAATAGACTCGGTATGTAAACGTTCGCGGGAGTTGGGCGAAGTTTGTAGCATCAGCCTTAGACATATTACCTCTGGATATTCGAGAGAGACTATTTGGCAGTCCATTTGGACGTTTTTTACGTATTATACCTCCCAAGTCCTTCGATCGACCTTTGGTCGAAGCCTTATCAGAGAGATGGTGGCCTACGACACACACCTTTCACTTCCCGGATTTTGAGCTAGGTATCACCCCAGCCGATTTTTACATGCTTTCGGGGATTGAGATAGGCCTTCCAGATAGAGTCATACCTCCATTTGATTCCCAGTTTGAGTCACCCGAGTCGTACATACAGTATTTGCCAGGTTTGGATGCGGTTCGTGTAGCTAATGGTGCCGTTCCCTGCACATATTTACTTGATTATATTACAGCGCATGTAGATGCGGTAGATTTCCACGACATACTGTACAGGGCTACCATTTTATACCTCCTTGGTTCGACGTTCTTTACGAACCAACAGAGTTCGATTAGGCTTGGCTACCTTGCAGCACTAGTCGATTTAGATCAGCTGCATATGTTTGATTGGGGCTCTGCCATACTGGGTTATCTATACACCGCTCTTGACTCCTATGCTTTTAGAGAGGTTCAGCAGATGTATGGTTTTCGGTACATGTTGCCGTGCTGGTACTATGAGTACACGGCCAACATGCACCCACACATACAGCCCACCGCCAGTCATGCCGCTGAGGCCTTTTTCCCACGGATGCGTAGATGGGAGAGTTTGCACGTAGTTCAGCGTTCTCCTTCTAGTGTGAGACACGACTTGATGGAGGCTCGTACCCAGTTGGATATGAGGGAGAGGGGGAACATATTACGAGCACCTTGGGCTTCTTATTGGATGTTACTTGCAGCCGGTGGCCCAGTACCTGATGCCCATCCATTAGCCATTGCATGCAGCTTATCTACTCGACGTGTACCTGATGCCCAGTACCTGATGCCCATCCATTAGCCATTACTTGCAGCAGGTGGAGCAGGTGATTCTAGTTCAGGAGCAGGTGGTTTAGGAGGAGGTGGGGGTGACGGTGCTGGAGGGGGTGACGTAGTTGGAGGGGATGACGTTCTTGGAGGGGAGGACGTGTTAGGAGGGGATGACGTTGATGGAGGGGATGGCGTGGTTGGAGGTAGTGATGACGATTTTACGTATTATGACCCGCCTGATAGCGGAGACGACGTGTCTTTGGATGGTGGCGATGATGATGCCGCAGATTTATCATGATTTATATTTCTGTATGTCGTGGTGTATATATGTATGGCTCGATGTATGTATGTATATATGTATGTCTCGATGTTTTGGACTGTATGTTATTTTTCTATGTGTTCTGCGATATGTTATTTTGTATGTGTACTGTTTGCTACTTTCATATGTTCTGTGTAATGTATGCTTGTTTTATTGCAAACCGTTACGTTGCCAAGTTTTGGTACTTTGGCAGGTGCCAAGTGCCAACTTTGGTACTTTGCCAACTGCCAAGTTTTGGTACTTTGCCAAGCGCCAAACCTGGTACTTAAATGTTTACATGTTTAAATAACGACGGTAGTGGACGACCCATAGTTTTTAACTCCTTTTTTAACTCCTTTTTAACTCCTTCGGGTGCGTAAATGTTTAAATCCTTCAATAAACATACACTTAAACCAATAAAGAGACACACAAACCAATAAACATACACTTAAACCAATAAAGAGACACACAAACCAATAAAGAGACACTCAGACCAATAAAGAGACACACAAACCAATAAAGAGACACTCAGACCAATAAAGAGACACACAAACCAATAAACATACACTCAAACCAATAAAGAGACACACAAACCAATAAAGAGACACTCAGTCCAATAAAGGAATCCAATAAAGAGACACTCAAATCAAACCTTATATATAACAGCAACATTGTCATACATATCTCAAATCAAAACTTACTAACAAATATAAATGGATTCCAGTTTTACAAAATGCTTGCTGGCTTTTGCTAGCGATTCAGAGGAAGATGAAATCCTTCAAGAGGAAGCAGAAGAAATACAAGAAATACGGGACCTATACCGTGAAGCGTACGGTTCATCGTCCACAACTAGAGGGGGATCGGTTCCTGGAAGGAGGTTTATACACCGAAATCATGCTAAATACCACAAGTCTTTGATGCAAGATTACTTCGATGAGGATTGCACTTACGGGCCTGATATGTTTCGTCGAAGATTCAGGATGCGGAGAAACCTATTTCTTCGGATATTGGCTGGTATTCAAGGTAACAATGATTACTTTAAGTACAAACATAATGCATCGAAGACACAGGGATTGTCCGGCGAACAAAAAATGACGGCAGCTATGAGAATGTTAGCTTATGCCACTCCAGCCGATGCTTTGGACGATGCATACCGCATAGCAGAGAGCACGGCACTAGAAACACTTGAAACTTTCTGTCAAGCAATTGTGGACGTCTACGGAGAAGAATACTTACGGTCTCCAAACGAAGCAGATGTAGTGCGAATCAGAGAGATGCACGAAAGCAGGGGTTGGCCGGGAATGTTAGGAAGTCTGGACTGTATGCACTGGGAATGGAAGAACTGTCCTAAGGGATTACAAGGTGCGTACAACGGCAAGGAAAGACGACCAACCATCATTTTGGAAGCTGTGGCATCGTACGATCTGTGGATATGGCACGCTTTCTTCGGAATGCCCGTGTCTAATAACGACTTAAATGTTGTGGAAAGATCTCATTTGTTCAATGATCTTGCTAAAGGCCAGGTACCTCCTTTAACATTTACCCTAGGCCAAAATACTTACAACCATGGCTATTACCTAGGTGACGGCATTTACCCGAAATGGAGCACCATTGTTAAAACATGTCCAAATCCATTAACTCCTAAACAAGTCATGTTCGCGGCGATGCAAGAGGGACAAAGGAAAGATGTGGAACGTGCTTTCGGTGTTTTACAATCTAGATTTGCAATGATAAGTAATCCATGTCGGCTATGGCGTAGGAGTAAGATGTCTACAATCATGTTTGCTTGCATCGTTCTTCACAACATGATTATAGAAGATGAAAGAGATATGGATGAAGATCAACGTCACTGCGATTACGAGGGTGCTTCGCTACCACCTCCAGTATTCCGACAAAACCAACCACTAACAGAGGAGGACTTCAACGTTCATTTGAGCCGTCAAGTTATCTACAGAGATGCAGAACTCCATAACCGGCTACAGAAGGATCTTATGACTCATTTATGGAACCACCACGGCGATACCTAGTTATGAAGAACCATTACCTGAATGTGTTTTATTTTATGTCTGTCTGAACTTATCGATTATGTATGCAGTAAAGATGTTCCTAAGTTATTAATCATCTATTGTACGAACTCCTTTTCTACTATTACTTCTCTTGTACGAACTCCTAAGTTATTAATCATCGATTATGTTTCATTTCCTAAGATGTTCCTAAGTTATTAATCATCGATTGTGTTTCATTTTCTATTATACAAACTCCTTTTCTTGTATTCGTACGAGTTATTAATCATCTATTATTATGTTCCTAAGTTTATTTTACAAATTACATATCGGTTATGTTTTTGTATACGACAAACTAGGGTAAAACGTTAAAAAAAAAAAAATTGGTTTTGCTCTTAGTAATCAAATATTATTATTATGTTTCGAAGTTTATATTACAAAAAAATTAATGCATTTGGTATTGTATATGGTAAAAATAGTTGGGAAAAAAAAAGGCCACGAGCTGATTTTATCGGCTCCTGAAGTCGCGAGTCGATAAAATCAGCTCGCGACATCACGAGCTGATAAAATCAGCTCGCGCGCCCTATTCCGAACTCTGAATCCAGCCCGTAACATTTGCCTTCATATTACACCGTGTAACAACTGTTGGGTGCAAAAATAAGGGATATTACACCCCTTAACATGAATTTCCTCCACTGTTGGAGATGCTCTTAAGCACTCTATTTACCTTCATTTTCAATGCAAGTGTCTAGTCTTACTTTTCAAAATAAATGCTTAATCCCCTTTTTGTCAACGTGTACACTAGCAGGCTTTGTTTCTTTACTATTTTTGCTTATATTCTTATTTCATTCTAGTTAACTTCATGTATACATATATCTTCATATATAATGTATATAGTTTTAAATTTATACTTGTCTTATATATAAACATATATATTTTTTCATATACATTCATATATATATATATATATATATATATATATTTAATATATACATACTACACTTTATATTTATAAATGTATAAACAAGTTTAAATCTTATGCTTTGACTTATACGACTTGTATATATATATATATATATATATATATATATATATATATTCACCTATATACTTTAATTTAAGAAAAATGTTAGAATTCACTTGTCATTTTCGTATTTGAAGTCATGATCTTCCTATGTGTATTTACATGTGAAACAATGGATTTTACTTTAAATATGCCTCTTTTGTTTTCTTTTAAGTAACTCCATTCGTTTGATTTTTAAAAGCAAGTTTTTACACAAACAAATGATAAAACATCAATTATTTATTATATATACATATATAACATTGGTTAAGGAATTTTAATTCATAAAAATATATTTATGGAATTTCCGTGATATATATTCCCAAATATAAAAATATTATTTAATTTAATCAAATTATCAGTAAAATCTGTACATTATAGATTATAAAATTAGTATGCGAACTAGGTCATAAAAGGATGAAGTAGTACATAAAATGTATATTCTTACTGTGTTTATAACTTGTCCACAAGGACAAATCCAATAAATATTGCACTAGGTGAATATAAATGATCGTTTTTTTGACAAAAATGACTATTTATATAACGATCATGTACAACACTCATCGGACGGGGCCAAAAACACTCTAGGGGATATTAACTAATTAGATGTGCGCATTTTACTAGAAAAATACAGTTTTACTACAACACAAAAATATTTTAATTTTATCTAATTTACCATTATTTTCGATTCAATAGACTCAATTAGATTTTAGACTCATATTATTTTTGTGCATAAGTCAAAACATGCACGATATAATATTCCAAACTCGTGCACTCAGTTTTTCCCGTATCAAATAACGTAATACAAGAATCATACGTACACAACGGTGTACATACACACAAATAATTACAATTATACAATAATCAAAACCAAGCTAAGGAGGATATATGCACAAATAACCAAACATTGCAAATAGAATTTCCAGTTTGACTATATCACATGAAATATGCACGTAACAGAATGCTATAACGCAATACAATGTTATTGGAACCAACTGCAATCAATAGATAACCCTAATATTCAATTTTAAGCATATATGGGTTTTGGTAAAAAAAATTGATTTTTTTTGGCAAAAAAACAGATTATACACGAAATTAGTCGCGCTAGACATTTGAATTGAAGTCGGGGAGGTTTTACACGAACAAATGTGTCATTAAAGTATAAAATTTGAGATTTGGGGGGGAGGGGTTTAGGGTATAAACCCAAGCTAAAAATAAATACGAATGGAGTAAAAATGAATTCGGGAAGAAAGGCTTCAATTTGTAAAAATATGTTCATCAAAGATCATACTAGTTTGTATTTTTATTTCAAAGTTTCAACATCTATTTTTTTTATGGCATTAATTTATGAAAAAATATGTTGCAAAGTATGCCTAATCGTTATATTTTACATTTAAATTATATTAAAATTTGTTAATATTTGAAGAAACACAGTTGAATTTGTAAAAAATGCTTTATTGGTTAATAAATACTATTTTTTAAACGATATATAAAATTAAAGATATATAAAGCTATTTTCAGGAGTTCATGTCCGAATTGAAATTTGCGTTCTCAAAACAATTATTTATAAAGATCTAAATTTTTTCAGTGGTCGTACTAAGGAAATAGAAGTGTGTTATGCTCGGTGCTACCCTATTTATTCCCTCTTTCTCTTCGCATGGCTCCACTTTAGCACTTCTTGCGAGACATTTCCTTCTATCCACTTAAATTGTGTAAAAGTGCATATATATTGATCTCCTTCGGTCAGTTCGCATTTTTACCATACACATCGGATTTAAAAATAAACAAAAAAAAATCATCATAACACTCAAAAACATTGGTCTGTGTTTGGGATCAAAGAAAACATGATATTTAAAGGATACATTAAAGATCATGTAGTAAGTGTTCACGGCTAGGAAACAAGTACTTGAATGATGTATTTAATTGATTTATAATTATAATATGTTCATTTGAATGCAATATACATTTTATAATTGTAGATAACAACATTGGAAAGTAGTAGATTTTCCATTGAACACCGCAATTACAAAATTTTGACATAAAAATATATAAAACAAAACGAACTAACCATGACTACAAAAAACAGATTCAGTGATAGCTCATCTATCATGTTATCTTCTCAGTAGCTGGTATACGGACATTTGATTTTCATCTAATCATCATATAAAACTAAAAACTATATCAATATCCATGAAAGAAAGAGCTGGTAGACCTGACTCATTGATTTTCATGCTGAGCAGTGATCGAGCAATACTGGCCATCCAAATTGGGCCATTGGTTTTGCATTTAAGTAGTGGGCTAATTTTGTTTTGATTGTGCATCCTTCTCGGTTGTATTATGGCATAAATTCTCCTTGGCCCATAAAAATCCTTTCCCCCGATTTCTGTGCTATCCAATAGACCAAACGATAAAAGCAAATATTCACCATTTAAGATGAGAAATCTGAAAATGTAAATGGTGATACTAAATTTATAGAGGGCCTGAAACATTTTTTTTAACTGTATACATCGTGTTGGAAATGACTAAGACAGAAATGGCTAAATGGATGAGGTATGTAACTTTGATGTTGAGATCTTCATTTCATTTCTTGTCTCTGGCTCTTTGTTATGCATAAGGCCACTGTAATTTTTCCACTATAGCCGGCCTGTTTGCAAATCTGCCTAACAAGACAGTAGTAATTTTTTAAAAATATTAGAAATTAGCCTAAAATGATTTATGTGTTAATCCACTAAAATTAGAGCATAAATGATGGATCATTCACTAGGCAATATAATGGATCGACGCATATTCTTATGATGGATCGGACGCTTCTCCAGCTGATGGATCGGTCGTTGTTTCTGCTAATGGATCGATTGCCATATTGGCAATGGATCGAACTGAACTGTTGTCTATGGATTGGTCGGTGTTGAATACCATGGATCGGACATTTATCACATGTATGGATCAGTCATAAGCTAAACCATGGATCAGAGCGCTTGTGTCTCCCATGGATCGGTCGCAAGTGTGCTGACACGTGGCATGGACTCGGGCTCTTCGGTTGTACATATGATGGAGCAGTGTATTTATGGATCAGACATCACTCATGGATCGGTCATAACTCCACACCATGGATTGCCCGTAAACAAATGATGGACCGGTCACTTCTCCAGCTTATGGGTCGGATGCTGCTTTATTTCATGGACCGATCGAGCTCCTCTCTTATGGATCGGACATAAAATTGGCATAGTAGCATTTTCGTAATTATGATAGAGACCGACTCATAGCATGCACACACATAATTTCAGCTTTGCCGCCAGAGCCGACTATGGGCCTAGGCTGTCTGTGCGACCGCCCAAGGCTCAGGTTGGTGGAAGGGCCCAATTAAAAATTGTTATGTGTTAAAAATTTGGTAACATTAACTATTAGTGATAGGTATGTTGGTGAGAGTGGTACTGGTTACAATTGGCAAATGGGAGGTACGATGTTCAATTCCTGGGCGGTGCAATTGTTGCCAGGATGTTTTGCACCTTGAAAACTTGCTAGGCGCGCTAATTAGTTGCCACTTGTTTTGCCCAAGGCTTTACTTCTACTTGGGCCGGGCCAGTTTTCCGCTCCATTCAAACTACTCCTATAAATACCCCATCACTTCCCACATTCAAAGGACAAAATTTCCTCTTCACGAAGTGCTGTCAAAATCATTCCTAACTACTCCAAATCATTCCAATCTCCATTAATCCTTACACCCTGTATTTTCTGTGAACGTATAAGTAACAAATTAAAATATACTTAATTTTTAGGAGAAGAATTAAAGGAAACGGGTTGCGCCATTGCGTTCGTCTCGAAATTCTGCTTGAGATAGAGTCCGAGTTTGCATAAAACAGATACCGTATGAAGAAGGTATGGACGAACGAAGTTAGGCAGAAAAACCGGAAACAGACCAGAATACACTGGCGCACTTGTGAAGTGCGCCAGTACAAAAATACACGGGCGCACCTGACACGTGCGCCCATACCGATCCAGCACAGAATTCTGGAGTGTTCTGTGATGACATGTCTTCTTCTGAGTGGCTAGATGACCTGTCTTCAAGCTGGGTGGTTCTAATGACTTCTAGACTGATCTAAAGGCTCTAAATCACCCTACTCTCCTATAAAAACACCCCCAAACCTCACTTCCTCTCCACACAATTTCATTCTGCCTATACCCTGCCTCTATAATAAATAAATAAAATAACGGCGTCGCTACTCTGCTAGGATCAAAACTAGAACTAGTGCATCTTCTTCCAAATCTGAATAAGATTAAAAGAGAACTACTGCAACTCTTCTTCTATAATCCAATCAAGGCAAATGCAGTTATTTTCCGACATGAATTTTAATCATGATCTTGACATAATTATAAAACTGAATCTGAGATTATGCCTTTTTTCTATTTATCAGATCTGTTCCTCTGTTTTATTATTCTGTTTGTTCTGTATTTCTTCCTCCTTTCTTTCTTTTTGTTTGATAGCCAGGCTACCACGAGCCTGAGCCAAGAGATGAACGCATAAACGTCAAATTTGGGAAGAATATTGAATGAGACATATTTGGGCATAATTGATTTGTAACTAATTTGAGGATACAACGCATGTTGTAATTCTGGACATAAATTTGAGGCATATTGTATAAGACGATCTATGACTTGGAAGGAGAGGATTATTGTGACTTAGAACGTAAAGAACATAGGTTGAACTTAGAACATAAATCTGGGACATATAATTGGGCATGTTGTATTTAAAACATAAGGTGTATTTAACATATGTCTTGAGTTTTGAGGCATAAAGAATATTGGACATATGACTTGGGATTTGTGGCGAAAAGTTTAACTGTGAACATGTAATTGATTTGGATGCATAGTACAAGTTGTAGTTCAAGATCTAGATCTGGACATACTATATATATTATAGTCTGAAATTTTGGAAAAAAGAGAATTAATTTGCATTTAACTTAGGTGTAAAGATCCATATTAAGATTGGATAATTATTAAGTGTGAATACACCTAAGTAAGGGGGGGTTTGGATATGTGACATGCATTGTTATCAATGGCTATATTTGGCATAATTTATATGTTAGGTTTTTGGACAATATTCTGAACTATGCAAGTTTAACTAAAAATTGGGACATATGTTATATGGTGGATTATGACCATAATTTGGGCATATAAGTTTAGGCTTACCTTATGAATTAGGCATGATATGTGAATAGGACTTTAAGGAATGTTTAAATCGGCTAAAACTATTATCTGCTTATTGTGTTAAATTTGCCTAATCTGCTAAACCTATTACCTGTTTAATCTGTTGAATTACCTAAACTGTTACATATGTTGAATCGCCTAATCTGCTAATTTTGCCTAATCTATTAAATCTGTTGAGTTGCCTAATCTGCTAAATCTATTGAACCGCCAGAGCTGCTAAATCTGTTAAATCTGTTGAAAAGCTGAATGATTGTAATTTGTATAAAACATGTTACTTTGTTTAATCTGCTGCGACTTGAAAAGAAGTCAAATCTGTTAAATTAACATAATTAGTCTGATATTTGTATAATTTGTAATGGAATAAACTGGTTAAAATAAAAATGCTGAGACACAATGTTAGACTCATGTTTGCGGTAGAAGCCTGCCCGGACCTAACCGGCTTAACCAGCAACCGCACACTGCTAGTCTAATGTGAGAGGTCGTAGGCATAACTAAAATATGCTTAGACACGAGGTTAGGTCTGGCTTGTGGCAGAAGTCTGCCCGGAACCGCCCGGCTTATCCAGCGGCCACAAGCTACCGACCTAATGTGAGAGGTCTGTGCATTAATATTTAATTAATGCAAATCTGAGATAATTATGATGTCTAAAATGTGTTGGGTAGATAAGGCTAAACCAACTGGACTGATGAATTAATAAACCTGTTTCGTGAATCTGTAGACCCAATACAAAGTTAGACAATTTGTAAGTGTGTTAAAACTATACATCTGATCCGTTAGTCTGAAAACCTGTTGACTTGATTTTCTAGTCTATGAACTAGTTGATTCTGAACTCTATAGGCCTAAAACTTGTAAACAAGTTAATCTAAAATCTGTTAGTCTGGGGACACATGGTTAGGAGGGAAAATACTTGTATCATCTGTTGTTTGGGACCCATATTAGTCAGTAACCCTTTCTGGTATCAAAACTATGACCCAACAATAGGTAATGTCCGAGCACGCTTACTGAACTAATTACAAGTGGTTCATTCTGATAATGGAGAGGGGTGTTGATGGTGCGTTCCAAACGGGTCATGTGCGTGCATGGATCCCGGTCTGCCTCTGAGGATGTAAGACGCCGTGACATCTGTAAATAGTCTGTGTCATTTAAAGGTTGCCACTTTGGGGAGTGATACAACCTTCTGTAGGGATGGCACAGGGTATTTATGTATTAGGGAGCCGATCGCTTGGGGTAGATTTAGGGTACACTTAGTTCTGTCTGTTTCCGTTGGGGTACCGTCTGTTTCTGTTGGGTGGTAACACCTGTCTGTTTCTTCGTGGTACCGTCTGTATGGACCATTTACTAGTGTACACCTAATTCTAACATTCTGTTTCTATAGGGATTATTCTGTTTCCGTCTCTGATTCTGTTTATGTACCTTCTGTCTATTGGGGTGGTAAAGGCCCATTCTGGCATTCTGTTCCTGCATAGATTATTCTGTTCCGTTTCTGTTTCAGTTTGGACATTAGGGCAACGCCTAATCCTGTTATACTAGTATTAGTGCAGAGAAGTAAAATATAAGTAAGAAGCATAACTTGGGCTATATCATTCTGTTTCTTTTGTTTAGCTTAAGTATACCAGTTACTCCTGTTGCTGTTGTCTCTTATCCAGCTTTGTTTTCAGGTCATGATATTATTATTGGTTCATATGCTGAAAGTCACTGGACTTGCCAGACTTTATGTCTGACCTTGCTTGTTTTCGGCCCTTTTCTTTCGTTCCACCTCCCCCCCAGGTTTTTTAGGATGGAAGTATAAGAGCTTGATTCGGATTTTCTCTGCTTGAAGTACTATAACACCCCACCTCCATTAACGTCACTCACAAAGGGAATGCCTTAACTTTGGTGGAGCGTTTTAGTAGACAGAACAGAAATTTACAAGACAGATAAACAATGCTAGAGAAATTATAACTTTATTACAGTGGAAAACAGAAATCAGTTTGGTTACATCTTTACCAAAAACTCAAGTACATAAGTATCAGTCTTGTTCAGAAAATCATCGGAGTACAAAACTTTAAAATCATAATCCCCACAGAAGATGCCATAAGAAGTTAAGCCATACTTTACGCACTTCAAGTACTTCAAGCAGAAGAAATCCGGATCAAGGTAAAGTATTCCCTCCTTGGAAAACCTGGGGGGAAGGAAACGGAAGAAAAGGGGCGAAAACAAGCAAGGTCAGACATAAAGTCTGGCAAGTCCAGTGACTTTCAACATATGAACAAATATTAATAATCATAGAAAGCAAATAAAACTGGATGAGAGAAAACGATAACAGGAGTAGCAGATGTACTTAGGTTAAACAGAAGAAACAAAATAATATTACTTTTCATTTCTCTGCACTAATACTAGTATAACAGGATTAGGTGTCACCCTAATGTCTAAACTGAAACAGAAACAGGAACAGAATAATTTCCACAGAAGATAATGCAAGTAATGGGCCTTTACCACCCGAACAGAAACAGAATGCTAATAATGGGCCTTTACCACCAAACAGAAACAGACAGAAACAGAATGCTAATAATGGGCCTTTACCACCCGAACAGAAAAAGATAGAAACAAAATGCTAATAATGGGCCTTTACCACCCGAACATAAACAGACAGAAACAGAATGCTAATAATGGGCCTTTACCACCCGAACAGACGGTACAGAAACAGATTAATCCCTATGGAAACAGAATGTAGAATTATGTGTACACTAGTAAATGAGCCTTTACCACCCGAACAGACGGTACCACGCAGAAACAGACAGGTGCTGCCACCCAATAGAAACAGACGGTACCAATAGAAACAGGCAGAAGTAAGTGTACCCTAAAACCCTACCCCAAGCGATCGGCTCCCTAATACATAAATACGCTGTGTCGGCCCCACAGTAGGGTGTATCACTCCCTAAAGTGACAACCAATTGGCACAGACCTATTTACAGATGTCACGGCGTCTTACATCCTCAGAGGCAGACCATTGTCCATGCACGCACATGACCCGGTTGGAACGCACCATCAACACCCCTCGCCATTATCATAATGAACCGCTTATAATTAGTTCAGTAAGCGTGCCCGGACCCTACCTACTGTTGGGTCAAAGTTTTGATGCCAGAAAGGGTTACTGACTAATATGGGTCCCAAACAATTGATGACACAAGTAATTTACCTCCTAACCTTGTATCCCCAGACTAACAGACTTCAGATTAACTTGTTTACAAGTTCAGACATACAGAGTTCAGATTAATTAGTTCACAGATCAGACAAGTTTTAGACTAACGGATCAGATATACGGATTTAACAGATTTGTCTAACTTTGTGATTGGGCCTACAGATTCACGAAACGGGTTTGTTAAATTCATTAGTCCAATTGGTTTAACTCTACCCACCTAACACGTTTTAGACATCATATTTATCTCAGATTTGTATCAGTTAAAAATTAACGCGCAGACCTCTCACATTAGACTGACAGTTTGCGGCCACTGGTTAGGCCGGTTGGTTCCGGGCAGGTTTCTGCCGCAAACTGAGTCTAACCTCGGGTTTCAAGCACGTTATGACTAACTTCTCACATTAGAACCTATTGTTTGCGGCCACTGGATGTGCCGGGCGGTTCCGGGCAGGATTACGCCGCAAACTCATTCTAACCTCGAGATAGCCATGTTTCATGTTTAGCCAATGCATTCATTCACAGATTATGCTAATATCAGACTAATCATGCTAATTTAACAAATTAACTTCTGTACAAGTTACAACAGATTATTCGAGGTTCTATTAACAAGTTTTGCTCAATTTTAAATCGAGCCTACAGATTTACATACTTCAAATTTCAGCATTTCAGTTCCAATAGATTCCGCCATTCAACAGACTAAACAGATAACAGATCTTGCAGATTAGGCGATTTAGCAGGTCTAGCAGACAAGGCAATTTTTACATAATTAGCAGATTAGGTAATTCAATCTAATTAGCAGTTTAGGCAATGTAACAGAACTAGCGGATTAGGCAATATAACAGATTTAATCATTCCTTACAGTTTCATTGACATATCTTGCCTAATTATAAATTTAGCCTAAACTTACATGCCCAAATAAAGGTCATAATTCGTAATAATATATGCCCCAAATTTTAGCCTTAATATTCCCATTTACAGTTCATGTCAAACCTAGATTTAATATTCTAGTTTACCATTTATGTCCAGGACTAATACACATGTAAGTCATTCTCTATTATAGCCAATTCAGATTATGCCAACATATTTGTTATGCCAAATTAACTTAATTAAGCTACGCCCAATCTCCGTATAACATGTTTCCAAAGTTCTCTAAATACTCATGAAATGGCCCTAGCAAAAGGAATAGGGGATAAACACAAGAAAGAATAGGCATGCCATAATGAACCAGATACAATTGTAATGGCCCCTCTAGGCTCGATGTACATAACAGTGAATGGGAATAAACTAGCAAAGTTACATACTAAATACGAGATCTAACATCATTAAGGGAATAGGCATAAGAAACTAACTACAATAGTTATAGGCAACTAACCAAAATAGTCTTGGGCGACTAATCACAATAGTTTCTTATTCAATGTCATAGGCAATAGTCTCATAGTCATGAATCATAGTCATAGGCAATAGTCTCATAGGCGTGAATTATAGTCATAGGCAATAGTCTTATAGGCAACAGTTTCATGTCCAATTATGCATTATTCATTATTTGTCCCAAAATTTAGCGTTCGTGCGTTAATCTCATATGAGATTCGGCGCAGACTCGTAGTAGCCTGGCTATAGAACAGAAAGAAGAAAGAGGTACAAAATAGTAAAAAAAAATAAATAGATCTGACTGATAAGAATATACATAACCTCAGATTCAGATTTATAATCATGCCACAACCGTAATTAAAGTTTATATCGGAAAATAACTGTACTTGCCTTTCGTGGTTTTAAGAAAGGATAATAAACTGTTGTTGATGCAGAAATGTCGAATTACTCCTCTTTAATTGTTGTTGTAGCTCTAAACTTTGATTTGATATTTGATTTAGCTTTTAATTCTATTCAGGTTGGAAGAACATGCATCAGTCCAAGTTTGGATTCCAGCAGAGTAGCGATGCCATTCTTATTTTTAATTAGAACAGAGGCAGAATATAGACAGAATGAAATTGTGTAGAGAAAATGAGGCTAGGGGGCTGTTTATATAGGATTAGGCGGACAAATCTAGACAGAAAACGAGACCGGATACATCAGAATGAACCAGGTTCAAAAACTGGGTTTCGGGAGCAGGTCGACCCCCATGTCGACTCCCCAGTCGGCCTGGTCATGGGGAGGTCGACACCCCAGTCGACTCCCCAGTCGACCTGGTTGGGGGGGTCAACTCCCCAATCGACCTGGGTATATGGGCGGGAATTTTCCCGCCAGCCTTCTCTGGGTTTGAATTTCGAATTTCTGGCTTTATTTTCGAGCTGTTTTATTTTATTTAAATTCCTGAAACTTCGGAGGGTCATAACTTGGTCATACGGACCCCGTTTTTCGAAAACTCAGAGTCATTTTCAAGAAGAATTTCGAGACGAACGCAATGGCACAACCCGTTTCCCGTGATTCTTATTTTAAAAATTAACTATTCTCTGATTTGTTACTTATACGTTCACAGAAAATACGGGGTGTTACATTCTCCCCTCCTTAAAGGATTTCGTCCCCAAAATCTTCAAGTTAAGAAGAATGTGTCCTACCATCCAGTCATCCTTCTATTGAACCATCATCCACAAACATCCATTGTCCTTAGAAAACTTCTAATGTTGTATGAACATATGCAAAAGTGTATGTATATGTTCCTTATCTAATGCAAAGATCAGGCGGTCCACTGATTCAGTTGACCTCCTTAATGCGAACTATGTCAGTGTCATGAGTCCAACATATATGCAATTTTCCTATTTGATACATATTATTCTTATATGAGTGACAACCATTCATTCATATGCAACATCCATGTGATGAGTCAATCATTTTGCATCCACAGAAATTGAAATGCTCACACATCCATATGCAGTATGAGAGTGTTTTCGAGCCGATCTAGTTCCTCGTGTGTGTGTATATGCATCCACGAGCAACCACTAGCAACCACTTGCATCCACTTGCAACCATCAAACATAACTTGTCTCAAACACATGTTTACATCCATAGGATTCCTATCTATAGGTCGAAGACTCGATTGATAGGATACAGTCGAGTGATGGGAGCGAGTGCAGATAAACAAAATCTTGGTTTCCATTAGACCTTGGTTGAGAGACAAATTCCCCTAAGTATCAACCCTGAAGACCGATATCAACATCAGATTGACACCCAGAGGATTACCCTCTTTAGACAATGTCGAAACTGGAAATCTCAACCTTATCAGAAATATTCAGATATTTACAGATTACTGGTACAGATCAGATTACTAAATGATTCTTAGGAAACTAAGCATGATAAAAACCCAGAATGTATGCTTTACAATCGACTTGACGCCTAACACAGATACCCTCAAAACCCAACCTATCACCAACAGATGAGTCGTAACCCTTATGGGGTTTGAGACTATAACCAGATCAGAAACAAGACTAGTATTAAAGTGCAGAGACTCGACTACAGAATCAGAATGCCATAATCGAAAAGAGTTCTAACTCAATATTCGGATAAGGAAACTAAAAACTCTACGGAAATTTTCCTACTTCTATCCTATCCACCAACTATGAGAGCATTCGCCTGCCTTCCCGAAGTAGGTCATGTCCTCTGTCCTTGCCCCTGTTTCTTCGGGCAGTCCCTAGTGAAGTGTCCCATCTCACCACATTTGAAGTGAGTGTCCTTCCTCTTTCGGCAATCCTTATTCAGATGAGTCAAGCTTCCATAAGTAAAGCACTTTTCTCCTCCTTTATCTTCAGACTTTTCTTCCTTCTTTTGTGTTTCCTTTTTGCCTCCTTTGTGAACCAAGTCCATATCCATGAGTTTCTCATCCTTGGGTTGTGCTCCTTAGCCAAACTCCCTCATTCTCATCTTTATTATCTGTGTGTAACACGTTGACAAGTCCCTCGAAATCGGCCTTCATTGCATGGAAAATCCTACAAAGCTCAAAAGAAAATTAACCGTAGGTGAGACCACCGCGGCTACAGATGGAAGTCGGGCGCTTATTTGCCCTTTGACCGGTGTCGTAGTCTTATCAAGCCTACAGAAACATGCCGCGATGAGGTTACCCCCCAGAAAGCCGGGAGCCTCGGAGAAAGAAGGAAACAAAGATTCAAATAGAGGATCAAAAGATAGATATATGGATTTTGGGGATTCTATTTTTTAAAAATAAGCTTTACTTTTGAAAATACTTCCTTTTACAACCTTTTTGAAAATAGTTTTCAAAACTTTTTATCAAATCTGGTAACCTTTAGCTCTGATACCAAGTGTAACACCCCACCTCCATTAAGGTCACTCACAAAGGGAATGCCTTAACTTTGGTTGAGTGTTTTAGTAGACAGAACAGAAATTTACAAGACAGAAAAACAATACTAGAGAAATTATAACTTTATTACAGCGGAAAACATAAATCAGTTTGGTTACATCTTTACCAAAAACTCAAGTACATAAGTATGAGTCTTTTTCAGAAAATCATCAGAGTACAAAACTTTAAAATCATAATCCCCACAGAAGATGCCATAAGAAGTTAAGCCATACTTTACGCACTTCAAGTACTTCAAGCAGAAGAAATCAGGATCAAGCTAAAGTACTCCCCCCTTGGAAAACCTGGGGGGAACGGAAGAAAAGGGGCAAAAACAAGCAAGGTCAGACATAATGTCTGGCAAGTCCAATGACTTTCAGCATGTGAACAGATAATAATAATCATGGCATGCAAATAAAACTGGATGAGAGATAACGATATCAGGAGCAACATATGTACTTAGGTTAAACAGAAGAAACAGAATAACATTACTTTTCATTTCTCTGCACTAATACTAGTATAACAGGATTAGGTGTCACCCTAATCTCTAAACTGAAACAGAAACGGGAACAGAATAATTTCCATAGAAGAGATTGCTAGTAACGGGCATTTACCACCCAAACAGAAACAGACAGAAACAAAATGCTAATAATGGGCCTTTACCATCCGAACAGAAATAGACAGAAACATAATGCTAATAATGGGCCTTTACCACTCGAACAGAAACAGACAGAAACAGAATGCTAATAATGGGCCTTTACCACCCGAACAGAAACAGACAGAAACAGGATGCTAATAATGGGCCTTTACCACCTGAACAGAAAAAGACAGAAACAGAATGCTAATAATGGGCCTTTACCACCCGAACAGACAATACCGAAACAAAAACAGATTAATCCCTATGGAAAAAGAATGTAGAATTAGGTGTACACTAGTAAATGGGCCTTTACCACCCGAACAGACGGTACCACGCAGAAACAGACAGGTGCTGCCACCCAACAGAAACAGACGGTACCAACAGAAAAAGACAGAACTAAGTGTACCCTAAAACCCTACCCCAAGCGATCGGCTCCCTAATACATAAATACCCTGTGTTGGCCCCACAGTAGGGTGTATCACTCCCCAAAGTGACAACCAATTGGCACAAACCTATTTACAGATGTCACGGCATCTTACATCCTCAGAGGCAGACCGGGATCCATGCACGCACATGACCCGGTTGGAACGCACCATCAACACCCCTCGCCATTATCAGAATGAACCGCTTATAATTAGTTCAATAAGCATGCCCGGACCCTACCTACTGTTGGGTCAAAGTTCTGATACCAGAACGGGTTACTGACTAATATGGGTCCCAAACAACAGATGACACAAGTAATTTCCGTCCTAACCTTGTGTCCCCAGACTAACAGACTTCAGATTAACTTGTTTACAAGTTCAGACATACAGAGTTCAGATTAACTAGTTCACAGATCAAACAAGTTTCAGACTAACGGATCAGATATACGAATTTAACAGATTTGTCTAAATTTGTAATTGGGCCTACAGATTCACGAAACGGGTTTGTTAAATTCATTAGTCCTATTGGTTTAACCCTACCCACCCAACACGTTTTAGACATCATATTTATCTCAGATTTGTATCAATTAAAAATAAACGCGCAGACCTCTCACATTAGACTGACAGTTTGCGGCCACTAGTTAGGCCGGTTGGTTCCAGTTTAGTTTCTGTCGCAAACTGAGTCTAACCTCGGGTTTCAAGCACGTTATGACTAACTTCTCACGTTAGAACCTATTGTTCGCGGCCACTGGATGTGCCGGGCGGTTCCGGGCAGGATTACGCTGCAAACTCATTCTAACCTCGAGTCAGCCATGTTTCATGTTTAGCCAATGCATTCATTCACAGACTGTGCTAATATCAGACTAATCATGCTAATTTAACAAATTAACTTCTGTACAAGTTACAGTAGATTATTCGAGGTTCTATTAACAAGTTTTGCTCAATTTTAAACCGAGCCTACAGATTTACATACTACAAATTTCAGCATTTTAGTTCCAACAGATTACGCCATTCAACAGACTAAACAGATAACAGAACTTGCAGATTAGGCGATTTAGCAGGTCTAGCAGATAAGGCAATTTTTACATAATTAGAAGATTAGGCAATTCAATCTAATTAGCAGTTTAGGCAATGTAACAGAACTAGCGGATTAGGCAATATAACAGATTTAATCATTCCTTAAAGTTTCATTGACATATCTTGCCTAATTATAAATTTAGCCTAAACTTACATGCCCAAATCAAGGTCATAATTCATAATAATATATGCCCCAAATTTTAGCCTTAATATTCCCATTTACAGTTCATGTCAAAACATAATATTCTAGTTTACCATTTATGTCCAGGACTAATACACATGTAAGTCATTCTCTATTATAGCCAATTCAGATTATGCCAACATATTTGCTATGCCAAATTAACTTAATTAAGCTACGCCCAATCCCTGTATAACATGTTTCCACAAGTTCTCTAAATACTCATGAAATGGCCCTAGCAAAAGGAATAGGGGATAAACACAAGAAAGAATAGGCATGCCATAATGAACCAGATACAATGATAATGGCCCCTCTAGGCTCGATGTACATAACAGTGAATGGGAATAAACTAGCAAAGTTACATACTAAATATGAGATCTAACATCATTAAGGGAATAGGCATAAGAAACTAACTACAATAGTTATAGACAACTAACCACAATAGTCATGGGTGACTAATCACAATAGTTTCTTATTCAATGTCATAGGCGATAGCCTCATAGTCATGAATCTTAGTCATAGGCAATGTCTCACAGGCTTGAATTATAGTCATAGGCAATAGTCTCATAGGCAACAGTTTCATGTCCAATTATGCATTATTCATTATTTGTCCCAAAATTTAGCATTTGTGCATTAATCTCTTATGAGATTCGGCGCAAGCTCGTAGTAGCCTGGCTATAGAACAGAAAGAAGAAAGAGGTACAGAATAGTCACAAAAAAAACAGATCTGACAGGTAATAATATACATAACCTCAGATTCAGATTTATAATCATACCACAACCATAATTAAAGTTTATATCGAAAAATAACTGTACTTGCCTTTCGTGGTTTTAAGAAAGGATAATAAACTGTTGTTGATGCAGAAATGTCGAATTACTCCTCTTTAATTGTTGTTGTAGCTCTAAACTTTGATTTGAGATTTGATTTAGCTTTTAATTCTATTCAAGTTGGAAGAAGATGCATCAGTCCAAGTTTTGATTCCAATAGAGTAACGATGCCATTTTTATTTTTAATTAGAACAGAGGCAGAATATAGACAAAATGAAATTGTGTAGAGAAAATGAGGTTAGGGGGCTATTTATATAGGATTAGGCGGACGAATCTGGACAGAAAACGAGACCGGATGCATCAGAATGAACCAGGTTCAAAAACTGGGTTTCGGGAGCAGGTCGATCCCCAGGTCGACTCCCTAGTCGACCTGGTCATGGGGAGGTCGACACCCTGGTCGACTCCCCAGTCGACCTGGTTGGGGGGGAGGGTCGACTCCCCAGTCGACCTGAGTATATTGGCGGGAATTTTCCTGCCAGCCTTCTCTGGGTTTGAATTTCGAATTTCTGGCTTTATTTTCGAGCTGTTTTATTTTATTTAAATAACTGAAACTTCGGAGGGTCATAACTTGGTCATACGGACTCCGTTTTTCGAAAACTCGGACTCGTTTTCAGGCAGAATTTCGAGATGAAAGCAATGGCGCAACCCGTTCCCTTGATTCTTATTTTAAAAAATTAATTATTCTTTGATTTGTTACTTATACGTTCAGCTTGGCCTTGGCTCTATCTTTCCACGGCAGTTTATGTTGGGGATTATAATTTTAAAAACTTTGCATTCTGAAGGCTTTTGTACAAGGCTGATATTTTGTACTTGAATTCTGATATTGTGATTTGAAAAGATGTAACCAAACTTACTTCGGTTTCTGTTGTAATAAAGTTATTAATTTTTCAAGTACTGTTTTATCTGTCTTGTAAATTTCTGTTCTGTCTACTAAAACGCTCCATCAAAGTTAAGCATTCCCTTTGTGAGTGACCTTAACGGAGGTGGGGTGTTACACTTGGTATCTGAGCTAAAGGTTACCGGATTTGATAAAAAAGTTTTGGAAAACTATTTTCAAAAAGGTTTTTAAAAAGGAAGTATTTTCAAAAGTGGAGTTTATTTTGAAAAACATAATCCCCAAAGCCATAGCCTATCTTTCTATCCTTTGTTTTGAATCTTTCCCTTTTCTTTCGTTTCAACATGCCTGGGGATCTTAACCTTCCGGAGGGCGTACCGATACCTGGCTGGTTCAGGAGGTACCTAGAAGCTAGGGCTAATGATGCGAGCCCAAAAAACGTCCCTCCTCCCCCTGCTGCGGCGGTTCCTCCTCCTACTCCGCGCGTGAATACTTTCTCGAAGATATGTAGAGACTTTCGAGCCATGGGTGAGAAGAACTTTAATGGAACTGAATCCTTCGTGGAAGCAAGGAACTGGCTCAAAGAAACTGAGGATTTGTTCGTTATCTTCATGGTGGACGATAGGCAAAAGGTACAATTGGCGGTATGGTTGCTTAAGGACGAAGCTTCTTTTTGGTGGGAGGTCACAAATGGAGAGCGTCCGGTAGAGAGATGGATAGATTTTAGGCATAGGTTCGAGATGAAATTTCTCTCACGAGCGGAAGAGAGTCTATACGTAGAAAGGTTCTTGGCGTTAAAGCAGGGGGATTTATCAGTGAGGGAGTACGTCAACAAGTTTAATCAATTGGCAAGATTCGGTTTAGAATTGGTAAATATACCGCATAAGAAGGCACAAAGGTTTGCTAAAGGTTTGAATTAGTTGCCACACGGATTGGCGATGTCCCACATTCCTATGGTGGCAACCTTCGAAAAATTGGTGGACATGGCGTTAATGCATGAATAGGAAGCCGAAAGTAAAAGGAAAGAGGAAAAGCTTGAAGGACCACAGAACAAGAAGGCAAGGCCCAGAAAGGAAACACAAAAGAAGGACGAGAAGACTGAAGATAAGAAAGAGAAGAAGTGCTTTACTTGTGGAAGCTCGACCCATCTGAAGAAGGATTGCAGAAAAAGGAAGGGCACTTGCTTCAACTATGGAGAAATAAGGCACTTCACAAGGGACTGCCCAAAGAAACAGGGGCAAGGGCAGAGGGCAGAACCCACTTCTGGAGGACAGGCGAATGCTCAAGTGATTGGTAGATAGGGTAGAAATAAGAAAATTTATGTAGAAGGTTTAATTTCCTTATCTGATTGAGGAGTTAAAAAAATCTTTCTGATTCTGGCATTTTGATTCTGTAATTGAAACTCTGCACTTTAATACTAGTCTTGTTTCTGTTTCCGTTTTAGTCTCAGACCCCATGAGGGTTACGACTCATCTGTTTGTAATAAGTTGGGGTTAGAGGGCATCTGTGTTGGGCGTAACGCATACATTCTGAGTTTTTATCATGCTTAGTTTCCTAAGAATCATTTTGTAATCTAATCTGTATCAGTAGTCTGTAGGTTTCTGAAAAGGATAGGAGTTTTTACTCAAAATGCGAAATAGGTTTCCAGTTGGGCATTTGTTTAATGGGAGTGATTCTCTGAGTATTAATCTGATGTTGATTTCGGTCTTCGGGGTTGATTCTTTGAAGTTATTCTCTTAAACCGATGTCTAATGGGAACCTAGCTTTAGTTTTATACTTCCTTATATCACTCGACTTTATCCTTGGACCTTTAGGTAGAAACTAATGGGTGTAAACATGTGTTTAAGACATGTTATATTTGATGGTTGCAAGTGGATGCAAGTGGTTGCTAGTGATTGCCCGTGGATGCATATACACACACTAGGCACTCGATCGGCTCAAAAACACTCTCATACTGCATATGGATGTGTGTGCATATTTTTTATAGATGCAAAATGGGTGACTCAGCACATGGATGTTGTAAATGAATGAGCGGTTGTGCATTCATATAGAAATGAAGTGCACCAAATAGGATCTCTTGCATACATAATTGGACTCATGGCACCAACATGGTTCGCATTGAGGAGGTCAACCGAATCATTAGACCGCCTGATCTTTGCATTAGATAAGAAACATATACACACACTTTTGCATATGTTCATACAACATTAGAAGTTTTCTAAGGACAATGGATGCTTGTGGATGATGGTTGAGTAGATGGATGATTGGATGGTAGGACTCATTCTTCTTAACTTGAAGATTTCGGGGACGAAATCCTTTAAGGAGGGGAGAATGTAACACCCCGTATTTTTTGTGAACGTATAAGTAACAAATTAAAATATACTTAATTTTTAGGATAAGAATTAAGGGAAAATGGTTGCTCCATTGCGTTCGTCTTGAAATTCTGCTTGAGATAGAGTCTGAGTTTGTGTAAAACGAATATCGTATGAAGAAGATATGGACGAACGAAGTTAGGCAGAAAAACCAGAAACAGGCCAGAATACACTGGCGCACTTGTGAAGTGCGCCAGTACAAAAATACACTGGCGCACCTGCCAAGTGCGCCCATACCGATCCAGCACAGAATTCTGGAGTGTTCTGTGATGACGTGTCTTCTTCTGAGTGGCTGGATGACCTGTCTTCAAGCTAGGTGGTTCTGATGACTTCTGGACTGATCTGAAGGCTCTAAATCACCCTATTCTCCTATGAAAACACCCCCAAACCTCAGTTTCTCTCACACAATTTCATTCTGCCTATACTCTGCCTCTATAATAAATAAATAAAATAATGGCGTCGCTACTCTGTTGGGATCAAAACTAGAACTAGTGCATCTTCTTCCACATCTGAATAAGATTAAAAGAGAACTACTGCAACTCTTCTTCTATAATCCAATCAACGCAAGTGCAGTTATTTTCCGATATGAATTTTAATCATGATCTTGACATAATTATAAAACAGAATCTGAGATTATGCCTTTTTTCTATTTATCAGATCTGTTCCTCTATTTTATTATTCTGTTTGTTCTGTATTTCTTCCTCCTTTCTTTCTTTTTGTTTGATAGCCAGGCTACCACGAGCCTGAGCCAAAAGATGAACGCATAAACGCTAAATTTGGGAAGAATATTGAATGAGATATATTTGGGCATAATTGATTTGTAACTAATTTGAGGATACAACGCATGTTGTAATTCTGGACATAAATTTGAGGCATATTGTATAAGACGATCTATGACTTGGAAGGAGAGGATTATTGTGACTTAGAACATAAAGAACATAGGTTGAACTTAGAACATAAATCAGAGACATATAATTGGGCATGTTGTATTTAAAACATAAGGTGTATTTAACATATGTCTTGAGTTTTGAGGCATAAAGAATATTGGACATATGACTTGGGATTTGTGGCGTAAAGTTTAACTGTGAACATGTAATTGATTTGGATGCATAGTACAAGTTGTAATTCAAGATCTAGATCTGGACATACTATATATATTATTGTCTGAAATTTGGAAAAAAGAGAATTAATTTGCATTTAACTTAGGTGTAAAGATCCATATTAAGATTGGATAATTATTAAGTGTGAATACACCTAAGTAAAGGGGGGGGGGGGGGTTGGATATGTGACATGCATTGTTATCAATGGCTATATTTGGCATAATTTAAATGTAAGGTTTTTGGACAATATTCTGAACTATGCAAGTTTAACTAAAAATTGGGACATATGTTATATGGTGGATTATGACCATAAATTGGGCATATAAGTTTAGGCTTACCTTATGAATTAGGCAAGATATGTGAATAGGACTTTAAGGAATGTTTAAATCGGCTAAAACTGTTATCTTCTTATTGTGTTAAATTTGCCTAATCTGCTAAACATGTTACCTGTTTAATCCGTTGAATTGCCTAAACTATTACATATGTTGAATCGCCTAATCTGCTAATTTTTCCTAATCTGCTAAATCTTTTGAGTTGCCTAATCTGCTAAAATCTATTGAACCGCCTGAGCTGCTAAATCTGTTAAATCTTTTGAAAAGCCGAATGATTGTAATTTGTGTAAAACATGTTAATTTTTTTAATCTGCTGCGACCTGAAAAGAAGTCAAATCTGTTAAATTGACATAATTAGTCGGATATTTGTATAATTTGAAATGGAATAAACTGGTTAAAATAAAAATGCTGAGACACGAGGTTAGACTCATGTTTGCGGTAGAAGCCTGCCCGGACCCAACCGGCTTAACCAGCAACCGCAAACTGCTAGTCTAATGTGAGAGGTCGTAGGCATAACTAAAATATGCTTAGACACGAGGTTAGGTCTGGCTTGTGGCAGAAGTCTGCCCGGAAGCGCCCGGCTTATCCAGCGGCCACAAGCTACCGACCTAATGTGAGAGGTTTGCGCATTAATATTTAACTAATGCAAATCTGAGATAATTATGATGTCTAAAACGTTTGGGTAGATAAGGCTAAACCAACTGGACTGATGAATTAATAAACCTGTTTTGTGAGTCTGTAGGCCAATACAAAGTTAGACAATCTGTAAGTCTGTTAAAAGTATACATCTGATCCGTTAGTCTAAAAACCTGTTGACTTGATTTTCTGGTCTGTGAACTATTTGATTCTGAACTCTGTAGGCCTAAAACTTGTAAACAAGTTAATCTGAAATCTGTTAGTCTAGGGACACAAGGTTGGGAGGGAAAACACTCGTGTCATCTGTTGTTTGGGACCCATATTAGTCAGTAGCCCTTTCTAGTATCAAAACTATGACCCAACAGTAGGTAGGGTCTGGGCACGCTTATTGAACTAATTATAAGTGGTTCATTCTGATAATGGCGAGGGGTGTTGATGGTGCGTTCCAACCGGTCATGTTCGTCCATGGATCCCGGACTGCCTCTGAGGATGTAAGACGCCGTGACATCTGTAAATAGGTCTGTGTCATTTAAAGGTTGCCACTTTAGGGAGTGATACACCCTTCTGTGGGGCTGGCACAGGGTATTTATGTATTAGGGAGCCGATCGCTTGGGGTAGATTTAGGGTACACTTAGTTCTGTCTGTTTCCGTTGGGGTACCGTCTGTTTCTGTTGGGTGGTAACACCTGTCTGTTTCTGCGTGGTACCGTCTGTTGGGGTGGTAAAGGCCCATTTACTAGTGTACACATAATTCTAACATTATGTTTCTGTAGGCATTATTCTATTTCCGTCTCTGATTCCGTTTATGTACCTTCTGTCTGTTGGGGTGATAAAGGCCCATTACTGGCATTCTGTTCCTGTATAGATTATTCTGTTCCGTTTCGGTTTCAGTTTGGATATTAGGGTAATGCCTAATCCTATTATACTAGTATTAGTGCAGAGAAATAAAATATAAGTAAGAAGCATAACTTGGGCAATATCATTCCGTTTCTTCTATTTAGCTTAAGTATACTGGTTACACCTGTTGCTGTTGTCTCTTATCCAGCTTTATTTTCATGTCATGATATTATTATCTGTTCATATGTTGAAAGTCATTGGACTTGCCAGACTTTATGTATGACCTTGCTTGTTTTCGCCCCTTTTCTTTCGTTCCCCCCTAGGTTTTTTAGGATGGAAGTATAAGAGCTTCATTCGGATTTTCTCTGCTTGAAGTACCGCTTGGCCTTGGCTCTATCTTTCCGTGGCAGTTTATGTTAGGGATTATAATTTTAAAAACTATGCATTCTGAAGGCTTTTGTACAAGGATGATATTTTGTACTTGAATTCTGATATTGTGATTTGAAAAGATGTAACCAAACTAACTTTGGTTTCTGTTGTAATAAAGTTATTAATTTTTCAAGTACTGTTTTATCTGTCTTGTAAATTTCTGTTCTGTCTACTAAAACGCTCCATCAAAGTTAAGTTATTCCCTTTGTGAGTAACCTTAACGGAGGTGGGGTGTTACAGTAACTAGAGATGAATTGGATAAAGAAGTCGCCAGGTTGACTCAGCAAATGATCTCAGCTAATGCCATGATGAAAAGGCTAGAAACTCTCTTTGCTCTCCAAGTCACTACGATGAAAGTTAATGTTAATGTCACCCATACATAGGGTGCCATCCCTTCCGCCAAAAGTCCGAACCGTGACCGATCTACTCAAGAAATCGACAATCCGGACAATGCTGGTCGTGAAGAATCTAAGCCACCAGCTAGGAACCATTCTGAAAGAGCTACTTCTCAAAAAGTGAATAGCTCCGCCAAAGGGGCACTTCCCTATGAGGAGGCACAGGGCCCCGGATCCTTAGCCATGACCGTTTGCTTAAGCAGACATCTGGCGAAGGAGATGGTGTTCGCCTCGCAGATCGGTGCGACGAGAAGGAACGTCTTAAAGAAAGGGTATGTCAAATTATGAAGGAAAGTGCTGAGCGAAATGACGATGAGAAGGAGTGGGAGTTTGCTCCAACTATGACCCCAGTCATTGAAAGGATCAAAATGATCAAGTTCCCGAGGAAGTTCAATCCGCCAACGATTCAAGCTTATAAAGGGACTGGCGATCCTAATTTATTCTTGTATAAGTACGATCATCACATGGATGGTGCGCAAGCTATGGATGAACATAAGTGCCTATACTTCCCAGTATATTTGGAGGTAGTGGCTTCATTTTGGTTCAGCAAGCTACCACCGAGATCCGTGGGTAACTTTTCTTCCTTGGCCAAAAAATTCAAGGAGCAATTTAGGCTGCAGACCACGAAGGTTTGAGATGTGATGCCATTAAATGACATGGAATCAAGACCGGGCGAGTCAGTCAAAGCTTTTCTTACACGATTTAATGTTGCCGCAATAGAAGTCGCAGATCCAGAACCTAGACCATTATTGATGGCTTTAAAGCACGCTACAGATAAAAAGTCGGAGTTCGAAAGGTGGCTCAAAATGAAAAATCCTAACACCTTAGATTGGTTCTATGCAAAGGTAGAAGAGTACATCGATGTGGACGATGATCCCTTTTATGCTATGGATGTTGCCGAGGGTAGCTTAGTAACAGAAAAGAAAGATAATGTTGTTGAACGTGGTCAGAAGAGCAATGGAGGTCAAAAGCGAGGGAATGACGGAAAGGATAACCAAAATAGAAAGAAGTCACACTTGTTTAAAGGCGCTGAATTGACCCCATTAACGGAGACTCCGAAGAACATTTTTATTGCTACCAATTATACGGAAGACTATCCAAGGCCAAAAACGCTGAAGGTGAGTCATAACAAGGTGAATTCTAGAAGGTTTTGTCAATTCCACAACCGACCAGGCCATAACATGAATGAGTGCAAGCATCTCAAAACTTGATTAAGGAATTGATTCGAAAGAACTGATTGTAGCAGTATATGAAGAAACCACAGTCCATTAATCCTCCTCAAGCTACCCAAGAGCCAAATGCATCGAGGTCGGGAGACAAGGCCACGACACCAGTTAGTTAGAGGCCCGTGATTAACACTATTTCTGGGGGTCGCCATCCAATAGGGGGAAGTTGGGGGGACATCGAAAGGTATGCCAGCGCACTCAAGAATGCTTCAAAGGAAGAAAAGTGCCTGGTTTTTTAACAATGCCATGTCCGCAAAGCAGCATAAAACTTCCTTTAGAGATGTTATGTTCAATGGAAGAGATAAGGAAGCGGTGGTCACTCCAACTCAGAAGCTATGGTGGTAACGGTTGTGATAAGACCAACATTGTGAAAAGAGCGCTGGTTGATTGTAGAGCCTTAGTGAATGTGATGTTTGAAAATACTTTTGATAAGGTGAAGCTTTCTATGTCAGACATGTGAGCATGCCAGAAGAAAATCCAAGGATTCACAAGGGAACCAAATCAGCCATCGGGTTTATCGATTTTCTTGTGGAACTTGGAGATGGAGAAAGAAAAGCCAGTCTGATGCAATCCTTTGTTCTTGTGTATGAATTGTCTACGTACAATGCTTTTCTGGGGAGACCAGTTCTGGCGGCTTTCAAAATTATGCTAGCCCCTTGGTGCTTGGCGATGAAGTTTCCAATATACCAGAGGGTTGGTGTAGTTAAAGCGGACCAGGAAATTGCCAGAGAGTGCTATATTAACGAACTAAGGGAAGCAAGTAAGAAGGACAAGGGAAAGGATGTGGAGGTCCCCTTTCACATCCACGAAAATGCCTTATAGCAATTAGGGCATGGCCCTGCACTTGCGAGCATAGCGGAGCCCAAAAGTAGATGGATCCAAGGAAGGATAGTGCAGGGGAGGTTCGAGTGGCGCCAGCTGAAGCCACAATTTCGATTCTGGCTTATGATAAAGATCATGATATATTGTTAAGATAGACTCTCAGCTGGGCCCGAAACTACAGAAGGAGTTGACCATATTTCTAAAGGCTAATCTAGACGTGTTCGGTTGGAGTCATTCTGACATGTGCGGCATTTCCCCTGATGTTGCGGTTCATAAGCTGAATATCGACCTAAGTGTAATACCAGTAAAGCCAAAAAGATAGATTCAAAGACACAAAAGATCTAGAGCTCTCAAGGAAGAAATGGATAAGCTAATAGAGAATAATTTCATAGAGGAATCCACATATCTAGATTGGGTCTCTAATCCAGTGCTTGTAAAGAAATCCAATGACAAGTGGAGAGCGTGTATCGATTATTCAAACCTCAACAAAGCGCGCCCCAAGTATAGTTTTCTACTACCCAGAATCGATCAACTCGTTGATGCAACAATGGGGCATGAATTACTATCGTTTATGGGTGCGTGTTCGGGGTATAATCAAATAATGATGCAAAAGCCTGATCAAGAGAACACAAACTTCATAACAGATCTGGGCTTATACTGTTACAAAGTTATGACGTTTGGACTGAAGAATTCAGGAGCGACTAACTAGTGCCTTGTGAATGCAATGTTCAAATCACAAATCGGCAAGACCATGGAGGTGTATGTCAATGATATGTTGGTAAAGTCAAAAAGGGCTATTGATCACCTAGAAAACTTGGCTGAAATGGTTTATATCCTCAGGAAGTACGAGATGAAACTGAATCCGCTAAAATGCTTATTTGGGTTCGCATCAGGAAAATTTCTCGGGTTTATGGTTAATGCCAGGGGCATCGAAGCCAATCCCGCTCAAGTCTCAGCTTTGCGAGAGATGTGTGCTCCTAGAACGAAGAAGGAAATTCAAAGCTTGAATGGAAAAATAGCTACATTGAGTCGATTCATTTCAAAGGCAATAGATTGGTGCATTCCACTCTTTGATGCATTAAGGAAAGGTTAGAAGGACTTCCAATGGACTCCCGAATATCAAGCGGCTTCCGAAGAGATAATCAAGAACATGGAATCACCTCTGATGTTGTCAAAGACCAAAGATGGGGAAGGGCTATTTCTATATTTGGCAGTTTCATCTCATGCCATAAGCGCATCATTGGTTCAAGAAGAGGCAAAGGCTCAACGACCGGTATACTATATCAGTAAAAGGCTAGCAGGGGCATAGCTGAATTATCCCAAGTTGGAGAAGCTTGCATATTGTCTGCTCATCGCCTCAAAAAAGCTTAGGCCATATTTCCAAGCCTACTCTATCAAGGTTCTCACAAGTCAACCTCTAAATCAAGTTTTATTCCATCTAGAAACTTCGGGAAGATTGTTAAAGTGGAATATTGAGCTTAATCTGTATAATGTCACTTACCATCCTCGAAAAGCTATTAATGGGCAGACTTTAACAGATTTTATTGCTGAATTTACAAACAGAGGGGAGGAGAAGGAGGAACCGGCTGAGATAGTAGTTAGATGGAAGTTGTTCGTTGATGGATCCATGAATGATTATTGCTCAGGGGGAGTAGTGGTTCTACAAATCTAAACGGCGCCCTGTGTGCTATGCTTTGAGATTAGAATTCCCATCAACCAACAACGAAGCCGAGTATGAAGCACTGATCGTACGGCTAAAAATTACAAAGGAATTGAGCATGAAAACTTTGCAAATCTTCAGTGACTCGCAGCTAGTGGTATGTCAATGTAATAACCCGAATTTTAATAACATGTTAAAATAAGAAATCAAGGTATAATTAATTTTTAAAATAAGAATCAAGGAAAACGGGTTGCGCCATTGCGTTCGTCTCGGAATTCTGCATGAGATAGAGTCCGAGTTTTCGAAAATCGGAGTTTGTATGAAGAAGTTATGGCACTTGGAAGTTTTCCAAATTTTCAGAATTAAATAATAATAACCGGTCCGAATTCAAAATTCAATTTTCAAGTTTTAAAAACGCGTACCCGGCTGGGCGGGAAATTTCCCGCCCAGGACCCAGGTCAACTGGGTAGTCGACCTGGGTAGGGGCAGGTCGACTACATGGTCGACCATGTAGTCGACCTGGCCCAAAGGGGGTCGACCACCCAGTCAACCTCCATAGTGCTGGGTCGAGCCCAGCTCGACTGTGTTGGTTCACGGGTGCGTTTTTCGGGCCTTTGACGAATTTTGATGGTTCAGATCAGTTCTAGGGTTAATCCTAAGGCCTAAATAAGTTTCCTACACCTATATAAACACCTAAGACCTGACCTAGTTCACAACAAATCATTTTTACACCGTTATGCTGCTGAATTCCCTCTTGAACCATGGTCGCCGCCTCCAAATTAAAGCTTAAGCATTCAAACTCGATTCAAATCAAAGATCAACGTTTCTACAACAATTCAAGAGAATAGATCAGCGACACCGCAACATTTCTACATCAATTTCAGTTCTTAATTTGCTAGCCATGCTCTGTAAGTTCTAGTTACTTTTTAGATTTAAACTTGTTAATTATAATATGGCTATGGAATAAAGTGGAATTGGATTTAAGTATGTTTATCGATTCAGACCTATTTCTGTTGCTTCTTGAATTCTTGAGTTTTTGAGACTTGTCTATCTTTATTCTCATGTCAAGTTCATGATCTATTCAGCCTGTTGTAAATCAGTTTTCTTGATTCATGTTGATATTATTATCAAGTTGTAATCTTCAGGCCTGTGATGATGTTTTTCTCTCTGATCTTATGTTTATGCAAAATTCTATCTTCCCCTATTTATTTTCTTTTGATGTACCTTGGTCAATTTCGGACCTAGGCCTAAACCGCGATTTGCGTACGATTGAATACGGGGAAATATTGGGATATTACCTATTTGGATATAGGTGTTTGGTGGAATTGACGGCATAATATGAAATTGGAAATTTGGGTATTGATAATATAATTGAAATTTCAAGTTTGGGCATTGGCATAATTAATTTGGCATGAAGTGGGCATACATGAATTGGCATGTAAGTTAAATCACGAGTTCGGGCCTATGTATATTAAATCAAAAGATTAGGCTTATGTTAATTGGGCATAAGTAGAATTGGGAATTTGAACATGAAAGCGATTGTAAACTTGATAATTGGCATAAACATGTATTATGAACGTGGGTAACTGGCATGTATTGTAATAAAAAGATTATGGTTTGGGATAATTGCATCATGAATCATGATTTGGGTTTATTTGGGCATGATACATGTAATTTTGGCTAGAACTTGATATGGATAAAATGGCATAAACTTGGCATACATGTAAATAGGAAAGAATTGGACATATGTAAACTGACTAGAATTGGGTACATATATAAATTGGCATGTAATTTGGAACTTAGGCATATGTTTATTAATATGTAAAGTTGGTAGTTTTGATCTATACGACACATATGTAATTAACAATCTAACAGATGCCTTTGACACGAGGTTAGACTTGAGTTGTGGTGTAATTCTGCCCGGAACCGCCCGGCATATCTAGTGATCACAACAAAAATAGTCTAATGTGAGAGGTTGTAGGCAAAGATTAGGTTGTGATGATGCCTAACACGAGGTTAGACTGAGTTGTGGTGTAATTCTGCCCGGAACCGCCTGGCATATCCAGTGACCGCAACAATATGTCTAATGTGAGAGGATAGCACATTGAATGCTTGAACCCGAGGTTGGAATGGGTTTGCGATGTAATTCTTCCCGGAACCGCCCGACATATCCAGTGACCGCAAATAAGTCCAATGTAAGAGGTTGATGCATTAGTAAATAATAAATGCTAAGGAAACCTGTTAAATAGGGTAAGGTTAAGTAATATGACAAGACTAATGGCACTTAACCGATATAACATGAATGGATAGGTTAAGTAAACCTGAACTTGATCGCTTGAGAACACTTAACCATTTTAACATGATAATTAGACAAGTGGGTAGGGTTAAGCAAATTGAGAACACTCAACTGATATAACATGTTAATTAGACCAGTGGGTGGGTTAAGTTAACTTGAATTGATTAACGACACTTAACCGATATGACATGATACACTGGTGGGTCATGTTAACACAAGAGAGAACACTTAACCAATATAACATGACGCGTGGCAGGGTTAAGTCAACTAGAACATATAGATAATACTTAACCAACTTAGCATGATACGTGGGCGGGTTAAGTCATGAACTGCTTGAAAACACATAACCAATTTGATATGCTAAGATAGCGGGGTTAAGTTATGAATCACTAGACATCACTTAACCAACTTGACATGATACATGGGCGGGTTAAGCCATGAATTACTTGAAAACACATAACCAATGCAATCTGACGAATGGGAGGGTTAAGTTAAATGGGTTGGCGATGCTTAACCAATATGACATGGTGTGTGGTAGGGTTAAGTAAACACGCGAAGGCAACACTTAACCGATATAACAAGACATGCGGTAAGGTTAAGTAACACAAGAGAGAACACTTAACTAAGGTAACATGATGGGTGGTGGGGTTAAGTTAACTTGAATAGATAACACTTAACCAACCTGTGGGGTATACGAATAGACCCAAGGAAAACCCTAGTAGCGGGACCCGTTTCAGCAGTAACCTACATTAGGTATCAACGGTACCCTGAGCTAGGCAGGGTGGTGCACGATTACTGGGCTGATTATAAGCGGTCAGAATAGCGGCAGGTGATGCAGCAGTGCAGGTTCCGACGGATTATGGGCGTGCACGTGTTCCATAGTGGAAAATTTATCCACTGGGCATCAGTAGATATAAAGCTGTGCATCAAGAATTGTGTCGGAGTTGCCATCCTAGGGATTGATACACCCTAGGGTGGGACCAGCACAGGTATCTACAAGTAGGGGCCGCGTGACACAAACGAGAACTAGGTCGAGTAAGAGCCGATCGATTATGGTAGTAAGGATACATCTAACACATTCATGGAAATTGGGCTGGTTGAGGTAAGAGCCTCATACTAGATGTAGTCCTGAAGGCTACCACAACTACGGGGTTGGGATCACCTTATTATATAACACGGGCTTCTAGTTGGGACACTAGTAGGGGGTAAGGATCCTTGTTACATAGGACACTAGTTGGAACACTAGTAGGAATACAGATCATTCCATGCAAGACACTTGTGAGGATGCTAGTTAGGTGGTGCAGGGCAAATAGATATCATAGAAATATTTAAATGGTGAAGCAGAGAAATCTTGCGATGCTTGATAGGAATCTTGCGAAATTATACTTAGTTTATCTTGAATGGGAACCTTGCGATGTTATACTTGACAAAAATCATATGATGTTATTCTTAGTTGTCTTGCATGTTGCTTATCTTGTCATCATGCTTATGTTTACCTTCAGTTTATTCATGCCATGTTATCTTTAAATGTTTTTATACTGAAAGTCACTAGGACTTACTCAGTCTTTATGACTGACCCGCTTTGTTTTGCCTCTTTTTCTTCCGTTTCCCCCCCAGGTTCACAGGGTGGGAATACAGCTTAGTTCGGATCTTACCAAGCTCCAAGGCTCTTTCATGTACGGCTTGGTTTTCACTTGGCTATGGCTTGCTTTCCTTTATTGGGGAATACTACAATTTATTTTTATGCTTCTTTGTTTTTGAGTAAGACAGATATTTTGACTATGTAATTGGGTATTGGAGGTTGATGGGCTTTTATTGTAAACAATTATATTTAACAAATGATTTTAAGTACTTCTACTATACTTTCTGCTGTTCTATATATGCCTGTCTTGTAATATTTCTGTTCCATTACCCATAATGCTCCATTGAAGTTAAGGCATTCCCTTTGTGAGTGACCTTAACGGATGTAGGGTGTTACAGTCAAGTTCGAAGAGAGTTCCAGGCCAATGGTGGAAATCTTCCAGCTTACCTGTCTAAAACTTGGGAACTTCTTAATGCCTCGACTACTACACAATAACTCAGATCCCCAAAGAGGAGAATATGAAAGCGGGTTCGCTCGACAAGTATGCAAGTTCAGGAGATGGACAGTTACCTAGGTTAGTTCCCGTCGAAGTCCTTTCAAACATTAGTACTGAAGATGTGGATGTTGATTGGGTTATGGAAACCGTTGAAGAACCAGATTCGTGAATGACCCTGATCAAAGTGTATCTTCTCAATGGAACACTCCTCGAAGAATTGAAGAAGCAAAGGAAGATTTTGTGAAAGGCTCCAATGTATCATATCCAGGACGGTCGACTATACAGGCGAGGCTTCCTATGCCTATACTTCAGTGTGTAACCAAGGAAGAATCTAAGGCAATTTTGGCTGAATTGCATAAAGGTGAATGTGGGGGTCACACAGGTGGACAGACTTTGGTCAAGAAAGTTCTGCGATATGGTTATTTCTGACCTGATGTGATGTAACGACCCGCCATTTTGACCGTGCTGAATTGACAAAATATGCCAACTCGAAACGTCCAAAACAACAGATTGTTATTAGCTTATGAGGTAAATAGAACAAATCACAGATCACAGACACAGATACAAAGCAATATAATATCTCACAGCGGAAAAATTAAAATACAATAGTAGTTCATGAAGCTTTACATCAGAGTTTACATAAATAATTCAGCGGAAGTCTAATACAATAAATAACTGATAACAATCTGAAACAGAATGACAAAGATAACTGAACAGGTAGATATAAATGAGAAAATCCAATAATCTTCAAACTCCAAGAGTGGATCTCGAAAGCTGTGATAATCGATCTGACCTGAGCAATAATGCAAAACAAAACAACTCGGATCAGGACTAACATTCTCGTGGAAGTAAATCAATTCAAATGAAATGTTCGATGAAATGCAAACAGTAACTTAGAGGATGTTTGGGATCACCATCCTCTAAGGATCCGTCAAACTAATACTATATAGTATAATACGCTATATACAATAGTGTCTATCAGTAAAGTAAAAATATCAAAATAGCGTAAGCGGGATTACCATGATTACCCTTACACCGTTTATATATTCCCATAGTATATACAGTACCGTAATTCCTCCGTAAACTGGAGGTTGATCAGAGGGCACTCCATATAAAACAGTACAAAACAAAATCGTAGTGGGCTCGTATAAGGCATGTGACAAGGCACACAAGGAATGCCAGGGTGGATTCGCCGTTTGCAGAGCCGGACTGGTGGTAACGCATAGTAGCAACTATCGCCCACCTCGATACACACTCCCATAATCAAAAGGGCCCAAATCGAATCTCAACAGTAATAGAATAATATCGAAGAAGTGTGCTCGATAAGAGGTATGACCTCACTTGGTCCGTGCATAGCTCCTGTTTTAGCCACATCAAGCTGACTCAAGCTAGTCAGGTCTCGTAATTAATATGAAAAAAAAATGGAGTCGTTCGCCAAATCATCCCCTTCATTCTGGAACTCCACCGCGTACACAGTTGTCAAAGTGGTTTTCGGTATCGGCAGAGAGTATGACAATAGCCGATCCCGGTCTCTTTAACAACCAATCGTTTACATTTTTCACACCGTGGTCATTATTTTATAAATCAATTTATAAAATAGTTTATACGAATTCTCATATTCGAATTTGAATTCAAAATTTAAATATCTAACTTCGAATATATTAAATTTTGAAAACAACTCATCATTTTAGTCGATTAATGAAATTCGATACTTAGGTTCAAATTTCCTTTTATATAATTTAAAACGAAATCTTAAACTTCAATATAAACCAAATCGTCTTATAACTATAATTCAAGTTATATAGTTCAAAACTATTACTTCTACATTTCAAATCAAAATCTTATATTTCCATTCAACCAAATTATGATTTAAAACCATTCTTATACATTGATTTAACAAATTCTTAATTCAAACCAAACGATATAAAAATCAATTCCGCATATAACATCTATATATTCCAATTCATAATTAATCACTTAAAATTGAATTTAATTCTTATCGACTATAAATTCAAAATAAATCGATTTACCCAATTCACATTCATTTCTTATCAAGGTTCATAATTTAAACCAAATCAAATTCAATTTCTTAAATTTACCAATTCAAGTTCATCTCTACAAAAATTCGTATCGATTCCAATTCATAACTTAATATGAGTTCATTCGTTATTCAAATATTGTTATATAAATTTACATCTTTTAACTTCGAATTTAAATCGCAAAATATAAACTATCCATCTTGACTTTATTAAAGTTTATAAAATATATATATAAAAAAATTTACTTTGAAAATAGATATATATATATATATATAAGTTTATAAAATTCTAAAATAAATTAGAAATAGATTATAAACATATATAAGTTTAAAATAATATAAAAATAGATTTGAAGAAATATTTATAATAATATAAAAAGGTTAAAATACTTATAGGAATAAATTATATGGTTAAAATAAATAAATTTATAAGTAACATCTTAAATAAACATTTAAATCCCTATTTACAAATAAATCATTTTAAAACACATAATTTAAAATATACAAAATAATTTAAATTTAAATAAGATATAAATATATAAAGTCTTAAGTAAATATTTTAAAATAAAACTCATTTTACTTCGAAAACATGACCGACGGTGTCCGTATATAGTTTTCTACCCTATGGTCAAGTGATACGGATATTTATCATTTCAACCCGCAATTTATAAAATTCCTACGGGTCTATCATTTCAACCCGCAATCCCAAATTCAATAAAAATCGTTCAGATCTATCATTTCAACCCATAACGATTTTTTCCCTATTCTAATGTTCGTTCAGGTATGTATCATTTCAACCCTTAGTGATTTTCCTAAAACTAGGGTATAAACAATCACAAATAACAATCACAGCATATATATCAGTGTCACTACGTGTCATATGAATATATCGTGTCACATATGATGTGCATATATATCAAATCAAACAATTTCTATTAGCAATCCTATACATTTCATATAACAGTTCATTATTGATCTAACATCCATGAAAAATGTAAGTCAGGTGTGAGATAAACTCACCTTTCGTGGCACAGAAATGGAGATCGCAGACGGATCAATACAGAATGAGACAACGACATACATACATGACTTAGAATGGCTTCAGTCACGGTAACAATTCTATATATATATTATTTGATAAGAGGAGGGGAGGGATGTCCTAATGGATCGGTACTGCTATTGGTTTTGGGATGGTACGGTATTCGGTTTTGGAATGATTTCGGAACTCAACACAAATCTCACATCAAAATAACACATCTTTTTTTTGTAAAATATTATATAAATAATTTGATATATAGTATACATACAGAAAACCATAATATGTAATTCAAAATTTAGCACCCACCAAAATCATTATAACATATATATGTATTATATACAAACACACACTAAAATCACTCATGCAAAAATATTCCAAAATCAATTATATAAGCTATGTATATATATACACTCACTCCAATAAATAAATAAATATAAACTTCGCTAAAATATATATACACTTCACGTGTACCCACATAATCAAAATCAAAATATATATTTAAACACACACACATACATAATAAAGAAAACATAACTCAACGCAAATATTCACACACATTGAAGATACCACACACAACTCACGCCTGAATAGACCACAAGAACACACAACATCTATGAAAACACACGCAAAATACTATTTGGAAAGGACACACGGTTATAAAGTACACATACACTACCCACACAAATACCCTCACACATAAACTAACTGAAATAAACAAATAACTCGTACAAATATTTTACCATCCCAACATATATAAAAAGACATATAATACTATACGACATCACATATGCGAGCATATAGGTGGTGACTTACAGGAGAGCAGCGATGGGTTCGGACCTAGGTCAGTTAGCAACGGTCAATGGAGGAGATACTGACATGGGCGAGGTTGGAGACTGGTCTGAGGTGGTGCTGGAAGGAGGCACGGTATTTGGCCGAGCTCGGTTGGCGGTTGGCATCATGGAAAAGGTGAGAGGGTGATGGTGAGGAGCGGAGATTGGGTGGCTCGCGATTGTTGAGGAGAAGCTCGGCCGAGTTTGAGTGCTCCTGTGATGGGCTCGCAACAGGTGATGGTGAGGGAATCTCGTGTGAATATGGGGAGAAGGCGAGTGGAAATGAAGCGGGGAAAGGAGAGAACTGCTGTCATTTGGATCCCACGAACAATTCACAGAAAGCATGGAAGGGTTTCACTTCTTTTTTTTTTTCTCTTGAGAGAGAGAGATTCAGTGCGCCATTAATTTTGTTTCATGAAGGTAAACAAATGAGAGAGAGAGGAGATAAACGGTGGAATGAAAATGTGTCGGTTGCTTTTAATATATATTATAATATAAAGCAGTTCTTGAGCCATGAAGGAAGCGGTCAATTTGGGGAGTGGGAGCGGTTCTTAAGCCACAAAGTTAAGGATTGGAAGAAGCGATTTTAAATCCAAGAGGCATTGGAAACAACCGTTCATTGGCAAATCTAAAGAAACCCGAGGAGGAACGTGGCCACACAATCTAAACATTTGTCTAAGTGTTTGGTTTAAATTGAAAGAAAGAAAAAAAACACAAACAAATGGGCGCATACATGAACACAACGCATGGATTTGGAAAGTAGAATGTAAATGTGCAAGCAAACCAAAAAGGACGTATGCATGGTTTGTACACAAATGGAAATAAATGGACTATTAATGTCTGCATGCATGTAAGAAAGAAAATGGACTAAATGTGTCCACTTTAAGAAATAAAATTAAAAATGGGTGGTTAAGAAAAATAAAAGAACGGGTTTTGCAGACCCAAAATGCCTAGAAAAATATGCAGAATCGTAAAAGGGACACATCGAACTCAAATGTCACTGTTTCAAAAATGAACTGCGCAAGCCTTTTCGCAGTTTCAGCGCGAACCGAGCACCGAAACTGACAAATGAATATATTGTGGTAATCAGCGCGACGAGACGGACACAACGGTATGAAATTTGCAGTGTCAGGATGCTCAGTTCAAAAGCGCGTTACGGACCCCTTTGACGTAAAAATGCGGACGGAAAACGGAGGTCAAAACGTCCGATTTTCGCGAAATGAATTTCGCCGTCGTTTTCGTGATAACGAATAGAATATTTTTCGTGTTTGTCCGAACTGGTTTTGAAGAAATTTTAAAATCGTTAAATTTTGAACTGTTATGCGCAGCTTTGCACTGATAATTGCGCGATCGACAAACATTCAAAATTTTCGATGAAATTTTCACCACTGCCATATCTCACTGTACGTAATTTAAATTTCAAATTCCCATTATGAAAAATTATAGAATATTTTCAAAATAAAAATTTCAATTTAAATCGGAATATAAATCGTTGGAAATAACGGGTTGTTACAATCTCCCCCACTTAAACCTTTTCGTCCCCGAAAAGGAACGAGGCAGGGAAATAATAATTAAGTAATTAATATTTTTAAACTAAATGGTTCATATTTATTCTCATACATATATATATATATAATTTTAAATATAGATAAATCAAAAGCTAAAATATTTTCAAACATTTTAAAACAATTTTAAGTATTCACTCGACGTCTCGATTGACTACATATAGTTATCCCACTTTCGAAACCCGAAAATAGATATCGATGATGCCGCGGTCATCACCAGAATCATTTTCAAGCGACTGGAGTGTGACTCTATATCTATCTAATACATATAGGATTTAATATATACGTTGATCAGACGTATACCCAATCACTAAGTATTCGATAGGCTAATTTTAACGTCAGGTAAATACTCAAAGCATTTTTGTATATATTTAAACAGAATATATATATACCAAATTTTCAAATCAAATATTATAAATAATATATTTCAAATCATTAAAAAAAATTAAGTAGGGAAAATTTATATCTTTCCCCCACTAATTTATTTATTAAAATTTAACTTAAATCCTTATTAAATATACAAACAATATTCTTATTAAATCAAATTCATGAAAAATTATTCAATCAATACAAAGTCAATTTCTAACAAAATATTAATCTTTAAATCTTATTCAAAATATATATAGATATAAAATATAACATCTTATAGTATAAACATCAAATCTTTCCAAATATTGGTATTACCAAACAATATGTTGTTTACAAATATACATCTTACAAAATAGATATATCAGAATTTCAATACTGCATCTAGGGAATTATAATACCTATTTCGAGCTAATATAATAAGAATGAATTTGCTAGAAGACTGATACTCTTCTTCTACTTCTTACCTTGTTATGGACAGGAATAAGTTATAGAATTCGAGTTGAAAACTGAACGAATGAAAGAACTTAATCAAAGATGATCTACGAAGGAAGACAGACTCAAATGGAAAGTAAATTTCAGAAAGGATTTAAATACTAAACAAAATTTTTATATTCGAAAACATTTATTTTAAAACATTTAAAACCATTTTAAAACTATTTACTTTAAAAATACGCTCTCTCCCAAGAAGAATTCTGCGATTGATTCCACTCATTCTAGGGTATCTCTACCCTATCTCTAATGAACTTTTACCCCATAAGTTAAAGCTTTGATAAACCAAAGCTCTGATACCACTTGTAACGAACCGCCATTTTGACCGTGCCGAATTGACAAAATATGCCAACTCGAAACGTCCAAAACAACAGATTGTTATTAGCTTCTGAGGTAAATAGAACAAATCACATATCACAGACACAGATACAAAGCAATATAATATCTCACAGCGGAAAAATTAAAATACAATAGTAGTTCATGAAGCTTTACATCAGAGTTTACATAAATAATTCAGCGGAAGTCTAATACAATAAATAACTGATAACAATCTGAAACAGAATGACAAAGATAACTGAACAGGTAGATATAAATGAGAAAATCCAATGATCTACAAACTCCAAGAGTGGATCTCGAAAGCTGTGATAATCGATCTGACCCGAGCAATAATGCAAAACAAAACAACTCGGATCAAGACTAACATTCTCGTGGAAGTAAATCAATTCAAATGAAATGTTCGATGAAATGCAAACAGTAACTTAGAGGATGTTTGGGATCACCATCCTCTAAGGATCCGTCAAACTAATACTACATAGTATAATACGCTATATACAATAGTGTCTATCAGTAAAGTAAAAATATCAAAATAGCGTAAGCGGGATTACCATGATTACCCTTACACCGTTTATATATTCCCATAGTATATACAGTACCGTAATTCCTCCGTAAACTGGAGGTTGATCAGAGGGCACTCCATATAAAACAGTACAAAACAAAATCGTAGTGGGCTCGTATAAGGCATGTGACAAGGCACACAAGGAATGCCAGGGTGGATTCGCCGTTTGCAGAGCCGGACTGGTGGTAACGCATAGTAGCAACTATCGCCCACCTCGATACACACTCCCATAATCAAAAGGGCCCAAATCGAATCTCAACAGTAATAGAATAATATCGAAGAAGTGTGCTCGATAAGAGGTATGACCTCACTTGGTCCGTGCATAGCTCCTGTTTTAGCCACATCAAGCTGACTCAAGCTAGTCAGGTCTCGTAATTAATATGAAATAAAAATGGAGTCGTTCGCCAAATCATCCCCTTCATTCTGGAACTCCACCGCGTACACAGTTGTCAAAGTGGTTTTCGGTATTGGCAGAGAGTATGACAATAGCCGATCCCGGTCTCTTTAACAACCAATCGTTTACATTTTTCACACCGTGGTCATTATTTTATAAATCAATTTATAAAATAGTTTATATGAATTCTCATATTCGAATTTGAATTCAAAATTTAAATATCTAACTTCGAATATATTAAATTTTGAAAACAACTCATCATTTTAGTCGATTAATGAAATTCGACACTTAGGTTCAAATTTCCTTTTATATAATTTAAAACGAAATCTTAAACTTCAATATAAACCAAATCGTCTTATAACTATAATTCAAGTTATATAGTTCAAAACTATTACTTCTACATTTCAAATCAAAATCTTATATTTCCATTCAACCAAATTATGATTTAAAACCATTCTTATACATTGATTTAACAAATTCTTAATTCAAACCAAACGATATAAAAATCAATTCCGCATATAACATCTATATATTCCAATTCATAATTAATCACTTAAAATTGAATTTAATTCTTATCGACTATAAATTCAAAATAAATCAATTTACCCAATTCACATTCATTTCTTATCAAGGTTCATAATTTAAACCAAATCAAATTCAATTTCTTAAATTTACCAATTCAAGTTCATCTCTACAAAAATTCGTATCGATTCCAATTCATAACTTAATATGAGTTCATTCGTTATTCAAATATTGTTATATAAATTTACATCTTTAAACTTCGAATTTAAATCGCAAAATATAAACTATCCATCTTGACTTTATTAAAGTTTATAAAATATATATATAAAAAAAATTACTTTGAAAATAGATATGTATATATATATAAGTTTATAAAATTCTAAAATAAATTAGAAATAGATTATAAACATATATAAGTTTAAAATAATATAAAAATATATTTGAAGAAATATTTATAATAATATAAAAAGGTTAAAATATTTATAGGAATAAATTATATGGTTAAAATAAATAAATTTATAAGTAACATCTTAAATAAACATTTAAATCCCTATTTACAAATAAATCATTTTAAAACACATAATTTAAAATATACAAAATAATTTAAATTTAAATAAGATATTAAATATATAAAGTCTTAAGTAAATATTTTAAAATAAAACTCATTTTACTTCGAAAACATGACCGACGGTGTCCGTATATAGTTTTCTACCCTATGGTCAAGTGATACGGATATTTATCATTTCAACCCGCAATTTATAAAATTCCTACGGGTCTATCATTTCAACCCGCAATCCCAAATTCAATAAAAATCGTTCAGATCTATCATTTCAACCCATAACGATTTTTTCCCTATTCTAATGTTCGTTCGGGTATGTATCATTTCAACCCTTAGTGATTTTCCTAAAACTAGGGTATAAACAATCACAAATAACAATCACAGCATATATATCAGTGTCACTACGTGTCATATGAATATATCGTGTCACATATGATGTGCATATATATCAAATCAAACAATTTCTATTAGCAATCCTATACATTTCATATAACAGTTCATTATTGATCTAACATCCATGAAAAATGTAAGTCAGGTGTGAGATAAACTCACCTTTCGTGGCATAGAAATGGAGATCGTAGACGGATCAATACAGAATGAGACGACGACATCCATACATGACTTAGAATGGCTTCAGTCACTGTAACAATTCTATATATATTATTTGATAAGAGGAGGGGAGGGATGTCCTAATGGATCGGTACTGTTATTGGTTTTGGGACGGTACGGTATTCGGTTTTGGAATGATTTCGGAACTCAACACAAATCTCACATCAAAATAACACTTCTTTTTTTGTAAAATATTATATAAATAATTTGATATATAGTATACATACAGAAAACCATAATATATAATTCAAAATTTAGCACCCACCAAAATCATTATAACATATATATGTATTATATAAAAACACACACTAAAATCACTCATGCAAAAATATTCCAAAATCAATTATACAAGCTATGTATATATATACACTCACTCCAATAAATAAATAAATATAAACTTCGCTAAAATATATATACACTTCACGTGTACCCACATAATCAAAATCAAAATATATATTTAAACACACACACATACATAATAAAGAAAACATAACTCAACGCAAATATTCACACACATTGAAGATACCACACACAACTCACGCCTGAATAGACCACAAGAACACACAACAACTATGAAAACACACGCAAAATACTATTTGGAAAGGACACACGGTTATAAAGTACACATACACTACCCACACAAATACCATCACACATAAACTAACTGAAATAAACAAATAACTCGTACAAATATTTTACCATCCCAACATATATAAAAAGACATATAATACTATACGACATCACATATGCGAGCATATAGGTGGTGACTTACAGGAGAGCAGCGATGGGTTTGGACCTAGGTCAGTTAGCAACGGTCAATGGAGGAGATACTGACATGGGCGAGGTTGGAGACTGGTCTGAGGTGGTGCTGGAAGGAGGCACGGTATTTGGCCGAGCTCGGTTGGCGGTTGGCATCATGGAAAAGGTGAGAGGGTGATGGTGAGGAGCGGAGATTGGGTGGCTCGCGATTGTTGAGGAGAATCTCGGCAGAGTTTGAGTGCTTCTGTGATGGGCTCGCAACAGGTGATGGTGAGGGAATCTCGTGTGAATATGGGGAGAAGGCGAGTGGAAATGAAGCGGGGAAAGGAGAGAACTGCTGTCATTTGGATCCCACGAACAATTCACAGAAAGCATGGAATGGTTTCACTTCTTTTTCTTTTTTTTTCTCTTGAGAGAGAGAGAGAGATTCAGTGCGCCATTAATTTTGTTTCATGAAGGTAAACAAATGAGAGAGAGGAGATAAACGGTGGAATGAAAATGTGTCGGTTGCTTTTAATATATATTATAATATAAAGCAGTTCTTGAGCCATGAAGGAAGCGGTCAATTTGGGGAGTGGGAGCGGTTCTTAAGCCACAAAGTTAAGGATTGGAAGAAGGGATTTTAAATCCAAGAGGCATTGGAAACAACTGTTCATTGGCAAATCTAAAGAAACCCGAGGAGGAACGTGGCCACACAATCTAAACATTTGTCTAAGCGTTTGGTTTAAATTGAAAGAAAGAAAAAAAACACAAACAAATGGACGCATACATGAACACAACGCATGGATTTGGAAAGTAGAATGTAAATGTGCAAGCAAACCAAAAAGGACGTATGCATGGTTTGTACACAAATGGAAATGAATGGACTATTAACGTGTGCATGCATGTAAGAAAGAAAATGGACTAAATGTGTCCACTTTAAGAAATAAAATTAAAAATGGGTGGTTAAGAAAAATAAAAGAACGGGTTTTGCAGACCCAAAATGCCTAGAAAAATATGCAGAATCGTAAAAGGGACACATCGAACTCAAATGTCACTGTTTCAAAAATGAACTGCACAAGCCTTTTCGCAGTTTCAGCACGAACCGAGCACCGAAACTGACAAATGAATATATTGTGGTAATCAGCGTGACGAGACGGACACAACGGTATGAAATTTGCAGTGTCAGGGTGCTCCGTTCAAAAGCGTGTTACGGACCCCTTTGACGTAAAAATGCGGACGGAAAACGGAGGTCAAAACGTCTGATTTTCGCGAATTGAATTTCGCCGTCGTTTTCGTGACAACGAATAGAATATTTTTCGTGTTTGTCCGAACTGGTTTTGAAGAAATTTTAAAATCATTAAATTTTGAACTGTTATGCGCAGCTTTGCACTGATAATTGCGCGATCGACAAACATTCAAAATTTTCGATGAAATTTTCACCACTGCCATATCTCACTGTACGTAATTTAAATTTCAAATTCCCATTATGAAAAATTATAGAATATTTTCAAAATAAAAATTTCAATTTAAATAGGAATATAAATCGTTGGAAATAACGGGTTGTTACATGTGAACTTGGATTCTGAAACTTACACTAGGAAATGTGATAGATGCTAGAGATTTGTGAAGATTCCAAGAGCACCATCCATGGAATTGGCTCAAATGGTCAGTCCATGGCCATTTGCTATATGGGGCATTGACTTGATTGGAGCATTACAAACAACAAAGTTCATCCTTAAATAAGCCATTGTAGCTGTAATGACCCGCATTTTTTTAGCTGGCGAATAATTAATTAATGAATTATTAAATATCGAGTGGCGATATCGATAACCATAATTAAATAATATTTATATTTAATTTATATAAATAATAGAATAATATATATTCCGAAATAATCAGAAATAACAGAATTCATGATATGGTGTGAATTGGACAAGTTAAAATATATAATTCAGTTTATATTGACGAATATATTTAAATAACGAAGCTGGAACGTATAATATTTATCATAATTAAAATCGAGCTCGAAATGGTGCGACAGTTTGCGATTTGGCGATTCGAACTTCAACTGAATGTACATGATTCATTTTAAGCCGGATTTCTATGAAACAAGAAACGTTCGAAGCTGGTGAAGTATATCTTTCTGATGGAAAAGAAAAATCGGGATTTCATCGTGTAAATTTTGATTTATATCCAAATCAAGTTTTAGAAAAGTCGCTATGGAATTTCTTTATAATTTATAACAGTTTATTTATATTTATAAAAGGAATTTCATTATAAATCGAATATCGATTTAATCAGGATTTGAAATATCGAGTTAGAAATTCATATAGGAATATCGTGGAGCTGTATGATATCGTATGTGGATATATACAAAAATATTTATTTATAAATATTAAATTTAATTGTTTTTAAATATATTTATATATTTAAAAGGGTTATTTAGAGCTTTAAAAGTAGCCATTTTTGTAAACGACCTCGGAATTCGACGAAACTAATTTTGTTGGATCCGTAATGCTAAATTATTATTAGATTTCAATTTCCGCGATTTTTGAAGTCAGTATGCGACCATATGGGATTTTAATGTGAAATACACTCGATATTTTAATGGTTAAAAATACGTTGTATGAGCAAACAGAGTCGGAATTCGACGAAACTAGTTTCGTTGGGTCCGTAATGTCGAACTGTAGCTGAATGACAATTTTCATGATTTTTGGATGTCGTGTGTGATCACACGGATTTTTAGAAGGAAGAAACGAATATAAAATGGTGAAAATAAAATATCTAAAGTATCTCAACCCTTTCTGAAGCCTAGGAAAGTCCACGACCTCTTCTTTTTCAGCCACAAAAAAAATCCCGTCCCCCTTATAAAAGCGTTCTCCTAGCCGCCACTGAAAAAAACTCTTTCAACAGCAAAAATCTTCCTTTCAAAATTCAATTAAAAATCAAATTAAAAGCTATAAATCCAAAGAGATATATATTCGAATTCAAAAAGGTTTGCTTCTCAATTTCATATAGTTTTCTCCCATCTCGATTTCATTTTTTCGAACGATGTATGGCCAGCGAATTTCTAGGGTTCGACAAAACTTGATATTTGATGCATCGATGAGCAAATCAAAGAGTAGTGTGGTACTGGTGGCTGGATTTGGCTTCGATTGATGGAATTTCGGGTATTTTCGATGATAAAGTTGTCGTTGTCTTCATGGGAGCTGCACTGGGAAGTCATCGACGCGTTCTGAGGATGGAGCGAGTGTGAAGTGATGGGTATGGGGTGGTAGAGGATTCAAAGGGGAATCGAATGTTGTTTGTAATTATTGGAATCGTGGAGTATCATCGAAGAAAAAATGACGGCGTTGAACCACTATAGGCATGCGGTGCTAGGTACAAACCGTGAGAAAGAGGAGCTCGATTTTTTGAGGAAGGATGTGATGAGATGACAGAGTTTTGGCTGGGATGATGAATGACGGTTACGGTTTGGTAAACAGTCGTTGGTGGATGGAGAATAGAGCACTTGAAGTACGACTATGGCATAGAAAGAGTTCATAATGTTCACGAGCATCCGAGAAGAAGTATTAGAGGGAGCAAATTATCTTAAGAAGTGGATTAAAGGTAGTAAGCGGGCCAGGGTTGTTAAATAAAGAGAAGTGGGCTGGAGAATAAAATGGTTAAAGCCCAATTGAAAATATCTTAAGTTGTTTTAGATTTAAATCGGTATATTAACTTATAACTGTATATCTTTGTCATATGTTATCGGAATTGCGTGAAACAAGATCCATTGGGATCGTATGGACAAGCGCAACACAATGGAACTAATTGGGAGTGAGATGGGGCTCGTTACAATTTATAGCAAAATAAATTGTCCGTCCTAATTAACAGACGCAAATTGTAATTTAACGGTTAACGCGAAATGTGAGTAAAACTCACCAACTCTGAACAGTTATACTTTTCTAACGTATATTTAGAACTGATAATTATTTGTTGATTGATCTGTGTTAACTATTTGGTTGAATTGCTTATGTATTGGTTGAAATTATGGATAATGATATTTATATATATCGTTAATTAGATATCGATTCTGTTTATCAGAATATTACATATCGAAGTGAAATCGATGTTATTGTATTGTTTTTACATTTGTGGATGCAGGGAAACAGGTTGGAGGATCCAACTGGATCCCTTAACATTTATTTTACGGTTTTCATATATTGTAATATATGATGTGATATAAAATCTGTTGATGATGATGTGTGTTTAAATGATATCAATCATTGCGACTTGGTATTTTAAATACCGTAAGAAATACTGGCATGTAGAAAGGGGTTTTTCAAAGTATATTTTGAAAAAAATTAGTTATATAAAATCAATGGATTTTATATAGAAAAGGAAAAAAGGATTTTATAAAAGGAAACAGTTATAAAATCAAAAGGGTTTTGAAAAGAAAATATTTATTGGAAATGAATATGATAAAGATAAAAAGGGAATTATTTATAAAATCAAAGGATTTTATAAAGAGGAATATTTATTGGGATAATAAATAGAAGTATAAAGGGATTATTTATTAGGGAAATAAATAAGAGTTATAGAGGAAAAATATTTGTGAAATAAATAGAAAAGGAAAATATTTATTTGTTAAATAAATAGAAAGATAAAAAGGAATATTTATTTGTTAAATAAATAGGATTAAATCAAAGGAATATTTATTTGTTAAATAAATAGGATTAAATCAAGGTAAATAGAATTATAAAAGGAATATCTATTTAGAAAATAAATAGAATAATTATAAAAGGAAATTTTCAATGTTATGTTAAAAAGGAAATATTTATAAAATCAAAGGATTTTATAAAAAGAAATATTTATTTGTTAAATAAATAGAACTGAAAAGGGAATAGTTATTTGTTAAGTAAACAAATAGAAAAGGAGATAATTCAAAGGAATTAATCAAAGGAGTTAATTCAAAGGAATTAATCAAAGGAGATAATTCAAAGGAATAAATCAAAGGAGTTAATTCAAAAGAGTAAATCGAAATGAGTTAATCGAATATTAGTTATTCGATTAGAGTTAATCGAATAGAGTAAATAAGTTAGAGTTAACCAGTTAGAGTTAATCAATTAGGGTTGACCAGCTAGAGTTGATCAGTTAGAGTTACCTAGTTAGAGTTGATCAGTTTGAGTTAACCAGTTAGAGTTAAAGTTAACCAGTTAGAGTTAACTAGCAGAGTAATTAAATAGAGTTAATCGAATCAGAATAAATCGATTAGAGTTAGTCTAATTAGGAGTTATCGAATATTAGTTATTTGAATAAAGTTAAAAGGCGTAATCGAATATTAGTTATTCGAATAAAGTTAAAAGGAGTTATCGAATATTAGAGTTAAAAGGAGTTATCGAATATTAGTTATTCGAATCAAGTTAAAGGGAGTTATCGGATATTAGTTATTCAAATAAAGTAAAAAGGAGTTATCAAATATTAGAGTTAAAAGGAGTTATCAAATATTATTTATTCAAATCGAGTTAAAAGGAGTTAATCGAATTTAGTTATTCAAAAGGAGTTATCCCTTAGTTTAATCGAAAGGAGTTAATCGAATTTAGTTGTTCGAAAGGAGTTATCGATTAGTTTAATCGAAAGAAGTTAATCAAATTTAGTTATTCGAAAAGGAGAATCGAATATAGTATTCGAAAAGAGAGATTATCGAATATCGTTTATTCGATAGCAAGAGTAATCGATTATTAGTTATTCGAAGAGAGTTAATCGAATATTGGTTATTCGAAGAAGAGTTAATCAAATAGAGATTACTCGAAGAGAGTTAATCGACGAATTCGATTATATCGAATTCGGGAAAGTACTTATACTTTTTGGCGTTTAAATCAAGATTTATTTATTTATAAATTAGGTGTTTATTTATTTATTCACATTAAAGAATAAAAGTTATAATTGATGTAAGATATTTCGAAAGTAGGGATTATAACGTTATCGTTATAACCAATGTATTCAATAAAGAAATGGATTCGTAAATTGAATCCGAGAGAGACGTAAAGAAGTTCATTAAAGGTTTAAACGATAAACTTTGACTATTTAGAAGTTAAAACATTGTTCAGTTAAGGTCTGAGAGGTAATTATACCCCAACTTGATTGACTTCCTTCTTAACTAAGGAATGGTAAGGTTTGATAGTGATTGATGGTTATGTGAATTTAGTAAATGGTTTGAGTTGGCATAGTGATGTTTTATTTAAACATCCATTTAAATCCAATAAATGTGCTTTGTAAATGTTTTCCAAATAAGAGATCAGAAATGTTTTCTAATATAGAAAACAGGAAATGGAAATGTTTTCCATTGTTAATAATGTATATTTTCTAAAATTTGAAAATAAGAAATGTTGAATGTATGGAATCGGGAGATAAGTAAATTAATGAACAAAAGAGATGAATGTTAAATGATGATTGATCGATATAATTTCCATCTGGAAATAATATCGTTGTTTGCACACGTGTTTTTCTTTGATAGTTAACTCACCGACTATTAAAGTTTTCGACCATTTTAACATTGTTAATATGGAGAAACCGGTTGGATTATTATCCGAAGAACCACTCTGTATTGGCATAAGCGTTGCGAATCATATGTGCCAAAGATAATTGAAGACGGAGTCAAGTGCAAGGGCTATTGTATAAATCTTAGGTAAAGATTGCCTAAGATGGTTGTACTGAATAGTGCCTTCGGTTTGTCCAGTCCCAGGACGACCTGTATGGAAGAATGTCTGACAGAGTATATTTAATAAATCGCGTAAGTTGATCTCTTCAAATGTATTTATGTTTGGTGGTGGAGGAATTCGTTTCTCTTAGCTGTATACCCGTGGTATTTTTGGGGAAATCAATTTGTGATTTGGCGGGTATGACGATGTGACATTCAAAGTGAATAAACGTGTGATCTGTCAGAGATAAGCGTGGCCTCTAGCCTCACAACCGGGAAATGACAAAAATCGGGCAGGCAACATGGCTATGTAGGTCACACCTATTAGGGTGTTTAATCACCTGATCTAGAGTTTCATTTACTTCTAAAAATCTATTGTCGATGTTGTCCCATTCGGGAAACGGTTGCTGATCCCAACAGTTGGTGATATACATTCGATATACTGAAGCGAAATGAGTGGTCGGTCATGTGTGGCCGGGTTGCAAGATGTTCTTGTTGAACCCAGTGTATTCCTCTCTAGATGTACACTAGCGAAAGGTGGTTCCATACCTTGTTATAGTTGGAAATCCATTACCCAATATGTGCTTGCGGTTTTGATTGTATACTATGTATGTAGAACGTGAGATGAAAGCGTTTCTGCTAGATGATTATTATATTGTGATTGATAGACATTATAATAATATCATGAGAGTTTTGGTATAAAGATTGATTTTGGATTCTCATACGGGAAAAACCCGTTCCGTTATACGGCGTGGTCTTATGAGATATCGTTTACTTGTTCAAACTGTTTTAAACTGTTTTACTCATACCAGTCCCATGACTGACCCGGAGTTTATTTTGTTTTGTTTTCCCTAAACTCTTGGGTGCCCAATCTTATACGGGCAGTCAAGTAGTCGGGATTTACAGATACTTGAAGAGCTAGAGAATGAGGCTTAAGGATCATATAGCTATTGTTTATTTCCGCTATGTTGTATGTGCTGTACTTTGGAAATGATATGTATATTCAAGTACAGATTTATATTTCAAAATTATGATATGTATTATATGTTATTCGTTCCACTAAGAGGTTTGTGTTACTCTGATGTTGTGTTGATCTTCTTCTTCTATTCTAAGTTTCTATCTTATCTATTCTCACCCTCTAACTTCTTTCTATTAACTTTCCGGTTATTTTCGATCTCTGGATATTCGATATGTGTTGTATATCAGATAACCAAGATTGCCTTTTTCCGGGTCGTTACAGTTGGTATCAGAGCTTAAGGTTAAGTGAATTACTTTGGCTCTGTGGCGTGACTCAGTAGAGATGGGTTAGTAATACCCAAGATTGAGTTTGAGTGCATATATACGAGTGAACGTATTTGTTATTCTATATAAAATGATATATATTGTGGAGATTTATTGGTTGAGTTGTTTATGGGTTCTGGTCGATCAGTTTGATCCACTGTATCAGTAGGAGTTTCTAAACCCTATAATATGATGGGTTGACACGATATGTCTTGAAAAGAGGATAAACAGAATAATTTTACCCAAATTATATTTTAATATAGAGATATATATATTGGAATTAATATATATATATATTAGATATATTGGTTGTTATTATAATCAAATAAGATTATAAAAATGTGAAATGGTTATGTAAATAACCGTTCAGAATTCAGATAAGCATAATGAATTGAATTAAATCTGAAATTAAAATCAGAGTTGAAACTTAAACCCTGGAATTTGAAAGGTGTTTGAAAATGGAGTTAAATTAAGTATATGAGAATTTTAAAATCCTGGGAGATTTTAAATTGTTTTACAAACATTGGAAGGATATTTTGAAATAAATTTCAAAGTGGAAATGTTAGAAATGGTTTTGAAAAGAGATATAGTATTGAACTCGCTTCGAAAGCTGGAAATAGATTCCGATGATGATCATGACATCATCAGTGTTCAATTTTGAGTTGTAAGTGACGGATTACTACCGAAAAGATTTTGTTTTTGAATTGTTTTGAGAGAAACAAGTTGTTTGAAATCCAAAAAGGAATATTTGATTTTTGAAAAGCAAAGCTGTTTAAAACCCCCAGGAAGAGACTGTTTGAATTAAAAACAAATTTAAATAGAAATTTGTGAAACCGAGCTGGAACTGAATTGAAACCAATTAAATGGAAATTGAATTGGATACAATATATCAAGTAGAATCAGATTTTGAATTGTGAGATAGAATCTGAAATGGTATTGGATTGATGAGTTAAGAAATAATAAAAAATCAAAAATGGAACTTTGATTTGGAATTGAATTCGACTTAGGTATAAGCGAATGATTGGATTTGTGGATGAAAACAGATTGGAATTTGAGAATTTGATTGGGATGACCCTTGTATCTGCTGAATTGATAACAGGTGGAAAGGATATAATGATATGCCAACAAAAAGGTACAAGTTTATATTTTTATTGGATATAAGATTTATGAGCCAAATTAGCAAGCCGCTTGGCTGTTTGATTTTTCTCTTGGGTTGGAGAAGGCCTAGAGAGGCGAGTTGTGGTTTTACCGATAGGGCTGTACAAAGGAGGTTATGGTGAAATTTTTTGAAAAGTTAGAGCGTTAGAAAATTTTCAGAATTTTTGAAGATTTTAGTAAGTCGGAAAGAATTAATAAGTTAATTGGAATTTAAATGGTTCAGTTAAAATGGAAGTTAAGAAGTAAAACCTGAAGATGTTTAAATCCAATTAGTAGAGTTAGTTACATTCTTCTAGCTTAACAATTTCGAGGACGAAATTATTTTAAGGGGAAAAGATTGTAATGACCCGCATCTTTTTAGCTGGCGAATAATTAATTAATTAATTATTAAATATCGAGTGGCGATATCGATAACTAGAATTAAATAATATTTATATTTTATTAATATAAATAATAGAATAAAATATATTTCCGAAATAATCGGAAATAATAGAATTCATCATATGGTGTGACTTGGACAAGTTAAAATATATAATTCAGTTTGTAATGAATTATATTGACGAATATATTTAAATAATGAAGTTGGAACGTATAATATATATTATAATTAAAATCGAGCTCGAAATCGCGCGGCAGTTCGCGATTTGGCGATTCGAACTTCAACTGAATGTACAGGATTCATTTTAAGCCAGATTTCTGTGAAACAAGAAACGTTCGGAGTTGGTGAAGAATATCTTTCTGATGGAAGAGGAAAATCAGGATTTCGTCGTGTAGATTTTGATTTATGTCCAAATAAAATTTTAGAAAAGTCGCTATGGAATTCCTTTATAATTTATAATGATTTATTTATATTTATAAAAGGAATTTCATTATAAATCGAATATCGATTTAATCAGGATTTGAAATATCGAGTTAGAAATTCATATAGGAATATTGTGGAGCTGTATGATATCATATGTGAATATATACGAAAATATTTATTTATAAATATTAAATTTAATTGTTTTTAAATATATTTATACATTAAAAAGGGTTATTTTGAGCTTTAAAAATAGCTATTTTTGCAAACGACCTTGGAATTCAACGAAACTAATTTTGTTGGATCTGCAATGCTAAATTATTGTTAGATTTCAATTTCCGCGACTTTTGAAGTCAGTATGTGACCGTGAGGCACTTTAATGTGAAATACAATTGATATTGTGACGGTTAAAAATACGATGTGTGAGCAAACGGAGTCGGAATTCGACGAAACCAGTTTCGTTGGGTTCGTAATGTCGAACTGTAGCTGAATGCCAATTTTCATGGTTTTTGGATGATGTGTGTGATCACATGGATTTTTAGAAGGTAGAAACGAATATAAAATGGTGAAAATAAAATATCTAAAGTATCTCAACCCTTTCCGAAGCCTAGGAAAGGCCACGCCCTCTTCTTTTTTAGCCACAAAAAAATCCCGTCCCCCTTATAAAAGCGTTCTCCTAGCTGCCACAGAAAAAACTCTTTCAACAACAAAAATCTTCCTTTCAAATTTCAATTAAAAATCAAACTAAAAGCTATAAATCCAAAGAGATATATATTCGTATTCAGAAAGGTTTGCTTCTCAATTTCATATAGTTTTCACCCATCTCGATTTCATTTTTTCGAACGATGTATGGCCAGCGGATTTCTAGGGTTCGACAAAACTTGATATTTGATGCATCGATGAGAAAATCAAATAGCAACGTGGTACTGGTGGTTGGATTTGGCTTCGATTGACAGAATTTTGGGTATTTTCGATGATAAAGTTGTTGTTGTCTTCATGGGAGCTGCACTAGGAAGTCATCGACGCGTTCTGAGGAAGGAGCGCGAGTGCTGAGTGATGGGTATGGGGTGGTAGAGGATTCAAAGGGGAATCGAATGGTGTTTGTAATTATTGGAATCGTGGAGTATCATCGGAGAAAAAATGATGGCATTGAATCACCGTAGGCATGCGGTGTTGGGTACAAATCGTGAGGAAGAGGAGGTCGATTTGTTGAGGAAGGATGTGATGAGATGACAGAGTTTTGGCCGGGATGATGAATGACGGTTACAGTTTGGTAAACAGTCGTTGGTGGAGGGAGAACAAAGCACTTGAAGAACGACTATAGCATAGAAAGAGTTCTGATGTTCACTGGCATCCGACAAGAAGTATTAGTGGGAGCGCATTATCTTAAGAAGTGGATTAAAGGTAGTAAGCGGGCCAGGGTTGTTAAATAAAGAGAAGTGGGCCGGAGAAATAAAAAGGTTAAAGCCCAATTGAAAATATCTTAAGTCGTTTTAGATTTAAATTAGCATATTAACTTATAACTGTATATCTTTGTCAAATGTTATCGGAATTGCGTGAAAAAAGATCCGTTGGGATCGTATGGACAAGCGCAACACAATGGAACTAACTGGGAGTGAGATGGGGCTCGTTACAATTTATAGCAAAATAAATTGTCCGTCTGAATCAACATACGCAAATCGTTATTTAACAGTTAACGCGAAATGTGATTAAAACTCACCAACTCTGAACAGTTATATTTTTCTAACGTATATTTAGAACTGATAATTATCTGTTGATTGATGTGTGTTAACTGTTTGGTTGAATTGCGTATGTATTGGTTGAAATTATAGATAATGATATTTATATATCGTTAATCAGATATCGATTCTGTTTATCAGAATATTTCATATCGAAGTGAAATCGATGTTATTATATTGTTTTAACATCTGTGGATGTAGGGAAACAGTTGGAGGAATCCAACTGGATTCCACCACATTTATTTTATGGTTTTCATATATTGTAATATATGATGTGATATAAAATCTGTTGATGATGATGTGTGTTTAAATGATATCGATCATTGTGATTTGGTATTTTAAATATCGTAAGAAGTACTGGCATGTAGATAGGGGATTTTCAAAGTATATTTTGAAAATAAATTAGTTATATAAAATTAATGGATTGATATAGAAAAGGAAAAAGGGATTTTATAAAAGGAAACAGTTATAAAAACGAAAGGGTTTGGAAAAGAAAATATTTATTGGAAATAAATATGATAAAGATAAAAAGGGAATTATTTATAAAATCAAAGGATTTTATAAAGAGGAATATTTATTGGGATAATAAATAGAAGTATAAAGGGATTATTTATTTAGGAAATAAATAAGAGTTATAAAGGAAAACTATTTGTGAAACAAACAGAAAAGGAAAATATTTATTTGTTAAATAAATAGAAAGATAAAAAGGAATATTTATTTGTTAAATAAATAAGATTAAATCAAAGGAATATTTATTTGTTAAATAAATAGGATTAAATCAAAGGAATATTTATTGTTAAATAAATAGGATTAAACCAAAGTAAATAGAATTATAAAAGGAATATCTATTTAGAAAATAAATAAAATAATTATAAAAGGAAATTTTCAATGTTATAGTGAAAAGGAAATATTTATAAAATCAAAGGATTTTATAAAAAGAAATATTTATTTGTTAAATAAATAGAATTGAAAAGGGAATAGTTATTTGTTAAGTAAACAAATATAAAAGGAGATAATTCAAAGGAATTAATCAAAGGAGTTAATTCAAAGGAATTAAACAAAGGAGATAATTCAAAGGAATAAATCAAAGGAGTTAATTCAAAAGAGTAAATCGAAATGATTTAATCAAATATTAGTTATTTGATTAGAGTTAATCGAATAGAGTAAATGAGGTAGAGTTAACCAGTTAGAGTTAATGAATTAGGGTTGACCAGTTAGAATTGATCAGTTAGAGTTAACCTGTTAGAGTTGATCAGTTCGAGTTAACCAGTTAGAGTTAAAGTTAACCAGTTAGAGTTAACCAATAGAGTAATTAAATAGAGTTAATCAAATTAGAATAAATCGATTAGAGTTAGTCGAATTAGGAGTTATCGAATATTAGTTATTCGAAAAAAGTTAAAAGAAGATATCGAATATTAGTTATTCGAATAAAGTTAAAAGGAGTTATCGAATATTAGTTATTCGAATCAAGTTAAAAGGAGTTATCAGATATTAGTTATTCAAATAAAGTTAAAAGGAGTTATCGAATATTAGAGTTAAAAGGAGTTATCGAATATTAGTTAATCGAATCGAGTTAAAAGGAGTTAATTGAATTTAATTATTCGAAAGGAGTTATCGATTAGTTTAATCGAAAGGAGTTAATCGAATTTAGTTGTTCGAAAGGAGTTATCGATTAGTTTAATCGAAAGGCGTTAATCGAATATAGTTATTCGATAAAGGTCTAATCGAATATAGTATTCGAAAAGAGAGACTATTGAATACCGTTTATTCGAAAGAAAGAGTAATCTGATATTAGTTATTTGAAGGGAGTTAATCGAATATTAGTTATTCGAAGAAGAGTTAATCAGATAGAGATTACTCGAAGAGAGTTAATCGGCGAATTCGATTATATCGAATTCGGGAAAGTACTTATACTTTCCAGTGTTTAAATCAAGATTTATTTATTTATAAATTTGGTGTTTATTTATTTATTCACATTAAAGAATAAAAGTTATAATTGAAGTTAGATATTTCGAAAGTAGGGATTATAACGTTATCGTTATAACCAATGTTTTCAATAAAGAAATGGATTCGTAAATTGAATTCGAGACAGATGTAAAGAAGTTCGTTAAAGGTTTAAAAGATAAACTTGACTATTTTGAAGTTAAAACGTTGTTCAGTTAAGGTCTGAGAGGTAATTATAGCCCAACTTGATTGACTTCCTTCTTAACTAAGGAATGGTAAGGTTTGATAGTGAATGACGGTTAAGTGAATTTAGTAAATGGTTTGAGTTGGCATAGCGATGTATTATTCAAACATCTGTTTAAATCCAATAAAGGAGCTTTGGAAATGTTTTCCCAAATAAGAGATCAGAAATGTTTTCTAATATAGAAAACAGGAAATGGAAATGTTTTCCATTGTTAATAATGTATATTTTCTAAAATTTGAAAATAAGAAATTTTGAATATATAGAATCAGGATATAAGTAAATTAATGAATTAAAGAGATGAATGTTAAATGATGATTGATTGATATAATTTCCATCTGGAAATAATATAGTTGTTTGCGCACGTGTTTTTCTTTGATAGTTAACTCACCGATTATTAAAGTTTTCGACCATTTTAACGTTGTTAATATGGAGAGACCGGTTGGATTATTATCCGAAGAACCACTACGTATTGGCATGAGAGTTGCGAATCATATATGCCAAAGATAATTGAAGACGGAGTCAAGTGCAAGGGCTGTTGTATAAATCTTAGGTAAAGATTGGCTAAGATGGTTGTACTAAATAGTGCCTTCTTTGTCCAGTCCCTGGACGACCTGTATGGAAGAATGTATGACAGAGTTTATTTAATAGATCGCATAAGTTGATCTCTTCAAACGTATTTACGTTTGGTGGTGGAGGAATTCGTTTCTCTTAGCTGTATACCCGTGGTATTTTTGGGGAAATCAATTTGTGATTTGGCGGGAATGACGATGTGACATTCAAAGTGAATAAATGTGTGATCTATCAGAGATAAGCGTGGCCTCTAGCCTCACAACCGGGAAATGACAAAAATCGGGCAGGCAACATGGCTATGTAGGTCGCACGTATTAGGTTGTATAGTCGCCTGATCTAGAGTTTCATTTACTTCCAAAAATCTATTGTCGATGCTATCCCATTCGGGAAACGGTTGCTGATCCCAACCGTTGGTGATATACATTCGATACACTCAAGCGAAATGAGTGGTCGGTCATGTGTGGCCGGGTTGCAAGATATTCTTGTTGAACCCGGTGTATTCCTCTCTAGAGGTACACTAGCGAAGGGTGGTTCCATACCTTGTCATAGTTGGAAATCCATTACCCAATACGTGCTTGCGGTTTTGATTGTATACTATATATGTAGAATGTGAGATGAAAGCGTTTCTGCTACATGATTATTGTATTGTGATTAATAGACATTATAATAATATCATGGGAGTTTTGATATAAAGATTGATTTTGGATTCTCATAAGGGAAAAACCCGTTCCGTTATACGGCGTGGCCTTATGAGATATTGTTTACTTGTTCAAACTGTTTTACTCATACCAGTCCCCTGACTGACCCAGAGTTTATTTTGTTTTGTTTTCCCTAAACTCTTGGGTGCCCAATTTTATACGGGCAGTCAAGTAGTCAGGATTTACAGATACTTGAAGAGATGGAGCAGGAAGCTTAAGGATCATATAGCTATTGTTTATTTCCACTATGTTGTAAGTGCTGTACTTTGAAAATGATATGTATATTCAAGTAAAGATTTATATTTCAAAGTTATGATATGTATTATATGTTATTCATTATGTTGTGAGGTTCGTGTTACTCTGATGTTGTGTTGTTCTTCGTCTTCTATTCTAAGTTTCTATCTTATCTATCCTCACCCTCTAACTTCTTTCTATTAACTTTCCGGTTATTTTCGATCTCTGGATATTCTATATGTGTTGTATATCGGATAACCAAGATCGCCTTTTTCTAGGTCGTTACAGTAGCCGTAGATTACTTCAATAAATAGGCTAAAACATAACCGTTAGCTACCATCACCTCAAAGAAAGTCATCAACTTTTCTTGAAGAACATCATTTTCAGGTTGGTGTGCTACAGAAGATAATCAGGGACAATGGGACTTAGTCTTGAAGCGATGAATTCAAGAGCTTTTGTGCTAAATAGAAGATTCAAAAGAGTTTTGTAGTAGTGGCCTGTCCACAAGCCAACTGGTAGGTCAAAGAAGTGAACAAGATGATAAAGTCAACCATCAAAATCGTCTTGAGAAAGCCAAAAGTGGTTGGGTATATGAACTTCCGCTGGCACTATGTGTAACACCCCGTAAATTTAAATATTAAAGTCAACAAATTAAAGAATACTTAATTTTAAATGTGAGAATCAAGGGAAACGGGTTATCCCATTGTGTTCGTCTTGGAAACGGGTTATCCCATTGTCGGAAGTTTCCATAAAATTGAAATAAATTTTAACAGCTCGAAATAGATTCAAAATTCAAATCAGAAGTCAGAATCGGGCTGGGCGGGAAAATTCCCGCCCAGGACCCAGGACCCAGGTCGACCAGGGGGTGGACCCTAATGTCGACCTCCCCCCTACAGGTCAACCTGGGGGTTGACCTAGGGGTCGACCAGCCCCCCCCCCCGGCAGATATGAGGGATGACGATTTTGTGACTCAGTGCTGAGTCATTAAGGCTGAGGTGTCACTCTATCTTGACTGGATGGTCTTGATTGATTCTAAGTTGATCGGATGGCCTAAATTAATCCTAAATTCTGTATAAACACATGTAGACTCAAACCCTAAAACCAAATCAAAATTAGAACCATGGTCGTCATGCTATCACTTTGCAACCTAGAGTAGCCGCCACCAACTAGAGGAAAAGAGAAGCTAATCAACTCAATTCAACTCAAATTTATAACAACAACAACGAACTTGTCTACTTCAAAGGCAAGCTAAATCAATTTCAGAACTCAGATTCCAGAACTCAAGACCTTCTTTGAGTTGTGAGTTCAATTTCTTTAATAAACTAATTAATAAGTTAATTGGGTTGAGTTATAAATTGGGTTATATGGATATGTTTGTGAGACATTGGAAAAATGTGAATATATACTAGTTGTTCATAATGATAGTTTTGTTGTGGATCCCTTTTCATATGCCAAATCACCTATGTTCAACTTGATTCACGTTTGACATCATTTTATATGCAAGTTTGGGTGTAGATTATATGCTAGTTTCTATATGAATTATACATCAGTTTACATGTGAATCAAATAAAGTGACTATATGCAAGTTTAGGTAGAAATTGGATTCACATATATGCAAGTTTACACCTTTAGATTTAGATCTATGACGTACATAGTTTTATGCAAATTTAGGACTATGGCCTATGCAAGTTTTGGAATGAAAACTATATTCATATATGCAAGTTTTAGTTGAAAAACTATATTATATATATGCAATTTCACACCTTTAGGCCTATGTTTAGATTCATGAAAAACTATATTCATAATTGCTAGTCTACTATACATATATGTCATGATAAACGAACGAACAACGTGGGGACTATGGGGGCAGTATTGAATATACACATATTTAGAATGGGCATAATGGTCTTGAAAAAGGCATATAATTAATTCAAGACATTAATTGAAAAAATTGGCATTTATGGACATAATTGAGACAATTATGGACATAAGTATATTTGGAATTCATTGACAAATTTGAATAGGGATATTAATCCAATTTGGGTTTAAATAAAGATGTGTAATAATAAACCGCCTAAGACACGAGGTTAGACTCTTTTGTGGTGTAAGACTTTCCGGACCCACTCGGCAAATTCAGCAGCCACAAATGACAGTCTAATGTGAGAGGTCAAAGGCATGAATTAAATGCGTAACAGTTGTAAAGACACTAGGTTAGACTTGTTTATGGTGTAAGACTGTCCAGACCCGCTCGGCAAATCCAGCTGCCACAAATGTCAGTCTAATGTGGGAGGTCTTTACAAGGTTACGGTGTTAATGAATTAAGAAACACTTAACCAGATAAACATGTGGTGGGACATGAGGGGGTTAAGTGGGTGCTTTGGGTGGCTTGTGAAATTAAGAGGGTGCCTTGGGTGGCAAGTGAAATACGATTAGATGCACTTAAACAAGATTGAAACATGTAAGAAGACATGAATAAGAATGGGGTTAAGTGGGGAGAAACCTTAGATGGGACTAAGCATAGGTGGAAAGCTTGTGTCATGCATGGGGGACCTTTTCAAACCAGTAACCCATTAAGCATCTTTGTGGGCTCAACCCAAGTCGAGGACGGGACACGTGTACTGAGTTTGATTGTAAGAGGTCAAAACGGGTTAGCGGTGGCAACGCAAGTCCAACGGGGTCATATGTGTGTGTGGGCCCGGGCTGGTAGGTAAGACGTTGTTGCATCGTGTAGATATAAGCCGTGCATTTTTGGTGGTATCGGGTTGCCACTTTGGGGATTGATACACCCCACTATGGGGCCAGCACGAGTATCTACAAGTTAGGGAGCCGATCGAATGAGGGTAGTGGGTACACCTAGTGGAGATAGGGGTAGACGGCACCTATAAAGGCAGCTAGGGGTACACGAAACTACCATCATCATTATTAAGTTCTATTGATGGGATCAACTTTTAGGGTGTTTGGTGTGGTGCAGTGTAGTAATTATCCTATAGTGACTAGGTATGCGTTTAACGTTATCTTTGTTCATCTGATTCCCTTTGTTTTCTTTGTCATGCCCATTTGTTCACAGTCATTTCCTTATTTTCCAGCTTATGCCTTATCCTAGTTACTTAATGATTACATTGTTAAAGTTATTGCACTCGCCGGACTTTATGTCTGACCCTCCTTTGTTTCCACCTCTTTTCTTCCTCCCCCCTCCCCCCGGAGCAGGTGCTCAGGGTGGGACTAGTACTAGTGGAGATTGATTTGGACGGCCTTATCTCTTTCTTTGGAAGTTGCTTGGATCGCTGAAGTAAAAGTTCAGCCTATCTTATTTATAGCTATTTTATGTTGGGGTTATGTCTTTCATTTTATGTACTTTGATTTAGTCAAGATGGATATTATGTACTTGACTCTAGTCTTTTTTTTTTTTAGGATGTAATCAAACTTATTTGTTTACCGCTGCAATGAATGAAGTTTTAAATTTTTAAGTAATGTTTTATATCTGTCTTGCTGTTAAGTTTCTGTTCTATACACACTTAAAATGCTCCATAGAAGTTAATGCATTCCCTCTGTGAGTGACATTAATGGACGTGGGGTGTCACACGTGGTATTAGAGCTGAAGGTTACCAGAACAGATAAGATAATTTGAAAAACTATTTTTCAAAAGCATTTTATAAAGAAATACTTTCAAAAGTATGTTTTAAGGAGAATATCTTCAAGAGAAACGTTTATTTTAAAACATAACCCCAAGAACCATATACCTTTCGAATTCTTCATTTGAATCTCTTCATTTTCTTTTCAGCATGTCTGGAATTTCCGAGATACCCGAGGGGATACCGATACCAGGATGGTTTAGAAGGTACCAGGATGGTTTCGAATTCCTCCTCCTCCTCCCCGTGTTGAGACTTTCGCAAAGATATGCAGGGACTTTCGGGCAATGGGAGGGAAACCTTTTCACGGGTCGAAGACGTTTGCTAAAGGTCGAAATTGGCTAAAGGAGGTGGAAGAATTGTTTGGAATCTTTGAGGTAGCAGATGGAAGAAAGGTCCAGTTAGCTGCCTGGTTAATGAAGGATGAGGCCTCGTTTTGGTGGGAGGTCACTAATGGAGAGCGTCAAGTTGATACATGGCCGGATTTCAAGCGTAGGTTTGAGGCAAAGTTTCTCTCACGGGCTGAATAGAATCTATACATGGAAAGGTTTTTGGCATTGAGGCAGAGGAATCTATCGGTGAAAGAATACGTCAACAAGTTCAATCGGTTGGCAAGATCTGGCTTGGACTTGGTGAATACACCCGAAAAGAAGGCCCTGAGATTTGTTAAGGGTTTGAACAAGCCGCTACGTGGGTTAGCCATGACCCACATCCCTATGGGGGCCACCTTTGAGAGACTAGTTGACATGGCGCTTTTGCGTGAAGAGAAGAAAGGCGCCAATGCTAATAAGGCACCTGAGAAGAAAGGCGATCAAAAGAAACCACAACAGCAACAACAGAACAAGAATGGTTGTAAAGACAACAATGGTAAGGGAAAGAAAAGATGCTTTAACTATGGGACACTAGGCCATCTAAGCAAAGACTATAGGAAGAAGAAGAAAACTGGTTGTTTCCACTGTGGCGAGGCAGGACATCTGATTAAGGACTGCCCAAAGAAAGGGCAGAGGGCAAGGCCTACCTCTGGAGGGAAGATTCGGTCTCTCATGGCACCAGGGCAGGCAAGGGGGCAGGTCCAGGCTCTCGTGGTCCCACCGCTGCAAGAATGAGGTAGAGCGATTTCCATTGAATGTTTAGTTTATCTTTTCGATCATCCTGTTCGCACACTCTTTGATTCTGGCGCATCACACTCTTTTATATTCACTGCTTTAGTTGAGACACTGCACCTAAATACTAGTAGAGTAGAGGATCCCTTAGTTGTTTCAAATCCAATTGGGGGCTCAACCTATTTGTCGATGATTTGTTTGGATTTGGAAATTTCTATACTTAGCGATGGGTTTAGATGTGATGCTTATTTATGGATGCAGGTAAACAGGTTGGAGTGAATTGATTGATGTAGATATATCACTGATCTTCAATAATTATGTTTGCCATGATATTTCGTATAGGATGTGGAATTACTATTACTGATGTTATTTATTTTAATTAACATTTGTGGATGCAGGGAAACAGTTTGGAGGGATCCAACTGGATTCCTTAACATTTATATTACTGTTTTATTTGACTGTGATGTATGATGTGTTATATAATCCATAATTGCCTATGTTGTGTTTGATTTACCCTGGCCCTAGGAACTTGGTATTTTAGATACCGTAAAAAAAATTTGAATGTGGAAAAGAAATTTTGGGATTTAAAAATGGAGTTTATTTCCAAAATAGAAATAGAAATTTCGAATAGAGTTGAAAATGTAAATCTATTCAAATGGATAAATCAAGAATTGTTTTTAAATGAAAGTATAAAGTGAATTATTTACCATTGGATAAACTGAAATATAAATTCAAAGTTTGAATTTATATGGAAAAGTGGAAATCGATTTTGAAACTAATATTTGAAATGACATTTCAAGATTTTATATGATTTGAAATAAAAATGAGATTTGTATGGAAAATTCTGAATAGAAGTTATAAATAGAATTTAGGTTTAAGATATTAATTATAAGTACAAAATCAAACTGATTTGATTATAAAAGAAATATGTTCATGATTAAAGTAAATAATGGTTCAAAGCAATATTTTACAAAATGAAATATCTAGAAGGGAAATTAGGATTGAAATATGAATCCAGATTGGAAATTTAATGAAAAGGGAAATGAGTAATCGTTTTAAAAGAAAACGATGAGTTCAAAATTGGGAAAATAAAATAAATTGTGATAACGTTTCGTACACTGGAATGGTTATAAAGGAATATGGTAATGATTTGGAAAAGATAAATTCAAAAGTGAATTTGGAATTTGAATTAACCTGAAATGGTTGATGAATTCCAAAGTTTGGAATATAGATTATTCGAGAGCAAGTTATTTATTGGAATTCAATTATATCGAATTAGGGAAGTAGTTATTTTTACTTTCCATTTTTGATCAAATTTAATTATTTAATTATTAATTTATTTATTAAAATTATTAAGTAAAAGTTATATTTTTATAAACCAAATATTTGGAAACAACGATTATAACGCTATCGTTATAATAAATGTTTTATAAATCTAAACAGCGATTATAACGCTATCGTTATAATAAATGTTTTATAATATAAATAGCGATTATAACGCTATTGTTATAGTAAATGTTTTGTAAATATAAACAGCGATTTTAATGCTACCATTATAATTAATGTTTGAAAACTGCGATTATATCTCTACCATTATAATCAATATTTTTTTGTAAAAGAAGTGTATTCTTAGATTGAATCCGATAGTCGCGTAAGCGATGTTTTGTTTGAAGTTGTGAGTTTTCACTATTACAAAGTTGAGAATGTTGTTCAATTAAGGTATGAGAGGTAATTATACCCCAACTTGGTTGACTTCATGATTGATGGAGGAATGGTTAAAGTTCGATAGTGAAGAATGGCTAGCAATATGGTTAGTTAATAAATGTTAAATGGTTTGAGTTATAATAACGATGTTTTTATAACATCGGGTTAATTTAAATGATTTTGAAATGATTCCCCAAATAAAATGAGAGATATTTTCTACGCATAGAAAATGAAATGAATTGGTCAATGAGGAATTAATAAATGGAATATGGGACTATTTTCCGATATTAATAAGGGATATTTTCTGAATATAGAAAATAATGATTCGTGAATACTTAGAAATGTTTTCTAACCGGAATAAGAGATAATTTCTCGATTAAAGAAATTAGGATATTGGAAATGTTTTCCAATAATTGATAGAGACAATCAAGCTTTGAAAAGATAGGAAGATGGGAATTTGGAATTGATAATAAAATAAGGAATTTATATAAAAAGGGGCCAGTGTTGTTTGATAGTTGATCGTTAGAGTTTCCATTTGGAAATAGGATCGTTGGTCGTATGGATGTTCCTTTGATAGTTAAATCACCGAGTATCAAAGTTTTATTTTATTTTATACCTCCTTTGTCAATACGAAGAGACCGGGATCAGGGTATTACCTGAAAACCACTCCATGTTGGCATAAGAGTTGGAATCAACTTATGCTGAAGATAACTGAAGATGGATTAAAGTGCAAGGGCTGTTCTTGTTAATCATAGGTAGAAATTTCCCAAGATGGAGTAATAGAATGGTGCCTTCGGTATGTTCAGTCCCAGGGAAACATATATGAACGGATCTGACAAGGTGACATTCAAAGGAAATGGTGGCAAGATGTTCAGGAAGATATTTGTGACCTCAAGCCTCATCCCCCGGGAAATGACAGAAATCGGGAAGGCAGCATGACCAAGTGGGTAATTCCCATTAGGGAAATTATCACCTGATCTAGAGAATTTTCATTTTTGCTTCTTATTCTATTCGTTGTTGTATGCTTTCGGTAACGGTTGCTGATCACAACCGTTGGTGATAATATGCTCAATACAACCAAGTTAAATGATTGGTCAGCCATGTGTGGGCCAGGTTGCAAGACGCTCTTATTAAACCCAGTGTATTCCCCTCTAGAGATACACTATTGGAAGGTGGTTCCATACCTTGTCATATTGGAAATCCAATCTCCAATAAGCGCCCTACGGTTTTTTATTTTATATTATATATGGAGTGTGAGATGCAAGCGTTCCGCTAGATTTCTATTTATTTGACTTAAACACTATTGTAATATTATTGGATTTGATATAAAAAATATTTTTGCTCATCGTAAGGTAAAAACCATCCGTGTTTATGTGTGGATCGGTCTTACACTACTACAAAACAAAGTATTTGCATCTGTCTTTTTGCACCATTTGCATCTGCTCCACTGCCGATGCAAATGCAATGGACGCAAATTTTAAAAAGAATTTGCTTTTGATTTTCAATAGACGCAAATATTCCATATTTGCGTCTGTTGTAGCTTGAAGCAGACGTGAATACTATTCCTATTTGCATTTATTTACTACAGCAGATGCAAGTTGTTGGTGACTGTTTTACACTTCAATGCATTTGCGTCTGTTATAACCAAAGCAGATGCGAATACTCTACGTATTTGCTTCTGTTTTATTACTACAGCAGATGCAAATTGTTTATGGCAGTTTTACTCTTTAGAACATTTGCATCTGTTTTGCCACTATAACAGAAGCAAATTTGTTGTTTTTTCTTCAAAAATGAGCCTTTTAGGCTTGCCACCACACAAATCTAAGTACAACCAAATAAAACAATACACTACAACCAAATATACTATACCTGGAAATTACGTGCAACAATTTGATCAAATATAAATTAAATTACAAAAGGTTACAATAGCACACTACAATCGTTATCAAAAATAACTTAAAGGTATAAATCACAAAGTGTTACATGCTGAAAGAGTCAAGATTCTAAAGGCTTGGGTGACGTGGTTCACTTCTTAAAGCCCTGAACCTAAGATATTAATAAAACATAACATCTTGCTTAGATGTTTGTAAATATAGATTGTTAGATGGAGATCGAAAGCCAAAGGGTATGATCATTGAATTATATAAATGTTATAACAATTGAAATATCAATAATTAGCAAGAGTACCTTACTCTTGTCATGGAATCTAGTCTAGAAAATAAGAAAACTTTCAGGGTAGGTGCATCTTGAGGAGACTCTTGTTGTGAAATTCAAAATAAAAATGAATGATGTCACATACTGGTGATTCAATGAATAAGCCATTCCATATTAGAATTAACAATGCTCTTCAATCAGGGTATGAAATTCTTACACCATATATATTTCAAGCTTGAAGCATATCCTAATATAGACTAGGCTATTCTTGTCAACCAAAAATAATAATCCTCGTCTGAAGTGTACAATTTTCGATAATAATCGTTAAACTATCAACGTTATCAAAATATTAAAATTTGAATATAATAAAGTTGTATGAACGTTATCCACATGCATTTTTTAATATGATAGATGAGAATGAAAAAAATGATGCAAACCATTCTTTATCATAATTGAATCAGCATACTAACTTTGGTAGTACCTGCTCCCAACAGTTTGATGTAAGCATTCCACCTCTTCTCTGTTCTCATTGGCACATCCCTATAATATTACCCATGTCAAGTAGCATAATCATAAACAACTATTTATTCAATCATATTTCACATATTAAGAGAAATTATATGAAATAAGCGTTTACAAACTGTGTATACAAAATAAAAATAAAAATAAAAATTCCTTGTTAGTTTTGCTGGCATGAATACAACTTATTAACAAAACTGTATGAAAGAACCCTAGCGCAACTACGTACTTTTCTCCATGCGATTTTACTACAAAATACAGTACTAACAATTATAACTTGGTCTTACTGGTATATCATACAACTAATTCAAGTACTCCTAAGTAGCCTAAATATATATATTTGAACTACCTAAAATATGATGTTTGATCTCTAAAATATAGTACTAACGGCTTTTGGAAAGCATGAACATCTGGCTAAGTCCAAGTTTCTGTTGTTAGCCCTATGCACATGGTTATACATGCAATTAAAATAAGAAAAAACTTTAATTGTAATGGATCCATAATAATTCTACATATGAAGTAAAAAGGTTTCATCAAATGACTGGGACATCTCAATAATATAACCCATCAAGTACTCACAGGATGATAAATTATTTTCCAAATATAAAACTTAAGCTGCTTAGCCTTTTCATATTTGAAACTAATGCATGTCTTCATTAATGTAAATAAAATTATGAAGCTTGCCATGAACAACTTCAAATTCTAACTAATTGAGACATTTTCATTCGATAAATCAGCAATTTCGTGAATCAATGGAAATCATATAAATGGTATGATATAGTGGTAAGGTGATATCTTTAGAAAAGTTAACAACTCTAAACATTTTACCATGCTAGCAAATAATATGGTACGATATGTTGTGTATTCTCTTTCTGATATAAACAAAATATTTTCATCCAACCGGTAATCATAATTAATGTATTTAACATGTTGTATAACTAACGTAAAAACTACAACCAATCATAACAAATTTAAAAATAAAATGATATATAGAAAGTTTTAATATTAGAATTTGCAAGGAATATTAGCTTTTAGGGAATGCAAAAAGATTGAAATATGCCACTAAAAATGTGAAGCTGTTTTTGGATGATTATGTTGACATATACAAACTCAAACCGACATTTTGACCAAGCCAAAACAGTTTTAAAACTACTTGAACAGATGTATCAAATTTTAGAATCTCAAGAGAGTTCCCCGAATCACAACATCAAACCAGGTGGTCGACACCAATTTCCTTTAGTCAATCTGCACATCATTTGAAAGCAAAACCCAAGTGCTGCTCCATTTTTTCCCCAGTATTCTCTTCTCCAGAAAAGCGCAGCAGGTTATGCCTTTTTGCATTATTTTTTATTTTTATTACTGGTTTTTTCAGAATATTTTTCAGAATTACTTTCTTGATTTCTTGTATTTTCCAGATTATAGAAATCCATTTTAGGATTAAACAGAAGTTGTTATTGCATCTTGTTCTGTAATATTGTAACTGCATATTTTGTTTTTGTTTTATTTACGACTCCAATACATGATATTGATATATGAATATCTCTTCTGTAGAATGAGTGCAGCAAATACTGTTAATATAGATGTGTTAATTTGTTGTGATTTTAGTTGTATGAATTGTAGCATGTTCTGATATATTGTGTTATGGTGAAATTTGTTGTACCATGCAGAATAATGTGATTGGCTTTACATTTTAATTTTGAGACTGTAGTTGCAAGAACAAGCGGTTGATGCCTTAAAACAGACATAAGCACCATACATACTGCCAAAAAGAGTATCATCGTCGTAGTTTTTGTTATCAAGTCATTCGTCATTGTCTCATTTCACATAAAAATATCAATATTTTACCTTTTTTAAGTTAGTATTATGGACCGCCAATTCGTAATATTTATGTGGATCTAGATGACCATAACTAAGCATATGGAGGCATTATTGGCTCTGTTTTCTTTTTTTCTATGCACATACTTATTACCTCATTGTCATTAATGTAGCATTACAGCAATTTGAACCTTATTTGAAAGTTGAAGTCCATATGCATTGACGGACTATAACTAACCAATTAATACCGTAGGATTGGATTCACCAGGAAATGCACCAATCTCAAGAATAAATAAATAAATGGAAAAAGACATGTAGAAAGACCATAGTTTGGTGGCATTTGTTGACATGCCCTCAAAATGCCTAACACGCTCAACTTTGAATTTTTAGATTTGTTCCTAAATTAACTTGTTTCTAAATTTGATTTAAAATATGTCATAATATTTCCCATTTCTATGCTTGTAGCTTATAAATTCATTTCCATATGACTTCATAACTATTTATAAACAGGAAACCTAATCCGATATTTAAATTTCTTTATTTAAAGAAGAGTAAGTCATAAATATTCTTAGTATCATAGGACAAACTAACACTACCTAACTGACATTAACCACACAACGGTGGGAAAACCGACCGTCAAGTTGTTTAATATAAAATATAAATTTATTTGTTGTAATTTACTTTAAACCAGATTTTAGCCAAAAATTTACAACATTGTTTTAGAGAAAATTGAAGTAATTGAAAAACTGTAAATCCATTTGTACTATCAATTGTACGTGTAAACCAATTTAGCGGATACTACATACTGAATTGCAGATGCCAGAAATAGAAAAAAAGAAAAGAAGGTTAAACCGCAGCAAGATAAGATAAATTTGAAAAGTTTAGGCTGAAATCAAATAGATAAGTATACCTCCACAGAAAGCAGCTTCTTGGTTGCGGTCTCTCGTGCATAACCAAATTCAGCAATCCTCATTAAGCTCCAAGTTGTATCAGAACCCAACGCATGCCAAATCAGCTTTAAGATCTTCATGGCTACGTAATATACAGATGCATGCAAAAAAATGAGAAGAAACACACAAAATGACTCGATTTCTTAAAGTGGTCAAATTCGAAACCTTCCATTCTGACCACAGCTTGAACTGGTGCAGAGTACTTTCTACTCTCATACGTATCGATGCCGTTTCTATCTTTTGTTGGCATTCCCTCGCATTTGTTCTTATAAACATCACATGTTCTCTTATAAACAGCTACTCCACATTCGCCACCTGAGTCTAGAGTTAAATACGCTGATCCTGACCCTGCATAGTGCCTGCATTACATTTCATCTTATTATGTAGTTGCATACTCAATTCTTTTTTATTATTCTTTTTTACTGAACAACTGTATTGCTATTACCTTTCATGGTTACCGATAACTGCATATATGGCACCCGGCTAGCCAGAGGAGTGATTAGACTGAGAAAATGAGTAAACACTGTAAATGTCAAAATACTATTGAGTTAAATATAGCAGGTGCATATAAACAAACAATAAACACTTAGAGAATACTTGCAATATCAAGCAGGAGAAGATGCTATCTATTATTACATACTCAGTTTTTATGGCTATTTACAGGTAATGGTCAAAGGAAAAAATAACAGGAGAATAAAAATATAACTTGAGAAGATGTTATCTATTATTACATACTCAATTCTCACCAATCAAAACTGCTTCAGTTCCATGAGTGATTGAAGATCCTTGGCTGTTTAGCCCTTTTCGGATTGATTAGCAATCTCAATAGTCTTTGTTGATCTGTATTTAATACAAAGCACTGTTCAGTCGGCAAAATAAGAAGAAAACAAAAACTTGTTAAAAATGACTATAACATGTGTACTTGAAACATCAAAGAAGCTGAACAAACAAAATAAAATGAATGAGTTTCCAGACATGAAAATATATATTCAAACATTTTGGTGTTCAAGAAATATGAAAGAGGAGTCAGTCCAAACCCGTGAGATCTACAAGAAGCACAGAGAAGATGAACTGGGACTTCAGAGCTATTCATTTACAGTTATTCTCTTGTGCATCTTATTTTACCTATCATACAGACATATGTTGTATTGTCTTTTAAGATGCTATTTTTCAACTATTCAATGGACCATGTTTGTATTGAGACTACTATTTGATCATATTATTTTCAGTATTTATATTTTATTCTTTTACGCTGTGAGATCTACTAGAACAGTATGCACTAAACTTATAATTGTCTTTGTATCATGCAAACCGTAAATGCCTAACGATTCATTATTCTTTGCACGACGCAAATCTTTTTTTAGATCTCTGTGCACAAAGGTGCGGGTTGTTACATACCATGTTCTTTTACTTCATTTGTCCTCCATCTCCATCCATCGTCTTCTTTGTCTGCACTTTGCTTGACTCTAAAGTCTAAACAAAATATCAATCATTAAAATCCCAAGATTAATATTAAGGAAAATAAGTTGTTACAATAATCCTGTTAAAAACCACTATGTACAAAGTTTGCAGATATATTGTTACAAATACTCCTGTTAAAATCACAAAATATCACTGTGTACAAAGTTTGCACATATGTTGTTACAATACTCCTATTAAAAACCATTCTTGTTTTTTTTCTACTATAAAAATGGTATGAACTAAAATAAGAAAATTGCTTTGAAATCTGAAAGTTTATAACAAAAATTCATACCTTTCTTCGTTTTTAGGTAGACATATTGAAAATAACATACGACAGCAAACAACTACTTTCATGCATCCGAACGGACCAACCTCATGTAACCGCAAAGAGAATAAAGGTGAAATTGAAAACAACAAAATCCATTTCTCCAAAACAAATGAAACATCATCATCTTCAAATTCATATCTCAATACAAACCATGCAACAAAATAAATTATGAAACTAGGCTTACACAATAGCATACCTTTACAGGCTGTAGTTGGAAACCTACGAATTTTTGAAAGACATGCTCTTATGGTCATCGCCACTAGCATACCCTATCAGCTCAACCATTTGTTGTAGGGTTTTAGGGACTATTGATTGGTGATTAGTCGAAGGTGGATCCAGCAGTAGTCATCCAGTGATTGAAACCTGTCTAATCTGTTTGTTCCTTCCATCAAGTAGTAAGAGGCTAAGAGCTTTGGCACTGGGCATGATATAAACTTATCAGAATGGCCTTCATACCTAAACACATCAGAAATCAGCAATGAAATAATGTTAAAACAGGCCTTGGATAGCCATATAAAACAAATGCAAGAATACTTATGAACCACAAATCATCTTTAACTTATGTTCCGATTCTCAATTGTTAGTAAAAAGATAATGCTCCAAATGAACCCTATATTATTATTTTTACAGTCTGTACGATTGAAATTAACATAGTCATCCCCATAGAGATTTTCAAGTTAAAGCTTATATAGAGGGAACACATTTTCTGCTCCCGATATTATAAGCCTTTAACATCCATTTGATATCGTATCAACTATTACATCAAGAAGGATACGACATTCTTTAAGTGAATGAAACTAACCATAGAACTAACCATGAAACTAACCATAATCATTTTTGAAGGACACAAGTTGGAAGCTAAAGCCATTTGCCTTGCCAATGCCATCTAATTACCTTTCCACCTGCCAAATAATATCGTTAGAAAGTGACAAACTGGTTATTTACAAGATAAAATCATCTTTTGTTGAAATGAAATGAACAAAATGGACCAGAAATAGATGCAACATGAAGTAATCTAATAAGTTGCCAGTACATGTAGTCCTAGGCAGATGGTATGAAATTCAAATGTACTGTTGTAACAGTACAGATTTATGTGAGCATATAGTTCCACTTACCGCAGTGTATGGTGATTGTAGATATTCTACAATCAACAACAGTATCACTAAACAAAAATTCATCAATTAAGATCTTATAACTTGATGTACATCTTAAAGCTTGTGATTCAGTTGTAACATGCATTTTAAAGGTGGGAAAAGCTCGTTTAGATCTTATTCATGCATACTTGAAGGTAATACTAAGAATTTCAAAGTAAAACAGCATAACAGCATCTCAGCTCTTAAGCAGTTGCAAATCTTCTGGTCCGAACTCGAGCCCCATAATCCCAACAATTCACGTTTACCACATAGTGATATACTTTGCATAAGGGTCCATTCATCTGTTATCTAAATTTTTAATTAGGATTTCCTTGTAAAATACATTAAGCTGTGTCCAAATCTCATTGGCTGGAACTATAAAAATAGGGGATTTTAGGACTAGAGGATCTGAACTCGCTCATGCCTATTGTCATTCAATGAAAATTTATCAGCAAACCAGCTTTTTCATAATACTGAAAAAACATTAGTAATGTACTCAAATATACAAAGCATTAATAGATAAAATAATCAGTATTTCAAACTCAAAAGCTGCAGAGACGATATGCCGAAAGTGCAACAATATCAAAACTAAACATTCAGTCTTCTTCAAAATGTACAATACTAGATATATGTAACACACATAACTTTAAACCCTCAAATATAACATTTATACCTGAATCTTAACTCCAGAGATGGAGTTAAAAAATGAGGATAATAGTGTTCAAGTGTAAACCCTGCCCAATTAAGACGATCACAAAAACATATAATGATGGTCTAGTATATCTGAATTTAAGTGGTGGTAATGTCTTATATGAAAGAAATTTGAAAGAGCATCAACAAATATCTTATTATTCAAAAATAGTGTTTACTTGGCTGAAACATGCAGAAATCATCATTTTGCATTTCTGCAATAATATATAACAAAAACGTCACTATGGAAGTTTCAATTTCAATAAAACAAAAGAGGTGAGTTTGAGAACTTACAACTGGGAAATTGCTTCTCTCATCCACTCAAAAGTTCCGAGGATCAATAATTAAATCATCTGCAAAATTGATAGTAGTACAAACAAAATTTTGGTTATACTCAGACAAAAATTTATTCAATGGAATTTTTCTATCATTTGTTGTTCTTCGACATTAAGTGAACAAACCTGAACCATAATCACGACTTCGACAATTTGAGCTTCAGCCCTTTCGTGTACAGAAGCTTGGTGTGGAGCTCTTCCCTCTCGCACCATTAGTTGGCGCCAAAACCTAGCATTCTTGTGTTGGTTCCAGATAGGAGATTCATAAGACTGTAGAAAGTCTTGAAATATATGGGCATATTTGCAGGAAACTTTGAAAATGTTTGGACAATTATCAGGTTTTTCAACGCCGTTACAACTTCTATGAAATTCCCAAGCTTGAACCTAACAGTAGGCTTTCCCTGAACTGACTAACCAACTGAGAATTCACATTTATTTCGGAATCCATCAATAATTGGTGATTCCAAAATACCTTCAAGTTTGCAGGGAAGACCACCAATTTCTCATACGTTCAAAACCCACTCCAGAAGTGAAGCAGAATCAGGTCAGGCCTTGCGTGTGTTTTTGGGAAGTTTCCTAAGTGTTTGGACTAATGAATTTCTCTTTTGCTCCAACTGGACTCCATAGGACATGTGTGCCAAAGGAGTGGCTACATCACGGACGCTTCTAGTTTTTGGTGTGGATTCTTCCATGCAATTATAATTTAAGGCATTGTTTTCCATGTTGTCGATGTCCTCAGAAGTATCCGTGCTCTTCAGAAATCTAGGAGTGGCATCTGTTATCTGCATTTGCTTTCCAGATGTTGATTTCTCATTCAGAATCTAAATAGCATCATTGACTTGTTCGGCACATTCAAAAACCACTAAGCTTACAGATATTTTCTTCCTCTTTTTGGCTGATTGATATTTGATACCCAGCTCAACTAGAAATTTCTTCAGTTGATCCGTATCCTAATTCCTTGCAAATCCAATGAGACACTTATCAAGGCCGCTGTTTGAAGCAGGATTAGAATCAAGCACTTATTGCATCTTCTTTTTAGTAATTTTCTGAATCTTTTTAGCTCTACTGGATGCCAGATCCTAAGACTTATCGGGTCTTTGTCAGAGTTCCTTTTCACCATGGGCATAACGGCTAGTATCTCTATGGCTGCAAACTCCATTATTACTTCTACATATTTGGCACTTTGTTTTAGCATTTCTGGACAAAAAGGGACTAATTTAATACTGTGTATCTACAGTTTACTGAATATCACAGCCGAACACAAATATACTCCATTTACAAATAGGAATTTAGTGAACATGCATACATAACAACGTGGATTGATAACAGATGTAGCCTCTTAAAGATTTTCTAGCACAACAGCAATATGCATACTAGGATATAGCAATCCTTACACCTATTTCCTGGACCAATTTGAAACATGACTCAAGAGCAATAACCAAGTACAGGAAAGAATTCATTTCAAATCATCATACAATTAACATCATACAAAATGGACATTCGGTCGACTTTGGTGAAAAGAATGAACCACGTCAGGTATTTTAACAAAAGGTCAATTTAAACATATCCCAAATCAGAAAAACATTCCAGAATAGAGAACAAAACAAGGTAACCCCATCGCTTCAAATCGAATACAGTAATGATGATCTAAATTATATGAGAAATACATAATAATACCTTTCATGTAAATTCAAATCAGAGACGCTTGTCTAGGCTTAGAGATTCGGATTGACTGTGTGAGAAGGATGATTACAGGTCGATCGATAACTAATGATGGTAGTTAGGGTTACACGATTCGGATTTCTATATTGATGATGACGAAAGTGAATATTTTCTCGAAGTGGTAAATCGAAAGAAAAATCTTTCCTGGAGGATGAGGAAACCAAAAAATGATGCTTTTGTTACCGCATAAATTTTGTTTCCCGCTGTTTTTTCGTTGAATAACGTTTTACACATTTTTGCGTCTATTTTTAAAAAAGCAGACGTAAATTACTTCATCCCCCCTTCTATTAGCGTCAAACTATTAAATGAATAGATGTAAATAGCAATAATTAAATTTCATACCCACCCTAGTGCGTCCAGTCATTGACAACATTAGATGCAAAAGGTAATATTATATTTGTTTTCCTTCATCTACGTCCGTTGTGGAGTAGGAACAGATGCAAGTTGTAATAATTGCATCTGCTGTTTATACAACAGATGCAAATAAAGAGACGCAAAAGATAAGTTATGTACTAGTGTTACGATTATCATTTCTTTCGAAAGGAGTTTGAAAGTTAAACAAATGGTTGGGGTTTACTTACACTAGTCCCATGACTGACCCAGAGTTTATTTTATTTGTTTTCCCTAAACTTTTGGGTACCCAAATTTGTACGGGCAGTCAAGTAGTCGGGATTTTACAGATTCACTTGGAGGAGTTTGAAGCAGGAGGCTTCACCAGTTAACTTTAGACTATTATATTTTCCGCTGTGTACTATGTTGTATTTGGAAACAGGTGTATATAACTGTCCAGGAATAACTGTTGTGCTCTGATGATGGTATGTATATAAAGTTACTGATTTGTATTTCAAAAATTATGTTATTTAATATATTTTATTCGTTCTGCTGTGAGATTTGTGTTCTTCATTTTCTTCTATTCTAATTTCTCTTTCTTTCTATTTCTCATCCTCTAACTTCTTTCTAATAATGATTCATATTTCTGTACATTTTGGGTTGGACGTGCGGTGTGATTAGTCGACTCAAAGGGTACGGAAATTTGGGCCATTACAATATACATTAGGCTACTTGAACTTAAGCATCACTCAAAAGAGGGTTTGTCCCCTTCATTGTAGAAATTTAGCATCACCATAGTTTATGATTAAATTAAAGTCAAAATCTCTAATCAAGGTAAACCAATTAACTGATAATAATTATTGGATTGAATTAAAGGCTTTAAAGTAGTATATGTAATTAAATAATAATATTGATAGTGTTTCTTATTACCTTAGAGAAAGGTCTAAATATCTAAAGGATGCAATGACGATAAAAAAATTACGTACATAAAACAACATTATTGGGTGAGCGTGAAATAGACTAGAAATTGGATTTCCCCTAAATGATGTATAAGCGACGAACTTATGTTTAATATTGTATTTTACAAGTACATATAGGCTTCAATAATTAAATTGTTTTAATATTTAACTAGGAATTGAGTTCACACCAAGTGTCGGTACAATAGTGTCTTGTCTTGTTGGTTATTTCCAAATTCGACCAATGTATGTTAATAGTAAATTAAATAAGAATACTGTATTAAATTTAATGGAATTTCATTATTTATTTAAAACAACATGTAAATGATGTATATTAATCTAATAAATAAAGGGCGCTACTATTCATACCCCTATTTACACTTCTGGCCACCAAAACTAAAAGCACCCTGAATATTTCAATTTTCCTCTTTTGACCACCGTCAAGATTAATAACCAAAAAATGCAGAGGCCAACAGCTTTTCCTCTACATGAACACTTCCTTCTTCCCTTACATCAATGTACTCTGCGAATCAAATACCAAAAATCAAATGGTTCAACGAAAAATTAATATAATCCATTTTCATAACCACATTAGCAATTTTAATTTTTATAAATGAGTACTTACTTCGTCGGTTGTGAAATGGTTCGTCAAATCAAAATTCATATCTTTTGAGTCATTTGATCAAACATCTTGCATCATATTATCACAACCACTATGTTTATCGTCCAATTTATCATCATTCAAATACTTCATCTATCAAACGACAAAAAAGTTAATGTATCAATTTGTAAAAGAGGATACGTGAGTTAAACAGATAAAAACCGTAGAAGTTAAAACTTACATTGTAATTCCCTATTATAATGTCGTCAAATTTAATGCCCTCCAAACTTGAAATTTCCAACAGAGCGGAAAAAAATATCCTAAAACGCGACGGAAAACCCTAACCATTAGAAAAACCTAACAACATATTCTATAACATAATAGAAAACAATAAAAATCAAGCAATTCTAACATCTTTTTTATCTTTATCTTCCATCTTTATTAGGCACAAAAGAATATCTGCTTTTATTAGGATTTAAGGTTTAAAATTGTAAAGAAGTATGAGTTTTTGTTAAGAGAAGTACAGTGATGAATAATTGAGTGGAAAAATAATAATATATGGTGGCCAGAAGAATATAAAGAATTATCATTTATATTAAATTTAGGATGGTGGCCGAAAATGTAAACCGGGGTGTGAATAGTAGCACCCTTAATAAACAACTTTGGATAAATGATTTGCATGTGTAAATCATTGATTAGCGCAAAATACAACATCCCTTGATTCTCATAGCAAGGTGGATCATGCTAATTATGCTAAGGGGAAGGGAAGGGAAATGATCAAAGGGGGGACCATAAATAGATCGCTCCCTCTTCATCCATTAAATACCAAAAAGAAATCTCCAGCCCTAGGATTCAACAAAATCATTGGTGAATCTAAGGAGATGACGTTGCAAAGCGTAGGCAAGAGGAAACGACTAACAACCAAGGTACTAGACTATAAACGAAGTCGCAAGAAGGCAAACCTTTGTTTAATCTAAATTCATATTCAACTATGAACTAAGTTATTTTCAAACAAATCACACACATGTGTGCGCGCGCGCGCGCGCGCACACACACACACACACACACACACACACACACACATATATATATATATATATATATATATATAAAGAGAGAGAGAGAGAGGCACGCTCTATGACATCCCAATTATCTAGCACCCCTTTTGCACCCGCATTATATATTGTCATTCGTTTATATTAGAAAAAGGTAGTGGAAGGAGAGAGAGTTAGTGGAGGGAGAAAGAAAACGATTGTGAAGTGAAAAACAGGGGGGCCAAAGGGATGCTCACACTATTTGGGGTGTCACTGAGCGCTCGCCACACACACACACACACACACACACACACACACATATATATATATATATATATATATATATATATATATATATATATATATATGCACAAATTAATTTTGAAAACAAAATACGAATGAAAATATAACATTTAGAAAGTAAGGAAATGGACATAAATAACAGTTTCTTCATTTGTATTGCATGAAACTTTAAGGTCGCTTGGAAACATTATAATAGCAAAATACAATCATTTACAATGTAGTAAATACAGTTTAATAGTTTTTAAATTTGTCTGCATGCTATTTATTTTTCTTTATTTGTATTTGTCTAATGAAAAGTTGAACATATCCATATAACTGTTTGCTGAAATTTAACTTAATGAATTATTAACTTTTATTTTCTTATTTCTATCAATTTTGCAATTCTTCCATCTGACGAAAAGATATGAGAAATATTTATGTGCTGGATGGACGAAAGAAATCATTTATGTCGCATGAATTATGTTGCTTGCATTGATCATAGCCAAACATATAAATAATTCTTCAGAAGTTTGGTGTGTATTATATTAAATGTTAAGATACCCAAAAGTTACCATAAGAATGGGCTATTCCATGGAATTTCTCTAGATGTACATATCATATAATACAAAATATTTATATTATATTTGAGAATTAGGCTCTTAACCACCTTGGTAGACTGTAGTTTTTGAAACCATTTACGATAATGTAAAATATTCTAGAAAGTTATGAACTTTAGTGCAAAAATTTATTGTCTATCTAACATTTCCACTGTAACTAATGTTCTTTTTTTCCTTTGCTAGGCGTTGATGGCTATGTATCATTATTCCTGTGAAGCACCTCCCTTAAGTTGCACCAACGCACATCACTAGGTAGATACAAGTTAGTGTTAAATATCCAGGATTTGAGTAGACATCATTTACTACCCTGGAATTTTAATTTCCTTCTTTTTCACTTTATCATGTCATTCTTGGTGATAACTGTAATAATGGCAAGATATTTAAGATCATGTTTATATGATGGTTATCTCATACTCCATAACCTGTTACCATTTGCATATCTCAGCTTGACTGGATAAGCTTTGATTTAGCAAAATTTTATCTTCCAAATGCCGGAATGAACTATTTCATTTGAAGTTTGGATTTCAACCACTGGAGAACAAAGAATAATAAATGGCTGCCCTTTCCCACTGAAGGATGCGTGTTAATTTTGAATGTGTAGGTGGAAGTATGTTAGTTTTTTTGTTTTTCACGAATATTATTGAATTTTCTGCACATTTTATGTAATTTGAAAATTGACCACTCCTTCATTATGTCTGCTTCATTATATCTGTCTACTGTGTATAATAATAGTAACCCACACGAACTGCTCAGGTCACATAAATTTAATATTATTTTCTTTCCAGTTGTATCACGCGCCATATTGTTTGCAGCCGTTCCCAGTTTTTTGTACTGTTTGTTCATTATAGCTAAAGGATCTAGACAAAGAGAAAACATTGTCTTTTTTATATTATCTCACATTTCACTTGAGTTACATTCATTTGAGTATTAATTTCTCTTGCTTCACTTTGTAATTTACTAATCCACCAATTGAATGTAAAAAAAAATGCTTTTTTGAATATTGAATTAAAAATAAAAATTTATATGGACCAACCCAAATGTTTTGTTATATTCAGTCAAGAACAAAAAGTTTGTAAATTAGATAAATCTTTATATGTTCTTAAATATACACATAAACAATGACATGAAAAATCTGACAGGGTAGTTATTTCACATGGTTTAAAGCGAATGAAAGTGATCAAGGTGTGTATTAAAAATTTGAGAATAACATTTGCATTATCATATGCTTGTATGTGGATGATTTGCCTTATATTTGGATTGAATATTCATGTTGTGAATTATGTTAAGTTCACGTTATATGCTAACTTTGATATAATAAAAGATTTTTATGAAATGTGTGTTGTATTTGATATTAAAATTACTAAGTCTGAAAAAGGTATATCTTTATATCAGTCTCATTATATTGAGAAAACATTAAAAATTATGAATACTTTGAATTAAACCTCTGAGTACACTATATGATCCAAGTGTAAAACTGTTTAGGAATACCGGTGAAGATGTAAAACCATCTGGATATGCGAGCATCATTGGAAGTCTTCAATATGTCACTGATTGTATCAGACCCATCATTGCATATGACATGAGATTATTGTGCAGTTTTACTGGAAAACCTAGTATAAAGCAATGACATGCTTTAAAAAATAAGGAAATTTGAACTATACTATAAGAAGTTTCTCTATGCTCATAAAGGATATAACGATGTAGATAGAAATACCTTATCAGAGGATTCCAAAGCAACTAGTAGATATCTCTCCAATATTGCAAAATGTGTTGTTTTTTGGAAATCTAAGAAATAGCCTGTTTTGGTTCAATCTATTATGGAGTTAGAAATGATAGTAGTAGCTACAGTTAGTGAGGAGGCCGAATACTTAAAAATTTGCTAAATGAGATCCATTTATGGGAAAAATGATACATGCATCATTGATCCATAGTGATAACACCGCGGCCATTGCAAAGACTCTGAACTGTTATTACAATGGTAAAAGATGATAAATCCAACGTCAGCACAATACTGTATGAGAGCATCTCTTTAGGATCTGATAGAATGGAGCACATACGCATGGACGATCTGACGGATCCTTTGATGATAGGATTAGCAAGAGAAAACGTCATTTCTTTACCTTGAAGAACGAGACTATTGCCCTTAGAATGAGAAATCACTCATTATAGAGTCACACACAATGGTAACCGACCTAATGACAAAGATCCCAAAAAATAGATTTAATGAGTAAGAAGAACAAGTTGTGAAGTGATATGAGTTGAACGTGCTATTTTTATATTTTTAGAAGTATGTATTCCTGAAGTGATCAGAAGATGAGCTAGTAGGAACTCATGAGATCTATACTCTATATGTAGTGGAATACCTACCTTCAGAGTACTCTTGATACTCACCTGTGAGGATATAGAATTGTGCTCGTTTCCTATGGAATTAAGGGCAAAATTCATATAACATTCGATAAACTGAGATAGGTGTGCATGGTCATTAATGAACAGGCTAGCTGAAAGGACCTTAGAAAAATTATGTGTAATTTGATGTCATGAATAAGTTTCATGTTTACATGCCACTATAGTAAAAAAAAATGAATCTTATGTGCTATGCAAAAGCTCAAATAGAAAGATATATTTATTTATGCACAATCTTATATTTTCAAAAATTGTTTGGAAATATATATATTTAAAATAATTCAAGTGGGTATTATTGGAATTTTAAGTGAATTAATTAAAAAAATTAGTATAACGATACCACCTCCTTCACATCTTCCTCCTCGATCCTCTTCTTCTTACTCAGTTTTCATCAGCGTGGATTTTTCTTCGATTTTCCCTTCTTCAGATCTAGTTTCCATCTCTCATCCGAATCGGGTTATTCCCTTGATTCGTTTCCACGCTGTCCTCCTCACACCAGATCTGCGTCTAACCCTAGCTTTTTCACATTTGTGCAATTTCTTCAACACATTTGAGCTCTTCATTTTAAAACGGTGCCTAGAACGTGGTGGATATAAGATAACTCGCGACTGTTCTTCTGCCTTCTCCATGGTTTGTCTCGTTTAGCACTGCATCAGAGTTCCACCGAAAGACAGGTCGTTGCTATGGATGTGGATCGACAGTGTCATCATGTGTTGTAAATTTTCAAAAACATGCTTTGGGTTTGGGTATTTTATTTGTGAAGAGAAGGAAGAATGAAGGAAGAAGGAATAGGCAAATATGTTTTGTCCCACATTGTAGAATATAAAGGAGTTTGTCTCTATACAGGCAAAAGCTTGATACATGATATCAAAAGAAAGAAGAGAAAGAGGAATAAGGCAATGGGCCTTGAGCATGAACTTGGCATAAATAATAATCTTTGAAATGTCAAAAGATGGGCCTTGGGCCTTGGGGCTCTTGGGGTCTTGTGATCCAATAGGCCGGGAAAACAAACCAGTTGACAGGCCAAAATATCACCGGTCGACCGTTTTTTCAACCAGAGAATAAAACGGTCGACTGGTTGGGTTTTGGCGGTCGACCGATTTCGTTCTAAAGCGGCTGCGACGCTTCAGAAGCGTTGCAAACCTGAAAGGATGCGTACATTCAGAATCGAACAGAGATGACCGTTGCAATTAAATGGTTGCAACGCATGGATGCCTCCTCTTAACACCTATATATACAACGCCAGAAAACTGTTTCGAAATTACTGAATCATTACTTCTTCTTCATCGATTCTGCAACACAATTAAACTGTTACAAAACAGTTCTGTCTGAAACACTTATATAGTGTTTCAATTCCGAAACTGTTGCAGAATCGCCATCTTCTACTTCCTCTTCTATTCCATAATCTACATTGCATCATCAGAAATCAAATATCAGAGTGTTCTTGGTCGGATCAAAATCGTACAAATTTTGAATCCGATTACGCTGTTTCAAGGCTTCATTGAATCATGAAGTCAATAGTTCGATAACACTTTTGTACCTGGTAAGTTGAACTATTGTCTGAAAGAATTTGCTCTGCAAATCCTTGAAGTCAGAAGTACGGCAAAATCTACTCCTCCAAAAGCATCTCAAACCACAAAATCCCCAACAAATTTTCAGACAATATCTTCAACCATGGATAGTTTGAGCGCTTTGCAAGTAATGAATCAGCAATTGACGAAGTTGGAGCGATTTGATGGAGAGAACTTCACTCGTTGGCAGGAGACTATGAAATTCTTTCTGATCACGGTTAAATTATTTCATATTCTCAAAGACGGATTGGAGAAAATACCGGAGGAAACCGATAAGGATAGTGCAAAATTAAAAGCAAAAAGGGCAAAGCGAAAAGAGGAAGATTTTCTATGCAGAGGCCACATACTGAATGCACTGTCTACTCCGATATACAATGCTCACAGGACCTTGGACACGGTGAAGGCACTCTGGACTGCGCTAGAAAGCAAATATCGCATCTCTGAGGCAAGTAATAAGAAATTTCTTATATGCAATTTTATGGATTTCAAAATGGTCACTAACAAGTCCATAATTGGACAAGTTAGTGAAATACTACTGTTAGTAAATCAACTTAAGGATGCCGATATTGATCTCCCTGAATCATTTGTTGTTGGAGTTATTATTTCGAGACTCCCGAATTCTTGGAATGATTATAAGAAGAAATTAAAACATGCGGAAACCGATTATGATTTAGACGGTTTACAGCGTCATCTTCGTATTGAAGAGGATTCTCGTAAACGCGAACTAGATGATAATCCGCAAACTGAGTCTCAATCTAAGGCTAATAATGTTGAAATTAACGATAATTTGAAGCCTAAGAATGAGACACAGTTCAAAAAGAAAGGTACTAATTCCAAGAATAAGAAGAAGGGTGATTGTTACTATTGTCACAAACCCGGCCACTATACCCGAGACTGTCGTCTTCGGAAGAAACAACAAAAAGCGAATGTGGTCGAAGAAAAGCTTGTGGCTGTCGTACAAGAGGTGAACTCCGTTAGTGGCATTGATAATGATTGGTGGCTCGATACTGGAGCAACTATTCATATTTGCAAAGACCGTAATCTGTTCAAGACTTACGATGAGAATAACGGAGAATCCAGCGAAGTAACTAGCGCAAACAAAGTTGCAAGCAAAGTTCTGGGAAAAGGCACTATTGAATTGACATTCACCTCTGGGAAAGTTCTTACTTTAGTCAATGTATTATATGTACCTGATATGTGTAAGAATTTGATTTCTGGATACCTACTTAACAAAGGAGGATTCAAGATGGTGTATGAGTCTGATAAGTTAGTGTTGTCCAAGAACAGCAAATTTATTGGACAGGCATATTCTTGTAACGGCATGATTAAGTTGAATCTAATAAAGAAATCTTCTGCTTATATTGTTGACACTGTTAATTTATGGCATAGTAGATTAGGACATGTTAATTATAAGTCACTTAGAAATATGCATAAATTAGGATTAATTTCTGATTGTGATCTCGAATCCATTTCTAAATGTGAGATATGTGTTCAAGCAAAAATACATCGAAAATCCTTTAAATCTGTTGAAAGGAAAACTAGTTTGCTTGATTTGGTATATAGTGATGTGGGTGACTTGAAAAGTCATATCACCTATGGTGGTAACCAGTACATTATAACGTTTATTGATGATTATTCTAGATATACTTATGTATATCTAATGAAATCAAAAGATGAAGCCTTTGATAAATTCAAAATTTACAAAGCAGAAGTCGAAACACAATTAGGAATTAAAATTAAAGTGTTACATTCAGATCGTGGTGGTGAATATTTTTCAAATGAGTTTACTTTGTTTTTCAAACAAAATGGTATCATTCACCAATGTACCGCCCCTTATACACCACAACAAAATGGTGTTGCTGAGAGAAAAAATAGAACTTTAGTAGAAATGGTTAATGCCATGCTCATAAGTTCTAATTTGCCTTATAACCTATGGGGTGATGCTATGTTATCTGCATGTTACATTTTAAATAGAGTAGCACTTAAGAAAAATAATATTTCTCCTTATGAATTATGGTTCAATAGAAAACCTAATCTTACTAGACTTAAAGTTTGGGGTTGCTTAGCATATGTTAGAAAACCAGACCCTAAACGACCAAAGTTAGGTAATAGGGCTTTTAAATGTGTTTTCATTGGATATTCTCTTAATAGTATAACTTATAGATTTATGATTCTTGATACCTTAGAAGTCATAGAATCTGTAGATGTAGAATTTTTTGAAAATCAAACTATTGAGAATCCATTGAGATCATCTAGTCCAGAACCAACTGAGACTAATGACACAAATGATGATGAATATGCTCCTGCTCAAAACAGCAAGGAAGTTTCAGTACCAGATGATAGTACTGAATACAGAAGAAGTAAAAGAGCGAGAACAGAGAAGGACTATGGTCCTGACTTCATAACATATCTCGTAGAAGGCAATAAGGACGAAGTCCTTAATGTGACAAGATATGTAATGAACGTCGATGATGATCCCAAAACTTATTCTGAGGCTATGAGTTCTAGAGATTCTAATTTCTGGAAAGAAGCTATCAATGACGAAATGAATTCCATAATGTTAAACCAAACTTGGGTATTAAGCGATTTACCTCCTGGTGCTAAACCTATAGGATGTAAATGGATATTCAAGAAAAAGTTGAATACAAATGGATCCATTGATAAGTTTAAAGCCAGATTAGTTGCTAAGGGATATAAACAAAGACAAGGAGTAGATTATTTTGATACATATGCTCCGGTAGCTCGCATATCTTCGATACGTTGTTTAATAGCACTTGCATCAATTCATAACTTGGTCATACATCAAATGGATGTAAAGACAGCTTTTCTAAATGGAGATTTAGAAGAAGAGATATACATGGAACAACCTGAAGGTTTCATAACCCCAGGCCAAGAAAAGAAAGTTTGTAAATTAGTTAAATCTCTTTATGGCCTGAAGCAAGCTCCCATGCAATGGCATGAGAAGTTTGATAAAGTTGCACTGTCATTTGGATTCATTGTTAATGATGCAGATAAATGTATCTATAGCAAATCGGATAACAACGGTTATGTTATAATATGTTTATACGTTGATGACATGCTGATATTTGGTTCCAACATATCCTGTGTAAATGAAACTAAGAAGTTTCTGTCTTCTAAATTTGATATGAAAGATCTGGGAGAGGCTGATGTAATTCTAGGAATTAAAATCATTAGGAAAATGGGGGAGTTATTATTAACTCAATCTCATTACATTGAGAAGTTCCTAAAGAAGTATAATCATTATGATGACAAACCAGCACCAACTCCTTTAGATCCAAGTATAAAATTAGAAAAGAACACTGGACGTACCATTTCTCAATTAGAATATTCCAGTATTATTGGGAGTCTTATGTATGCTATGCATTGCACTAGACCAGATATCGCACATGCTATAAGTGTATTATGTAGATTTACGAGTAATCCAGGTTTCGAACACTGGAAAGCCATTTCCAGAGTCTTAGCTTATTTGAAGGGAACCATCAACTATGGTTTATCTTATAAAGGATATCCTGCTGTAATAGAAGGATATAGTGATGCAACCTGGAACAATGTAGAATCGAAATCCAAGTCTACGACTGGATGGATATTTACATTAGGAGGCGCTGTTGTGTCTTGGGCTTCCAAGAAGCAGACCTGTATATCTGATTCAACTATGTTATCAGAATTAATTGCATTAGCAGACGCATGTAAGGAAGCGGAATGGCTTAGAAATTTGTTAGTAGAAATCCCATTATGGAAGAAGCCATCTCCAGCAGTCTTGATTAATTGCGATAATCAAGCAACAATATATAATGTTTCTAATAAAACATATAATGAAAAGTCTAGACATGTGAGTCTAAGACATCAAATGGTGAGACAGTTACTCAAAAGTGGAGTTATAACTGTTGACTACATAGAAACAAAGAAAAACTTGGCTGACCCACTTACGAAGAGTCTTCCAAAGGCTATGGTTTCTATAAAGTCAAAAGAAATGGGACTAAGGTCTGTGAATGAAGATTGATCATCCTTAACAGAAACCCAACTTGTGTCTTGAAAAGGATAGACAAAGTTCAATGGGTACCTACAAGTTAAGGAAATGATTATGGAACACTAAATAAATAATCCCATAATGTTTAGTGTTGGATTCTGCATGAATAAAGGATGGATAAATATCCTTAATAAGTCTAGAAACCCTAAAAGGTGTCTCGCAGAAACACCTTAAGTGACTTACCTATATGAGTATGGAAATCAGGCCGTTTCCTAGGAAAGTAAGACCGCTTTCTAAGTAGACTCATGAACCAGGATTTAAGCACATGGCCATTAACGTGCTGAGCAATACAGAACACTCTAACTAAGGAATACAACATGTGTGATTGTTCCGGTTATATCATTAAGGGATACTTGGTTCAAGATTCGTTCACCGTTGAATCTCGATAGAACTTTGAATGATTTACACTAAGTAAAAGTTCAAATCCAAAAGATACTTTTATCTATGTGTTGTTTCCACGATGATGCAAAACTTGATCTTAGAACTACATAGGCTTGATCCCACTTGGGTATGTAGGAAGTCACACTAGTGACTCAGCCGTCCACTTTAATTTTATTTTGAAAATTGGGGGAGATTGTTGTAAATTTTCAAAAACATGCTTTGGGTTTGGGTATTTTATTTGTGAAGAGAAGGAAGAATGAAAGGAAGAAGGAATAGGCAAATATGTTTTGTCCCACATTGTAGAATATAAAGGAGTTTGTCTCTATATAGGTAAAAGCTTGATACATGATATCAAAAGAAAGAAGAGAAAGAGGAATAAGGCAATGGGCCTTGAGCATGAACTTGGCATAAATAATAATCTTTGAAATGTCAAAAGATGGGCCTTGGGCCTTGGGGCTCTTGGGGTCTTGTGATCCAATAGGCCGGGAAAACAAACCAGTCGACAGGCCAAAATATCACCGGTCGACCGTTTTTTCAACCAGAGAATAAAACGGTCGACTGGTTGAGTTTTGGCGGTCGACCGGTTTCGTTCTAAAGCGGCTGCGATGCTTCAGAAGCGTTGCAAACCTGAAAGGATGCGTACGTTCAGAATCGAACAGAGATGACTGTTACAATTAAATGGTTGCAACGCTTGGATGCCTCCTCTTAACACCTATATATACAACGCTAGAAAACTGTTTCGAAATTACCGAATCATTACTTCTTCTTCATCGATTCTGCAACACCATTAAACTGTTACAAAACAGTTCTGTCTGAAACACTTATATAGTGTTTCAATTCCAAAACTGTTGCAGAATCGCCATCTTCTACTTCCTCTTCTATTCCATAATCTACATTGCATCATCAGAAATCAAATATCAGAGTTTTCTTGGTTGGATCAAAATCGTACAAATTTTGAATCCGATTACGCTGTTTCAAGGCTTCATTGAATCCTGAAGTCAATAGTTCGATAACCCTTTTGTACCTGGTGGGTTGAACTATTGTTTGAAAGAATTTGCTCTGCAAATCCTTAAAGTCAGAAGTACGGCAAAATCTACTCCTCCAAAAGTGTCTCAAACCACAAAATCCCCAACAAATTTTCAGACAATATCTTCAACCATGGATAGTTTGAGCGCTTTGCAAGTAATGAATCAGCATTTGACGAAGTTGGAGCGATTTGATGGAGAGAACTTCACTCGTTGGCAGGAGACTATGAAATTCTTTCTGATCACGGTTAAATTATTTCATATTCTCGAAGACGGATTGGAGAAAATACCGGAGGAAACCGATAAGGATAGTGCAGAATTAAAAGCAAAAAGGGCAAAGTGAAAAGAGGAAGATTTTCTATGCAGAGGCCACATACTGAATGCACTGTCTACTCCGATATACAATGCTCACAGGACCTTGGACACGGCGAAGGCACTCTGGACTGCGCTAGAAAGCAAATATCGCATCTCTCAGGCAAGTAATAAGAAATTTCTTATATGCAATTTTATGGATTTCAAAATGGTCACTAACAAGTCCATAATTGGACAAGTTAGTGAAATACGACTGTTAGTAAATCAACTTAAGGATGCCGGTATTGATCTCCCTGAATCATTTGTTGTTGGAGTTATTATTTCGAGACTCCCGAATTCTTGGAATGATTATAAGAAGAAATTAAAACATGCAGAAACCGATTATGATTTAGACGGTTTACAGCGTCATCTTCGTATTGAAGAGGATTCTCGTAAACGCGAACTAGATGATAATCCGCAAACTGAGTCTCAATCTAAGGCTAATAATGTTGAAATTAACGACAAGTTGAAGCCTAAGAATGAGACACAGTTCAAAAAGAAAGGTACTAATTCCAAGAATAAGAAGAAGGGTGACTGTTACTATTGTCACAAACCCGGCCACTATACCCGAGACTGTCGTCTTCGGAAGAAACAACAAAAAGCGAATGTGGTCGAAGAAAAGCTTGTGGCTGTCGTACAAGAGGCGAACTCCGTTAGTGGCATTGATAATGATTAGTGGCTCGATACTGGAGCAACTATTCATATTTGCAAAGACCGTAATCTGTTCAAGACATACGATGAGAATAACGGAGAATCCAGCGAAGTAACTAGCGCAAACAAAGTTGCAAGCAAAATTCTGGGAAAAGGCACTATTGAATTGACATTCACCTCTGGGAAAGTTCTTACTTTAGTCAATGTATTTTATGTACCTGATATGTGTAAGAATTTGATTTCTGGATACCTTCTTAACAAAGGAGGATTCAAGATGGTGTATGAGTCTGATAAGTTAGTGTTGTCCAATAACAGCAAATTTATTGGACAGGGATATTCTTGTAACGGCATGATTAAGTTGAATCTAATAAAGAAATCTTCTTCTTATATTGTTGACTCTGTTAATTTATGGCATAGTAGATTAGGACATGTTAATTATAAGTCACTTAGAAATATGCATAAATTAGGATTAATTTCTTATTGTGATTTCGAATCCATTTCTAAATGTGAGATATGTGTTCAAGCAAAAATTCATCGAAAATCCTTTAAATCTGTTGAAAGGAAAACTAGATTGCTTGATTTGGTATATAGTGATGTGGGTGACTTGAAAAGTCATATCACCTATGGTGGTAACCAATACTATATAACGTTTATTGATGATTATTCTAGATATACTTATGTATATCTAATGAAATCAAAAGATGAAGCCTTTGATAAATTCAAAATTTACAAAGCAGAAGTCGAAACACAATTAGGAATTAAAATTAAAGTGTTACATTCAGATCATGGTGGTGAATATTTTTCAAATGAGTTTACTTTGTTTTGCAAACAAAATGGTATCATTCACCAATGTACCGCCCCTTATACACCACAACAAAATGGTGTTGCTGAGAGAAAAAATAGAACTTTAGTAGAAATGGTTAATGCCATGCTCATAAGTTCTAATTTGCCTTATAACCTATGGGGTGATGCTATGTTATCTGCATGTTACATTTTAAATAGAGTACCACTTAAGAAAAATAATATTTCTCCTTACGAATTATGGTTCAATAGAAAACCTAATCTTACTAGACTTAAAGTTTGGGGTTGCTTAGCATATGTTAGAAAACCAGACCCTAAACGACCAAAGTTAGGTAATAGGGCTTTTAAATGTGTTTTCATTGGATATTCTCTTAATAGTATAACTTATAGATTTATGATTCTTGATACCTTAGAAGTCATAGAATCTGTAGATGTAGAATTTTTTGAAAATCAAACTATTGAGAATCCATTGAGATCATCTAGTCCAGAACCAACTGAGACTAATGACACAAATGATGATGAATATGCTCCTGCTCAAAACAGCAAGGAAGTTTCAGTACCAGATGATAGTACTGAATACAGAAGAAGTAAAAGAGCGAGAACAGAGAAGGACTATGGTCCTGACTTCATAACATATCTCGTAGAAGGCAATAAGGACGAAGTCCTTAATGTGACAAGATATGTAATGAACGTCGATGATGATCCCAAAACTTATTCTGAGGCTATGAGTTCTAGAGATTCTAATTTTTGGAAAGAAGCTATCAATGACGAAATGAATTCCATAATGTTAAACCAAACTTGGGTATTAAGCGATTTACCTCCTGGTGCTAAACCTATAGGATGTAAATGGATATTCAAGAAAAAGTTGAATACAAATGGATCCATTGATAAGTTTAAAGCCAGATTAGTTGCTAAGGGATATAAACAAAGACAAGGAGTAGATTATTTTGATACATATGCTCCGGTAGCTCGCATATCTTCGATACGTTGTTTAATAGCACTTGCATCAATTCATAACTTGGTCATACATCAAATGGATGTAAAGACAGCTTTTCTAAATGGAGATTTAGAAGAAGAGATATACATGAAACAACCTGAAGGTTTCATAACCCCAGGCCAAGAAAAGAAAGTTTGTAAATTAGTTAAATCTCTTTATGGCCTGAAGCAAGCTCCCATGCAATGGCATGAGAAGTTTGATAAAGTTGCACTGTCATTTGGATTCATTGTTAATGATGCAGATAAATGTATCTATAGCAAATCGGATAACAACGGTTATGTTATAATATGTTTATACGTTGATGACATGCTGATATTTGGTTACAACATATCCTGTGTAAATGAAACTAAGAAGTTTCTATCTTCTAAATTTGATATGAAAGATCTGGGAGAGGCTGATGTAATTCTAGGAATTAAAATCATTAGGAAAACGGGGGAGTTATTATTAACTCAATCTTATTACATTGAGAAGTTCCTAAAGAAGTATAATCATTATGATGACAAACCAGCACCAACTCCTTTAGATCCAAGTATAAAATTAGAAAAGAACACTGGACGTACCATTTCTCAATTAGAATATTCCAGTATTATTGGGAGTCTTATGTATGCTATGCATTGCACTAGACCAGATATCGCACATGCTATAAGTGTATTGTGTCGATTTACGAGTAATCCAGGTTTCGAACACTGGAAAGCCATTTCCAGAGTCTTAGCTTATTTGAAGGGAACCATCAACTATGGTTTATCTTATAAAGGATATCCTGCTGTAATAGAAGGATATAGTGATGCAACCTGGAACAATGTAGAATCGAAATCCAAGTCTACGACTGGATGGATATTTACATTAGGAGGCGCTGCTGTGTCTTGGGCTTCCAAGAAGCAGACCTTTATATCTGATTCAACTATGTTATCAGAATTAATTGCATTAGCAGACGCATGTAAGGAAGCAGAATGGCTTAGAAATTTGTCAGTAGAAATCCTATTATGGAAGAAGCCATCTCCAGTAGTCTTGATTAATTGCGATAATCAAGCAACAATATATAATGTTTCTAATAAAACATATAATGAAAAGTCTAGACATGTGAGTCTAAGACATCAAATGGTGAGACAGTTACTCAAAAGTGGAGTTATAACTGTTGACTACATAGAAACAAAGAAAAACTTGGCTGACCCACTTACGAAGAGTCTTCCAAAGGCTATGGTTTCTATAAAGTCAAAAGAAATGGGACTAAGGTCTATGAATGATGATTGATCATCCTTAACAGAAACCCAACTTGTGTCTTGAAAAGGATAGACAAAGTTCAATGGGTACCAACAAGTTAAGGAAATGATTATTGAACACTAAATCAATAATCCCATAATGTTTAGTGTTGGATTCTGCATGAATAAAGGATGGATAAATATCCTTAATAAGTCTAGAAACCCTAAAAGGTGTCTCGCAGAAACACCTTAAGTGACTTACCTATATGAGTATGGAAATCAGGCCGTTTCCTAGGAAAGTAAGACCGCTTTCTAAGTAGACTCATGAACCAGGATTTAAGCACATGGCCATTAACGTGCTGAGCAATACAGAACATTCTAACTAAGGAATACAACATGTGTGATTGTTCCGGTTATATCATTAAGGGATACTTGGTTCAAGATTCGTTCACCGTTGAATCTCGATAGAACTTTGAATGATTTACACTAAGTAAAAGTTCAAATCCAAAAGATACTTTTATCTATGTGTTGTTTCCACGATGATGCAAAACTTGATCTTAGAACTACATAGGCTTGATCCCACTTGGGTATGTAGGAAGTCACACTAGTGACTCAGCCGTCCACTTTAATTTTATTTTGAAAATTGGGGGAGATTGTTGTAAATTTTCAAAAACATGCTTTGGGTTTGGGTATTTTATTTGTGAAGAGAAGGAAGAATGAAAGGAAGAAGGAATAGGCAAATATGTTTTGTCCCACATTGTAGAATATAAAGGAGTTTGTCTCTATATAGGTAAAAGCTTGATACATGATATCAAAAGAAAGAAGAGAAAGAGGAATAACGCAATGGGCCTTGAGCATGAACTTGGCATAAATAATAATCTTTGAAATGTCAAAAGATGGGCCTTGGGCCTTGGGGCTCTTGGGGTCTTGTGATCCAATAGGCCGGGAAAACAAACCAGTCGACAGGCCAAAATATCACCGGTCGACCGTTTTTTCAACCAGAGAATAAAACGGTCGACTGGTTGGGTTTTGGCGGTCGACCGGTTTCGTTCTAAAGCGTCTGCGACGCTTCAGAAGCGTTGCAAACCTGAAAGGATGCGTACGTTCAGAATCAAACAGAGATGACCGTTGCAATTAAATGGTTGCAACGCTTGGATGCCTCCTCTTAACACCTATATATACAACGCCAGAAAACTGTTTCAAAATTACCGAATCATTACTTCTTCTTCATCGATTCTGCAACACCATTAAACTGTTACAAAACAGTTCTGTCTGAAACACTTATATAGTGTTTCAATTCCGAAACTGTTGCAGAATCGCCATCTTCTACTTCCTCTTCTATTCCATAATCTACATTGCATCATCAGAAATCAAATATCAGAGTGTTCTCGGTCGGATCAAAATCGTACAAATTTTGAATCCGATTACGATGTTTCAAGGCTTCATTGAATCATGAAGTCAATAGTTCGATAACCCTTTTGTACCTGGTGGGTTGAACTATTGTCTGAAAGAATTTGCTCTGCAAATCCTTGAAGTCAGAAGTACGGCAAAATCTACTCCTCCAAAAGCGTCTCAAACCACAAAATCCCCAACATCATGGTGGTGTGAGTTGTGCTCTATGCTGGTGAGTTCGGTTGTGGTTCTGTGCTTGGGGTTTTCTGTTGGATTTATTTTTTGCCTGTTTTTGGGTTGTTGTTTTTTGTACGGTGGGTGCATCATCTTGTGTTGTAGTTGTTTTGCACCTTGTGTTGTCGGCATTGTGGGTTTTCTTGTGATCTTATGTTTTTTTGGTTGTGCCTTTGCTGGTTGAGGGACGACATGTTTGGGGTAATTCCCTATTGCTATACATTGCTAGAAGGAGGTTTGCCATCTCCTGTTAAGGGTGTACTGCTTATACCTTGATATGTTTTCTTCAGTCTTGTTTTAGCACTCTGTGTGGTGTTCAATGGTTGTAGAAGGTGGGCGTTCAGCCTATCTCTGTTATAATTATGTATTCATTATTTGTTGCAACGAAAACAACATTACGGATAACTTCAACAAAAACCGGTTGGTCTTGCCAAAAAGAATTATTGAGTCGTCGTAAATGTACAATAGCTATTCATGAATGAGTCATTATTGTTGAGTTGTTGCAAAAGTTAATAATATTAGAATTTCTATTAAATGATAATAAATTCAGATCCATTAACATTCTCTCAACTGAATAACGTATATAATCATTTCTATTCTGTCTATTTAAATGATAGATAAACAGAAAGCAGAACATACAAAAAATGTTCTTTCTTCTCCTTTGTCCTGCAATTTTTCTCTTTTTAAGAAATCTTCCATGCAATTAATTGAAAATGGCTAAAGTCAAAACAATTTGTTGTAGTGCAAACAACAAATTGACTAAATTTTAAAATTGCTTTATCCTAGGGATGGAGCAGTTGATAGAAAGTTTTGCACCTTAATGCTAAGCCGCGAATCTCTTAAAGAGGGTGACCTAGTACATGACTCGACCATAAAACACATCTTCATATTTCGGAGATTGAGATCAAGGTACAACAGTTTCAACTCCCTAATTATGATTATGAATACCAATGCATAGAAGTAAAATTTTAAATTCTATTTTGAAAGCGAAAAGCTAAAATAAATCAGTTAACCATGAATGAGTTTTAGTAAGAAAAATATTATAAACTTAACGAATAAAACATAAAATTTATTTTTGTAAAGTAAAATCATGAAAAACATATTTAGAAATGAATGTTGTTGTATATTTGTAAAGCAAAACATTTAAAAATGTATATTTAAAAATATATATCCTGTGGCAAATATGTTATAAAATAAACTAATTAAACAGTACATGAGAAGATGCATTTTCATTTAGAACGGATCTGAATTTAAGGACTCATAAAAACACTAAGGTACTTTATCAAAATCGAGATTCGAACTCATGACCTCGCAAAAATACAAAGGTGTTTTATAAACAGTGATACTCGAACTCGTGTTGACGTTTTTGGAAGTTCACATCTACATGGAAAAAATGCACTGACACCAAAGGTATGACAGCTCTAAACATATATATAGTTGCAATATATTTGGTGTCTTTTTTTGTGTGAACGTGAACTACCGAGAATGCCCCTATACATATATTAAAATATTTCAATATCCCTTAAAAATAGATCTATTAATTAACCTTCTTTACAATTTCAAAATATCTCTCCAAGCTTAAAACAAGATTTAACAACTAATCATCTTTTCAAATTCAAAATATCATTCCATGCATAAAGATAGGAACTAACAAATGACACTTATTAAACGAATAAATGTCATCTACAAATTCATTGTTTATTGATCAATAATATATATAATTTTAACTATCAAAAAATTTGGTGTTGCAATTTAAAACTGAAAAATCAAATTAACTATAGCTGATTTCAACATAAAAACATGACTAAATATTTGTTCAAGTTAATTTCTCTAGAAAATGTTAGGCATACATAATTTGTAAAAAAGCAATTCACGCGCAAAGCGCGTGCAGGGCCGGCCCTGGACTTCCCGTTGCCCCAGGCGAAGATAGGTTGAATGGGTAAAAAAACCAGAAATAGTTGCCCCTGTGAAGAAAGGTTGGATGGGATTAAAAATTCATATGAGGTTGCACCTACTAGGACTTGAACACGCGACTTCCACATATACAAATGGATGTTACACCACTAGGCTAAAGGAAGCTTTAGTTATTTAGCACAATAGTCATTTAAAAATATATAAATACTCAGGCTTACTGCTTCTTCCTCCTCCTCTATGCTGCCCCCATCCAGGTGGTTGCCCTAGGCGGTAGTCTCCCTCGACCATCCCTAGGGCCGGGCCTAAGCGCGTGCTGCAACACTCGTGGTGTGTGTATATGCAACTCTCACTTTCAGCTACGCCCATATATATATGTGAAAGTGAGAGATGCATACACACATATACAAGCACACACACGAATGGGTTCAGGTACGCCCCTTGTGTTAACCTCATCTACACCCCAAAACTACCTGAGCTGCACAATTTGAAATCAAACAAAATTTAGGTTACTCTGAATAATTCTACCATACTCAAATTGATAATTCAAATCGATAGTTAAAATAAATGTGTAAACAGTTATTATATATATAGGTATATATGTGGATGCATATTAATAAGGATCTCATGCATCCCTCTTTCGCTATGCCTCATTCTACATTCCTATGGTTCTTAGTACTACACTATATGGAATGAAACCTAACATTGAGGATGTTCAATTTAAACTATAAGCATCATGTCTGCACGAAATGAGATCATTTCAAAACTTTTAACATGTTCAGCATGTTAAGTCAAAATTAATCATTAAAACATTATTTGAACTCTCGTTTTGAAATATCGTTTTTAATATATTAGAAATATTTCAGTTACTAAGAATTAATCATGTTGACCTTGATGCATGATAGAACGCGTCTACGGGTTTTCATTGATTTCAATTTTAAAATGACTAGTTTGATAAATCGTAAGGGTGTAAATAAGGAGTAACGAAGACGAAGAGGCTTGTTGAAGAACCTAAAGAATATCGTGCCTTAAGTATAAAACCGCTACATATGCTTAACCATTGCTACATCGGATTACACAAATGATTTTGTCTGCAAAAATGCAAATCAATATTGTTTCACACACAAACTGATGCTCATATTTGCGCTCCTTTAACCTTCAAACCAAATTAACGCACATTCTATAGCCATGTTGTGTAAACTACTGTCAGAGCTAACTCCTTAAATTACCCCTACAAAATGCTTATACCAGCACAACCAAGATACATGAGGCTAAAACAACGCGAAAACAAGGCTTGAAGTATCAGTCTGAATTGCTTGAATATCATTACCATGTTTAGACTGCAGCAGTAGAAGATGCTCGCAAAGTGCTGAGTGTTAATTTTATTCCAACATTTGTCCGTAAAAAACTCCTGTGTTTATTGTATTTTTCTACTCTGTTTTCTCTTCTTGTAAAAGCTACTTTTCATTCTAGCACTTCTATTCATTGCAAAGCTGCTTTAAATTAGTTATCATCATGCTAAGAAGATCGTCAGATATATTGTTCTGAATCACTAAATGTCAGATACTTAAGCTTATGATAAGCATCCTTCAACAACAACACTCTACGTCAGCAGTTTAAATACTAAATCTGTTACTATACTCTCTAATATTTCATTTTTATATTTACCTTCGTTTGGATTATAAAAAAATACTACGTTTTTTTACCATAAATAATTGTCGCTCAGCTAATAACATGAGATTACTAATCAACAAAGCATTCACTATAGCAACCAACAAAATTAACAAAAACCATACATGATTTTATTTTATTTTTTTCATAAACAAGAAGAATGATGTCTGTATCCTTCTTTTATTACTGGTTTACTGTATCTGTCTACTAAATTATGTGAACCTTATGAGATGTCATGAATCACTTATATCTATGGATTTGTATCTTGACATGTGCTGGCTAGATAAACAACATGTAATCCTAAGTCGACATATTGTGAAGAAAAAATATGGACACTAAAACGAGGACTGATGACAACATTGCCAATCTAATGGACTTTCTCAAAGATCAACACCTATGAACAAAACACACAAGCCATCACACAGTATATAGCCATCAACTGTTATTTTACCGATGGTGCAAAGCCATCACGCTCGTATGCCATGCACGGACTTCATACTAGTGTGGGATTAAATTACAAAATGACATGCTGCTAAGTAAACATAAATCATAAATCCAGAAAGTGTACAAATAATCTGATACATTAGCATGAGAAGAAAAGGACGTTTACTGACAGAAGCCATAAGCCGAGAACCAGAAAGCCCTCCAATAATTGATCCATTACTCCTATATTTCAAATCTGCAACGCAAAATACCAACAAATTAGTTGCAATATAAATTGAGTCAAAAATTCAAACCCGAAAGAAAGTAATACAACCAAAGGTTCCGCCGCCAAGTAACAGAGTTCCATATGCTATAGAAGCGGCAGGAGCAAAGTCAGGAAGAAACTGAGCATTGCAACGAAGAGAGAGATTGGCTAAGCCTTTTTCATTAGACTCATATTTTGACTTCGATTTTCGTTTTGATTTCAGAGTAGGGACCAGAGAGGAAAGGATGAAAGATGAGCTCGGTAATTTGAAACTGAGAGTTATTATAGAGTATATTCGATACCATCTAATATTCGCAGGATGATTCTCTACCTGAATATTATCAGATTCACTTTGATTCGATACCCGGCTAAGTCAGATTCACTTAGATGGAATCTTAACAATGACTTACTCATGACCTTGAAAGGCCAGAATTAGATGCCCTCAGAATTGAGAATGAGAAGCATACTAAGCTGAGTACACTTTTAGTAAGGCGGATCGGCGGAAAGTAGTACTACACTAGGTAGGCTGTTCCCACAGTATCAGTTCCGGAGATAGAATCGAATTGATATCTGCAAGGCGGTAAAAGCGACATATTTTGAGTATTTTGATGACGACGTTTCAGGACATACTGAATGCTGCTTTAGGTCGTGCAATCTTACACCATTCACAAGGTTCCATTAGGAATCAGCCGTCCCCCAACCTTGGTCGGTTGTAGCCCAGGGGTTGCTTTTGCAACCCTCAAAGTTGCCAAAGCAACCACTCAGTTGCCTAACAATCTATACCTTAGTCGGCTTTGTAAAAGTCGGCTAAGTCAAGGGCAACGGTCAAATTTTTGTTGTTGCCCTTAACCGACTTTATAAAAGCCGGCTAAAAAGGGCAACGGTCAAATTTTTCCCATTGTCCTTAGTCGCTTTATAAAAACCGGTTAAGCGCAACGGTCTTCCCAATGACCGTTGTTCCCCTTCTTCTTTTCAAACTCTACATATTTCAACTTCTACATATATCATCTCCTCTATTTCAATCAAACACACAACTTCCGTTCATATTTTCACTCTCTTCATCACAAATCAACAACAAATAGAGATAATGTCAAAACAACAGAAAGGAAAAGGAACTGCTTCACAATCCCATTTCAATTATCAATTTCAACACCAACGGATTCAAAACCCATTTCAGCCGCAGCAAAATCCAAACCATTATCAGTCTCAATTTGATAACAACATGTATCAACCTCCTCAAAATTCGAATTACTATAATTCCCAACAAAATCCGTACAATTATCAGAACTTTCAAAATTCAAATTACTCTCAAAACTCTTCGTTTCGACAAACTGCACTTTTGATCTAGATTGTGTCTCTCCTACTACCCAAAATCAAAGACAATCTACTTACCCACCTCAGAATTTGAGGAGAAATTTGAATAATCAATTTGGGAATAGCGAATGCGGAATTGAAGAAACACAGTTCGAAAGTCTTGGAGGCACCAATTCTGGAATAAACATCAATGAAATTCCTAACGAGGAATTTGGACAGCAAGTGCCCATTGATTCTAAGAAAGTCTGTAAATGGTCGCCGGACGAGGAAGCTGAGCTTTCCTACTATTGGGTTGAATGTTCAAAGAACAAAAGAAAAGGTACTAGCCAAACCGAAAGTTCTTTTTGGCATTCTGTTTGCAAATTGTTCAATGTGCAATGTTTAACATGCCATCCTAAAATGGTTGATTCGTTGAAGCAGTCATGGAAAAGAATAAATTCTGCTTGTCAATGCTGGAAAGAAATAATGATGGGTTTACATTCAAGACAGCGAAGCGAGGCCAATGATATGGTAATGTTTTTGTATCACTTACTTTTTTTCTTTGTATTTTGAGTTTATTGTAAAGTATATTATCAAATACAGCTCAAACAAGCACATGCATTATATTTGGCTGAGCACAACAGCCAACCATTCAACATGCAACATTGCTATGAAATATTGTCATAGGAGGACAAGTGAGGAAGAGTGCAACAAGAACACTCAACATATATGTTCCAACCTTGGAAGATGGATGATGAAGTTAGCCTAGGTAGCTCGGCTGGACAGAAAGAAACACCATTCACTACAAGTACCCAAGGCCTTCCAGGAAGTTCAAGGGAATGAAAAAAACATTAACTGATTATACTCTACACTATGAACTAATAAGTGGAAGTCTGTCTACCGCTGAATAGACTACGCAGAAGTATATCGACGCAAGGGAAGCAAGAAAGCTTGACAGATAAATTCAAAGAGATTTAGAACGACAGCGTGAGCACGAGCAATTAAAGAGGGATCGTGCTGAAGAGTTAGAGTTAAGGAGACTAGAATTGGCTTGGCAACAAGAGGCAAAGGATTTTATGCTGATTAGTTGCAACTTGAATAACGTCAATCCATTGCAAAGAAAACATAGGAAAAAAGAATTAAGGATTATAATAGGCACAACAGAAATCTTTAGAGATTTGTCTGTACTACGTTTACTATCACTGGTTGTATTTGTTTTGTATGCTTGTATCTTTAAATTAGTAGCAACTGTATTTGTATTGAACTATATTAATGCTTGTATCTTTAAGTTATTAATGGTTGTATTTGTCGATAGCTGTATAACTCTCGGTGTGTTTAGTAAGTAAGTTTAAACATTTAAACTCATACTACATTGAAAATGATATTCGAGAAACAAACATACAAACTATAAAACCAATATTACAATTACATAAATGCTCTTCTAGATTACTACTGACTTCCAACATGATCTTAGTAATGCTCCACTAGATTTTCTCTGAGTTCAAGATGAGGCTGTGGAACTCTTATATCTCCAATTCGCTTCATGTACTGGGCAAATGTATTAGGGTCTTTGTATGTATTTTTTTTGAAATGCAGCAGCAATATCAGGATAGTTTCGAAGTTGAAGCTCATATCCACCACGTTTTTCTTCGATAATCATATTATGTAAAATTCTACAACACTACATGATGTCAACTAACACTGCAGGGTCATGGTAGTATGATTCCTTCTTTAGTATATGAAACCTTCCTTGAAGCACTCTAAAAGCTCATTCAACATCTTTTCTCAAACTTTCTTATTGTTATTGAAAAGTGCCTGTTTAGCATTAGTAAGCCTTTTATAAGCTTGCACGAGCGTTTTCCACTATGGATAAATGCCATCCACCAAGTAATAACCCATATTATGATCTATACCTCATATTTTGTAGTTAAATGGAGTTGTTACATCGTTGCATAAGTCGTTGAATAAATAAGACTATCGCAAAACGTTTATATCATTTAGTAACTATGTGCCCCAAAAAACGCATGCCAAATATACGAATCAAACGATGCAACAGCTTCCAATTAATATTAGAGTGACCTTTTTGTGGTGTCCCGAGTACTGGCTCTATAATGCAATAAATAGGACAATTTTTCCACCTCCAATGCATGCAATCTAAACTACCTAACATACCTGGAGACCTACGTTGTTCTCTCATTACCAGTAATTGTTCAATATCATGTGGGGTTGGGGTCCTAAGATATTCGTCACCAAATTGCATAACAACGGTTTTGCAAAATTCTTTCATGCTTAAGATAGCTCGTTGAATTCTCCATCCTTATTTTGTCATCTACTGAATTTCCGGATACACCATACGATAGCATCTGTATTACAGTCATAGCGTTTTGAAGGGGAGAAAGCCATAATTCCTTAAGCGCATTTACCCTATGAGTAAAAAAGACATTCATTTCGGATAATTTATTGAAAACTCTATTAAAAAGGTTCTTGGACAGGCGAAACACCATCTGAACTCTACTGGCCCATAAGCCGAATTTTCAACAAAATAGTCTTGAATTAGTTGGTTGTGACCAGCAGCGCGATTTCTTCCATACCGTAGATCCTGCCTTCAAAAGACAACCCTCTATTGGGTCGAACGATTTCTTTCTTCGTTTTTAAGAGTCATTAGCTCAAGCATTTGTAATAACATTTTGTTGTTGGATTCGAGTTTGAGTGAACTCTCCGAAAAGGAAAATGAAGATTAACACCATAACCTTTTAAGTTTATTCATTTCAGAATGGGGTTTTTGAATGATTGTATAGAGTGCACATATCCTTACCTATATTTGTAGTAAAGGAGATTGATTGAATGATAGTAAAAAGTGCACCTTTTTACTATATCCACGATAGCTTGTCTAGTACCTAGGGTTAATGTCGAATTGACGCTGCACTTTCTTACTGTAGCCATGTTATACGTAGTAAATGTTCTAGCATTGTGGTATAGAAGGTACGTTCCGGTACATTTAGGAGTTAAACGAATCAGGTCATCCTCTATTTGTTACGTTTAGGAGTTAAACGAATTGGGTCATTCTCCATTTGTTACGTTTAGGAGTTAAACGAATCAGGTCGTCCCTTGCATAGTGGAACATACGGGGAGGCATGCAGGAACGTTCTTTAAATCAGGAATGCTCTTTAATGCAGGCACGTTCTTTAATGCAACATGTTCTTTATTGCAGGCACATTCTTTAATGGAGGCACGTTCTTTAATGCAGACACGTTCTTTAACAAAAGTGGTCTATTCACTAATGCAGGCACGCTCTTTAATGACTTTTGGTCATTAATTTTACATCTTTATCATGTTATTCTTCACCCATAAATACGAGCATTGGTGAGACGAACTGATAAGAAAATTTACTTCAGCTGCAAAAATGCCGATTTCTTATCCATCCTCATACGATTAAACTAATCTTATTTACGGACTGTTACCTCCTAATCCGTCTACACCAGGAGAACCGATCAAATGGTGCGTCGAAATGGAAGAGCGACTTCACGAGGAATTGCGAGAAATGGATATGGATGCAGCAAATGCAAATAGGCTATCAACAACAACCTCAAACCCATCAACAAAAACCTCAAACCCATCAACGTGCCCAAACAAGACACGTTGTAATTCCTCCTGTCTGAACTTCAGATGAAGATGAAGCGGTGTAATCAGCAAATATTATGTTTTTTTGTCGTTTTGAAGCACATAATTAGTCTTCTGACATGGAAAGGACGTTGGTCGCCGATATTATTGTTGTCCAGTACATACAAACGGATGCGCATTCGGACAGTGGGTAGACGAACGTATTCCTACCAGAGCTATTACGTTTTCTTTGGAATTAGAAGAAGAAATACAACAGTTATGCAACCAAGTCAGTTATCTTAGTTAAGTAAACATCTGACTTCTCCATGGTTTAAATTAGAAGTTTAAGTATTTTATGCCTTGCTGGTCAGAAATGCTTATGATTAGTTATATCTCTATGCTTATTACCATTTCTATCTTTATCTAGTTCGAATGAAATCCAGTTATTTATATTAAGGAGTGAACTGAGATATGTAAATCTGTCAACACAACAAAATAAACAAACAATGCAAATCACACTTTGGATTCCAAAGGCTAGTACAATCGTTGAAATGACTTGACACTGCAAAGTAGTACATAGACAATGTTAAAAGGACATACAAAACACTACATGCAAGGACATATGACTTGACCACATCGAAACAAAACAAACAACTAATGTTTTCATAACAAACATTAACCAACATAAATGAATCTCAGATAAAATCAACTAATCAGAACCATAGCGTGTTAGCCAGCTATAATGAAGTTTGTGAGCTTCATGCTCGATGAATTCCGAATCATGTTCGGATAGGTAACGCGAATCAAAAGTGGAACGAGTAGTTGTGAAAACATATTCATCTTCTACCTCCTCAATAATCCCGTGGTAACGAGCACAATCATCCCAAAAGCTGCTATGTTTTTTTATGAATTTCATCGGTAGACCTCAAAAAGGGACTGTTGGGGATGTTGTTGTATGTTTGATGAATCAAATTCCACAATTGTTCGTGGCTTAATCCCCCACCATTTTGCAGCATTATTGTCCCTTTCATCGACATCGATATACGATTCCATGAGTAGAAGTAACTCAGATTGAGACCAATTAATGGTGGACATATTCCCCTATTGGATGAAGAATAATGTTAGGAAGAACAATGGAAACTATCTATAATTAGTGATGTGAAAAGAACAATATCATATAGATAATACATAATGCACGTGACCTGTATAATACAATAATGTACTGAGACATAATACGTGTGACCTTGATATTACAATAATGTACCGATAATACAAACCAAAGACCATAACGATAGTGAAACAGTGGTACCATGTAGATAATACATAATGCACGTGACCCAGATAATACAATAAGTTACTGACAATACACGTTATCCTGATAATACAATAATGTACTGATAATACAAACCAAAGTCCATAACAATAGTGTCATCAACATAATACAAACAAAAATAGCAACAACAACATCTATAGATCACCAAAGTCCAAATTATCCAGACCAGCTATTTCCTCATCTAAACTAGTCTAAGGCCTAAGATGGTAGCACTCCTCATCAGCAGTGGTAAGCTCGTTAATACAGGCTAGCAAATCATCTAGGCTACGCCTGTGCTGGGTGTACTAAACCAGTTTGGGCCCTAACCGTATGTGTTATAAATCCTTATATGACAAAGTAGCCGGATCGGGATACTGAGTAATCGAGATGCGAGGGACATCCGTATAAATATCGCCACCTGTCACTGTCGGAACATCCACCATCCACCAATCATCTCCTCCATGTGGATGAGATGGAGCTGGGTATAACCGCATACTTTGAGTAAGGCCTGGAAAAGCAGGTGGAATAACGCCAGGTTTAACAACTGGCTGTCCAATCAAATCAACTGCTGCAGCATGTATCAAGGGAGCCGTGGGTGCTGGTGTGTAAAAGTGACTCCAAAATAGTCTGTAGTCCAGAGTAGGAATGATGAAATAGTCAAATGACCACCGCTGATGGTCTGTAGCTTCTGCCAACAACTGAGCCATATACACCACTAAAGAAAGTGTATCAGGATGTGGATTATTAGGCACGCGGTTTTCCTCTAGTACCTACTTCAACATCGTTCCCTAAGGAACCAATAACAACCTCCTGAGGAAGGAGAAGAGACTAAAGGAAAACGCGTCGTCGTCAGCATGACAAAATGGATGACTCCTTCATATGTCAAATAAGGAGAACCCTCATACGGATGCCAAATAATACTTTGTCGTGTTGTGCATAACTCAATCTGGTTACGAGCCACAGAAAAAATATGAAGGGCCTGACCACCTTGTACATGTCTCTGATTCTCACAAGCCCATGCCCGAAATCGCGGAAAGAATAGAGATAATGTTGGATCTAGTGTCAGAAAAGCCATGTTGTTGAAGTACTCATTGTACCAGTACCTAATCTGCCCGAACCTACAGATGGACATACCCCGCTCTCTGATAACACACTGATGTTCTAAACAGCCTTAGAGATAAGCTAGTATTGGCATCCCCCAATCATATACTATTGTCCTATCAAAAGTCAAATCAACGACCGCCGCTACATGTCCAGCGTGCAAGGTGTTCGATGGATTTGAAAAATACTGGTTACCTATAAAGTATACAATAAAGAGTCGTGCAATCTCTAAAAGGTGGTTTTCTTGCCCTAAAACGTCGATCAAATCAATGATGGTTTTTCTAGTAGCACTAGTCCTCAGCTGTAATCCAGGAATCAAAGCATGTTGTAAGTCAAGATAAGGAAATAAACATGATAATAAGCCCGAGTGCTGGTGGGGCTGTCAATGAATACCCGAAAAATCCGAAATCCGTCCGCATCTGTATCCGAAAAGCGGATAAATATCCGATATCCAAGAAAGCGGATACGGATGCGGATATAGGCATATCTGCATCCGAAAATTATCCGTTCGCTTTTTTTTCGATTATAGCTTAAATTATGTGTATTTTAACATAATTAAATATACTAATTTATTAATTTGCAAAATTAAAAGTCTACTGAGCGCAAGTTAATTGCTCAATATTATATATTATCATCATATTTATTAATTTTTAGTATTTTATTAATCAATTAGGTTGAAAAAGCTTAATAGCAAGCTAAAAAAATTCATTTATGTTCATTGATTTATCGATCGTTGGCGGAGCAGATAATTATCCAATATCCGTCCGTATCCACGGATGCGGATATCCGATATCCGAAAATGGTTTCGGATGCGGATACGGATACGACACTATCTGTATCCGAAAGTATCCGTTGACAGCCCTAACTGGTAGTTCTTATCGTACGGTAAGGTCTCCCCCAAGCCTACCGAAATCCTAGTAAGAACTATAAAATCTAACGGAGTGATGCCTAACTCACCAAACCCAAAATGAAATGTGTGTTTAGTCATCCACCAACACGACGCCATCGCCCCAATCAACTGAACATTAGAGTTTAACAAGTTTGTTATACCTAATAATAAATTTTTGTATGATTGAATGAAACTATTTAAAATTACAAAATAATTTAATGATAGTTAAGTGAACACGTACTTATAAAGTTGTTGGGGAATGGAATTTTGATGATGTTTTGATGACAACAACCTTGTTTCAATCATTATCATTATTGATTATAAAATATATACTAATACTTTTATCCAATATATATATATATATATATGTGTGTGTGTGTGTGTGTATGGTTTACATGCAAGTAGTAGATATTGAAGACTGTACAGTTAAGAAATTCAGGATTTCAATGGAGAATCAAGACTCTTGAGTATCAAGATATCAAGAGTTCAAGAGTCCAAGACTATCAGGATAATAGAGTCTAGATATTATGTAAAACTCGAATAGCACTCAAACTTTGTTTTCAAATTATCTCTTTTCAAATTGATTCTAAAATTCTTTCAAATTAATTTCAAACTCCTCTCAAAATAATTTTTAATCATATGTTTAAATAATATTTTATTATGTTTTTATACTTAAAAAATAATATTTTAACAACTAATTTTATTTCAGGAATTTCTAGAATACATATATTAGTTTAAGTGCTATAAAAAATGATTTAAATTTAAATATACAAGGTATATGTCTACAAAGACATACATACATGTCGACATATAACAATAACATTTTTAAAAGTATAAAAAATTGTGTTTTTTCAATTTTAAAACGTTTCAGAAACGGTTACACCCTTTGAAACACTATAAAAAGGCCTTAAATTTGAGTTTTTTTTATAAATTATTATCATCTTCTTCCTCCTTTAACATAACACCATTATTATTCTCAAAATTCCAAGTTTATACAGTTATACTCCGTCGATTTCAAGAAAAATTATATCATTCTTCTTCTATTTTCATTCCCTATCAAATACTCTATGTTTGGAAGTGCTACTCAATAGTTCTAGGGCAATTGTAATTAGAAAGAGTGTGGAAAGGTGTGGATGTGTTCATTGAAGCCTTGAAATCAAGGAAAGGCGGGGGTGTGTTACCTCGTAGCCAGTGAAATCAAGGAAAGGAGGGGTGTTAACCTCATAGCCCATGAAATCAAGGGTGTTGTAACTGGATAGTGATATTAATAAAATTCTACACAATCTAGCATTATAGAGGACTGGAAGTAGGATCAATCTGAACCAGTATAAAATCAGGTGTGCTCTTACCATTTCTGCGCTTTACTTATGTTTATATTTGTATTTGTGATCATTTCTGTTATAATACTCATTTTGTGATTCATATAGTAGTTCGAGTAATCAATAATTGATTATGATTTCTATAAATTCTTTAAACACGATTTACCCCTACCCCCACCAGTGTTTGTTTTTCCATAAGATCCTTGATTCTCATCCCTAACAGAAGTCACCAAGACCTACTTCACCTAGAAATGTGTGTATAATCCAGTTGTGTCATAAGCGCAAATCTTAGAAGATAAACAAATAGTGGTTGGTCATAAGCTAGGTGTTCTATCTCGTCATGATTTTTTATAAAAGAGTCGATATATTATTTCTAATCTACACAATATTGCTATTAAATGTAAAAAAAGTAATAAACTTACAATTCTTCTACACGCGTGCTAATATGCTCTTGGTTGTTTGAAAGTACACGAAAATTTGTAATCTCTTTGCTTGGCCCTAAATTCTGATCAATGTTTAAATCTAGATCCTTTTCCTATGAAGCTAGATGTCGTCTAGCTACTTCTCATTGAGGAGAGGACACGACTTCTTCAATTGAGGCATGCTCTTCTTCAGGAAGCACATTTGCACCACTTCGACTCTCGCTGCCTTGGAATGCTCGTAATGCTCTTCCAAATCTTCTCATATTTTTTTTGACTTGCGGATAATGGTGGTATGGAAGAAGGAAGGGAAAGAGGAAGGAAAGAAAATTTTTGTGGTAAAAATAATGACCCATAGCCAACCTATTTATAGCTGGTTATGAGTGTCTTAGCCGACTTTCTAAATGCCAGCTAAGGTGGCAGTCTAGAATTAATTCCAGTCCATCACGTGGATTACATTCCAACGACACTGGATTGTAATCCACGTAAGACCCTTAGTTGGCTTTCTAAAATCCGGCCAAGGATAACACAGCAACCCCTGCTGGGGTCGCTATGTTTCTCCCCATTAAGGGTGGATTGAGTGTCAACCACCTAAATGGGACACCCAACCCAACCCCCAATTGGGATTGGTGTTAGAGAATCTACAACAATCTTACGTTTCGTAATATTATGAGACGTAAGATTAAGGGTAGAATTGGATTGATTCTCCCAATAGGCGCGCACTTATTTTATTTCAACACATTGAAATTATCGACGCCTTAACGAAAGGCGCCGATGAATTCGGCGCTCGACCTAGGACACTGATATATAGAGCCCTAGTTCATAAAATTATTATATTGACTCATAAGTTTACTTTTTAAAAAAATTATTCGATTTTACATCGTTATGCCGCCACATGTTACGAAGATCGCTCGACGGACCGCTCGAGCACAGCTGAATGAGACAGCGGGTCCAGTGCAGTCCTAGCCCATAGTAGGGACAACGATTCAGGACCTACGGATCCTACATGAGTTACTCCAGGGTTTCACTCACCGTTTGTTTACAGCTCTCGACACCGTTCAGGTAAACTTTCTAAATTTAACATAATTTTTTATTGCACAACTTAATTGTTTACCAATGTTCGTAGGTAGTATTTATTATTATTTTATAGTATAGTAACCAACAACAAAAACATTTTTACTGATCGAGCTACATTTACGTTAGTGGGAGTTGGGCGAAGTTTATTACATGTACCTTTGACGTACTCCATCTTCGTATTAGAGGGAGGCTACTTGCTAGCCGTTCAGTCGTTTCTTAGAGATTCGACCAGCCCAGTCCTTCAATCGACCATTACTAGGGGCCTTAGTTGAGAGATGGCGGCCTACGACACAAACATTTCACTTCCTAGATTTTGTGTTAGGTATCACCCCCAACAAATTGTTATATCCTTACGACGATTGAGATAGGCGTTGTTGATAGAGTGTCATACATTTTTAACTCTAGCTATGAGTCACCCGTGTCTTACTTGATGTATTTTCCTGATTTCGTCGCCAATCATATATCCTTTGGAGCCGTTACGCTTGCATATTTACATGAGTATATTCTAGCATATATGGATACGGAGGCTATGCAGGATGCTGTATTTTAGGCTTCCCTTTTATATCTCTTTGGTTCGACATTCTTTTCGAAACAAAAGAGTACGATTCGATTGGGCCACTTAGCATCACTAGAGGATTTAGAGCATCTCCATATGATTGGTTGGGTCTCGGGTATTTTGGGATGTCTATACCCAGAACTTGGCTTGTATGCTTTTAGAGAGGCTTAGCAGATGTTTGCTTTTTTTTACATGTTGCCGTGTTGGTACTGCGGGTACACGACCACATCCATGCATTGTTAAGGTCGCTAGTCATGCCGCCGAGTTTATTTCCCCATGCATGCGTCAATGGAAGAGTACTCACGTGGTCCAACTTACTCCTATTTGTGTCAGACATGACTTGACGGAGTCCCGATCTCAGATTGATCTGAGGTCCAGGGCTAACATTTTACGAGCATCGTGGGCGTCTTATTGGATTTCTCTGACACAGGTAGGCCAGCTCGGTAATGGACGCCCTTTAGCCATTGCATATCGTTTATCTCTGTGACATGTCATTTTGCTCCCACCGGCCTACCTTCTTATTTGGTACTTGGGAGACCATTATTAATTTCATGGGCCGGGTGATTTGCGTATACCCCGAGATCCACTTTCTTCAGATGATATGTTCGGGTTGCGTTGTACTATCGGAAAATAGTATATACAGGATCGTAGACAGGTTGCGTGTGTGGATACATAGGCTTTTTTTATTGCCAAGAGCAGATTTTGATATTTATTGGCATAGAGTTGATCCTTGGCGGTACATGTTGCTAGATTATAGTCGGTGTGTGAACTTCGATCACATAGGACCACGAATGGTTACGGGTAGAGTTCATACTCCACTATTTACTTTTGATCCAACCCTATCACAGAATTTCGATCATCATATAGATTTTTCTCTTGACGACTCATTCAGGGCATACGATCCTAGCGGTACAATGATAGCCCAGCCTATTGTTTATCCACCTGATCACATAGTTGCTGCTATTCCCACGGTTGGATTGCGTCCTGCACATGAGGTAATATTCATACTTGTAAATTTACTAGCTTTTACATTTTAAAGATAGATAAATTGAGTGTAAATGTTTTTCTATTATAGTTTGCACCCAAGCTAGACTAGCACAGACGACATATAGCCACTATTCAGCATATGGCACTGCTACATTCCCAGTCATTGTAGTAGAAGCACTAGGTGGTAGTATAGAATTTGCAGGGGCAAATCGACAACCTACATGCCCGACTGGCGGCATTAGTTGGTGGTGGTAGTGTAGGAGGATCAGGAGGCGGTGGTGACGATGACGATAATATTCCTTTTATTGATGATGCTAACATGGACGAGGATGACGAGTCCGGGGACGACGATGACACTTCTGTGGATTTACGATGACGTTAATTAGGATCATGATGGTGATGTTGTAGAGTTCTTATCGAAATGTATATATGTATATGTCATGTTGTACAAGCGTATATGTTCTTCTGTCATGTTTATTCATGTTTATATGTTATGTTTATTCATATTGTACTGGACTATACGATCTATCTATTATATTTACTCATGATGAAGTCTATATTTTATGATGTTTTGTGTTGCGGATCATTGTATGCTACATGTTGTACGACCTGAGGAATTTAATTTACTACTATTCCTTTTGTCTTATTAAATAAATCGTTATAGTGCACAAACGATTATACAACGACCTTTTCAAATTTCGAATTTGACATAACACGAAATCAGCAGTACCAAAATTCGATTTTTTTTTTTCATTCATTAGAAATCCATAATCAAATAGATCTGAAAAATTCTATTTTCAAAGAATTCTGACCTATATTGGACCCTGTAGATTCGATTTAAGTTCAAAACGTATAAGTATGAACTACCGCGATGTTACGAGCTTGTTTTTAAATAGTTTATAATTATATGTTCAATCGTCAATTAATTAATAAATTCCTTATAAATACTCCTTTCGTATTATTAAATAAATCATTATAGTTCATAAATAACAATACAGCGACCTTTTGAAATTTGAGTTTGACATAACTCGAAATCTACAGTACCAAAATTCGATTTTTCTCTTTCATTAGAAAACCATAATAAAATAGATCCATAAGATTCTATTTTCATAGAATTCTGACCTATATTGGACCCAATAGATTCAATTGAAGTTCAAAACGTATAACAATGAACTACCATGACATTATGAGCTCGTTTTTAAATAATTTATAAATTATATGTTTTTTAAATAATTTATAAATTATATGTTCCTTATAAATTCCTTATAAATATTCGATACAAATGTACGACCCGCAACTCAAACTCCTTAATGTTTAAATCGTTTAACTCCTTAGCTACAATAGGGGACGACCTTAATCATTTAACTCCTTAGCTATAATAGGGGACGACCCCAATCTTTAACTCCTTATCTATATTTCCATCGTGGGATTACCCTATATTTATATATTAGATTCGATCATTCGATGTAGTTCTCACCGAACGATACAGATACACAGTTGAAGACAAAGCAATGCTTAACGATATAGACTTAACGATGTGGAGATCTAACTCATTAAGCGATGCTTGTATGTAATACGACAAATATTTTAACTGCTTTGGTTTGTTGAACGTAATACAACAAATACTGTATACAGAAAGTTAAATTATAATAGGGGACGACCCTAATTGTTTAACTCCTTTGCTACCTTTTAGATGTGGGATTACCCTATATGTAACGTCCAAAACATTTGGTTTGTTGAATGTAACATGACAAAGCTATACTGTTATGAACAAGGCTTCACCCAAATCAATAAACGTACATTACAATCAATATCAATGACTAATCAATAAAGCTGCACAATAAACGCTTCAACTACACAGTTATCGACAAAGCTACGCTCGAACCAATAAAGTTGCACACTAAACACTGGAATTACACAATTATCAACAAAGCTACACTCGAAATAATAAAGTTGAACACTGCAAGTACACAGTTATCAACAAAGCTAACTCGAACCAATAAAGCGGAACGGTGAACACCATAAAAACACAATTATCCATAAAGCTACACTAGAACCAATAAAGTTGAATATTACAAGTACACAATTATCAATAAAGGTACACTCGAACCAAGAAAGCTAATAGGAAACACTGCAACTGCACAGTTATCAACAAAGCTACACTCGAACCAATAAATCTACACACATTAATAAAGCAACACACAAAACAATAAAGCTATACACTAACCAATACATTATACCTTATATATGACAACAACATTACAAACCAAATCTCATATCCAAACAAATTGACATAAATAATGGATTCATATTTTATGCAATGCATGGTAGCTTTTGACAGTGATACTGAGGAAGAACAAATCCTTATAGAGGAAGCCAAAGAAATACAAGAAATTTTCGACATACACCATGAAGCCTATGGTTCTTCATCCACAACTCGACACAGATGGGTTCCTGGAAGGAAGTTTATAGATCAAAACCAAGCTGCATACCATCAATCTATGATGCAAGATTACTTTAACGACGACTGCACTTACATGCCTGATATGATACGTAGAAGATACAGGATGCAGAGAGATCTATTCCTTCGAATCTTAAAAGGTATACAAAGTAACAATGAATACTTTAAGTACAAACAAAATTCATCAAAGACATAGGGCCTCGCCGGTGAATAGCAAATGATGACAGTTATGAGAACGTTAGCATATGCCACTCCTTCAGATGCATTGGACGATGCATACTGTAACAACCCTAAATTATGAAACCAATTTAAAATTTATTTTTAATAAATTTTCCAAGGATTTACGACCGATTTTAATAATTAATGACTTAAAATTTTATTCAAAATGAAGTTGAATGTATATATTTATATTGATTATAAAACAAACTCCTAACGTCGTGATAGTTTGAAAATTTAGTTTTAAATTTCAACTGAATGTACAAAATTCAGTATAAGTCAGATTTCAGTAAAACAAGAAAGTTAGGTTCTATTATTTAACTGTATCTTTTTAATGAGTGTGAAAAATTAAGGTTTCATGTCAATTGTAAGTTATATTCAAATTCAAAATTTAAAAAGTCGCAATGTTTTATCTATCCCACTTACTTATTTATAGTACGGAAATGCATTCATTTCGTCTACATCGACCTTGATCTATAATATGATACTATCGGAGTTAAATAAGGGATCTAAGGAAGAACAGAGGCTCTATGAAATCGTTTATAAATTATAATGATTAATTATATATAATAAAAGGATTTTCATGTAAGTTGAACACCATTTGAATAGAAAATTGTAATACCAAGCTATAAACTCAAGTATGTCTATTTTACAACTGTATTATTTTTTTGGATATATACGATAATAATTATTATATTATTATTAATTTGAATAATTTTGGAATTTAATAATATTATTATAATATTACATGGGCCTTAAAAATAGTCATATTACAGACGACCTCCATTTTTGTCGAAACCAATTTTATTGGATCCAAAACGTCAAATTATTGTTAGGTTCAAAGCTTCAAGTCAATTGGAATTCATATGTAAGCATAGAAAATTTAAATGCGTGTTGAGTTTCAATTATAATTCAATAAAGCTAGTAATGAGACCATTTTTCAAACGATCTCCAAACTCGACGAAACTAGGTTCATTAGAACCGTATTTGTAAAGCATTGCAAGATTTCAAATTTCGGAATTTTTAGAGTTAGTATGTAGTCGTGGTAAATTAAAATGCACATTCAAATTTATTATTTAACGTTATATTGATGTATATTTTATTTTTGAGAAAAAAATGACTGAAACAATCGAATCAGCTTACGAAACATATTCCATTGAGTCTGGAATAGGGGTATTTGGAAAGGAATATCAGTCGTTAGGGTTTGTTTGGAGTTCAGAGCGTTAAACAAGCAACGTATGAATTAAATAATATTAAGAAATATATATATACCCTCAAATTCTCCCAAGCTCTAACCCCTTTGAAGTTGCCACGGCCACCCAATTCAAGGGCCAATTTTTTTTGAAATTAAAACTCTAATCTCTCTCAATCCACGCGATTTCATTTAAATCTTCCATCACAAGAATTCAAGAGGGAGATGAGATCTTCAATTTTGTACGGGTATGATCGGTTTTAACACAAAGGATTGGGATATTTCTGGTCTCGAACTCATGTCGTTCGAAGGTGGTTTTGGGCATGTGGGTAGAGTTAAGTTAGCCAACGTTCTGGGCGAAGGTCGAGTTGAGGATGGCCGATGTCGTGGCATATGCTAATCAGTCTCTGGTGGCCTCAACGTTCGTGCGCAAGTGGATGTTTAGGGCGGGATGGGTCCGATCGTGTACTGACATGTATACGGGGAAGAAATAGGATCTTCGTTAAAATGTTATTAAGGTTAGAATTAATTTTATTATTTATTGTCAATGATGTTTAAATCACATTCAAACTTGTAAATTTCATAATTTCCACATACGTTATCGGAATTCAACAAGTCAAAGTGCGTTGGAATCTCGGAGTCGAGCTCTACGCATATGAGTCAAGATGGAGGACATTTGGAGCAATTAGAATTTTTGTTAAATTAAACGTCATGTTTAATTTAATGAAAACAATCGTTTTACAACGATTTCGAACCGATCAAAGTGCGAACTCTCTCACTCAATTATTTTGTTACGTTATTATAATAATATTTAAAAATATATTGATTGCCAATGAGAGCATCTCACTCAAAACACTATATTCGTGTAGTTTAAATATGTTTAAACAATTGATTAGTTAAGTGTTAAGTAGTTAAAGTTAATATGGAAATGTTAAGTGAATTGAAGGTTAGAAATTAGATGATTATGAAGTTAACACAACATTGAAATGTACGAAATTAGTGATTTAAATAGTAGCGAAAATTGTAGTTTTATTTGATTTATTTATCGTAAAATGTTATATAGCTCACATCACAAATTATTTACGAACCCGATGGATGAATTGTTGATTGATTGTGATATGTTGTGATTATGATTTTGAGGTAATTTACATGTTAAAATAATGTTAATATATTTTTTTAGTTGAAATTGGATTATATATCCATTTATGGTTCAAACGGTGAATTTATTATCACTCGTTTAAATGAAATTGGTTAAAATGAAAAACAATTTGAATTAAACTAGTTATGATTAAATTCATGAATCAGTAGTTGATTTAAATTTATTGTTCATTGGTTGAAAACCCCAAATGGGTCTCAGAATGATATTTGACTTATACGTCTCCCTTGTATGTAGTTGTATGTTGATCAGTTGATTGACAGATTTAAATAAGTGTCAATTATTTGTTTGAAGCTTATATGAATATGGGTGCACACTGGATGTCATTTGGATGCTTGATAGTCGTTTACAACTATTCTTGGATATATAAATTTCGTATAAATTAAATTATATGATGTTTGGTTGAATGATATTCCAATCCGGAATAAATTTGAATATTTTAATAATAAAATATTCAATGAAAAATCGAAGTTTGATTTTGATGTCTGATTACGGATGAACGCGTAGATATAAAATTATCGATGAATATTCGTAACAGTAAAGAATGATTTTGAAATAAATTTAAATTATTTAAGGCATAACCAAGTTTTTAATTCAAAATGAATAGTAACTTTTCAAAGTGAAGTTCGGTTAGGATATGTAGCGAACATTTTAAAAGAAGTTTTCTTTTGAAAGTTTCTTGTTTATTTTTATAACGATTATAAGGGGAATTTGGAAATAAAATAACGACTTTCAAAAAAAAATTATTCATTAAAATAATATTAACAGCTGACCTAACAGTGAAATATATGATTGTGAAGATAAACGACTGAAAGGAGTTTTCAAATGTAATTATATATATTTTATATAATTTATAAAGGAAGTTTGGAAGATTTTTGATTTATTTATAAATTATAAATCGATTCGAGCTTGAAGAGAACACATCGCACAGCGACAACCCGCGAACGTCATCTTGTAACTTCGAATTGACATAACGGGAGATCCGACTGTCTGGTTCTCCTGAAACAGGAAACGTTGGGTTCATATCGAAAAGGTCTTTCAAACGAATATAAGAAGTTTAAAATTCAACAGTTATATTTTAAAATATGTCCAAACAAATTTTGGAAAAGGTCGTTATGGATGCAATTTGGTGACCGATATTGGAAACCAACTGTAAGGGCTTTAATAAAATTATTAAAAATATGAATAAATTATGACAAAACATAGTAAATGATTTGAAAAGAGTTTGGACAAAATATTCCAAGTTTTGGAAGATAAATGGTATTTTTACCAGAAAGAGTTGCTTGAAAACCAAAAGGAAGAATCCAATGTCTTTGACATAACGAATTGGACTAAGAATGGGTTTTAATAGAACCAGAGTTTTCCAACATATAATTGGAAAGGATTTGAGTGGAAATAATCTTCAGATATTTCGATATTGGATTCCGTGATTAGACGTATATCATTGAGGAATTTGGAAGATATGGATATCGTTAATCCAATACGATAACTGTTGGTTTCACAATTTGGTATTGAACGTAAGTCGACATGATTTCCATTTAAGATCTTATATTTAATATCAAATGGGATTTTGGGTTTGTTGTGAATATATCTTAAATAATACTGTTCTTAGACCCATTTGTGAAAGTAATAAATCTTTTAATTAAGATTTAAGGAAATTTTCCAGTTTATTTAATTAAATTGGAATTGAATGGACATCGATTAATAATAATCAAGATGAGCTTCTGTAACGGAAGGCATTTTCTACTTATGGAATTTTAAAGGATTTGCCTTTATTCCACATATAGTATTAGTCGGATACGGAAATTTATATCGATTATAAATTGTTCAGATTTCCGTGAAGATTCCATATTCATTATAAGATGATTTTGGGTTTATCGTGAGCAATGTTTTAAATGACATTTGTTCTTTAACCCAGTTAAGGATAGGATTAATTTCCTAAGGCTGAATCATCATTAAGTAATGATTTTTGAAGTAAAAAGATATTATAAAATATTTTGGAATGATTTCCAAGGAATGGATTAAACAATATGTTTAAATGAGATAAGCTTTGATAAAATTAATGGGAACCTTTCCCATAGTAATGAATATTTGAATAAAAGAATATTCTGGATTAGAATAAGATGTGTGTTATATTTGTGTATTTATCACATGACTTTAAAGATGCACATGTTATTGGGAAAGACTGGGTTTAACCCATTATAAATAACCGTACTGACGATTAAAAGTCGAAGAATGAAGATGGTGGTTGAAGAACGGAGATCTTCACATCGCTTGGGCTATTAATGATGTCTCACTTGTGAAGTACACCCAAGTTGAGGTTATAAATGGTGGTCATCTAGACGAACTTGGAAATCGACCAGATATGCGAGGACCTCTCTTTTGTATTAGACATATGGAACGATGAATAAGGTTCCTTCGGTTTCATTCAGACCCAGAACGGACTTGCAAATGGATTGTATATCTGACATTGTAATATATGTTATATTTAGTGATCTTTGCCAAATATATATCTGTTTGGTGGCGGAGAATTTATTCTTTTTGCTTAACACCCTTCTCTAAGACGCATAAGCTTAGAGGTTATATGTTGATAGAAATTAATGGTATTGTATGGATTGACAATGTGGCTTGCGGAGATGCAAAGATCAAAGCTTTTGTTGAAAAGCAGAGCTTTGTAAATGATGATCAAAGTATGGCTTTTATAAAGCGCAGCTTTGTGTATAGCGTTAATTCGCAGGCTTCAGATCCCGGTATGAGTTAAAAATGGGATGAAGTATAGCAGGAAGGTCTTGCATTTCTTTCTAGCTAGAGGTGATGTCTTGGTATGGAGCCCATGCATTCTACTTATGTGGATGATGGGTAGCGAGGCCCCTCGGATATGGCTGCACAGGGCCAAGGTGGTCGACCTACTGTCCAAGAGGTCCAATAAGACGGGGAATCGTATTTTTTGGGAGATGGGGTATTATGCCGTCTATGATTGATACATTTATATTTGAAGTTGTTTTCTACACTATGCACTTATGATAATATCAAAAATATTTGTTTTAAAGCGTATCAAGCATGTCTAACTAATATAACGTGAAACTCTATCCTCTGGCTTGCGTTGCATTGTGTGATGGGGCCTGAGTCTTATAATAGTTTCATTTTTTAAAAGGCAATGCATTGTTTGTTTTATTTTAAACTGATATTGATGTAGAGGAAACCCGATCTATGTCATAGGCGTGGTCCCATTATTTTACACCCTTTTAAGTTTAAGTGTTAATAATTGTTTAGCTCTCATACCAGTCCCATGATTGACCTGAAGTTTATTGTTTTTCGCTTAAACTTTAGATGCCCATATTTTCCACATGGGAAGCTAGTAGTTTTGGTTTTGTAGATCTTTTCTTTTCAAAGGATCCTGGATTATGGTTGGAGCTATACTTTGGAAAGCTTTGTATCCGTGTATTCTCTTCAGTTGTGTTAAATGTTTTTCCGCTGCACATTGTATTTATAAGTAACATTTCCACTGCTATGTAATTTATTTATTCTCTGATAATTGTATTCCTTTTGTGTATTTATTTTCCGCACTGTGATATTCTTGTATCTGATGTATATTATTGTAATAGCAATGGAAAATTCTATTTTTTTGTGTTCTGATGCATCATGTTCTCAAACAATCCATGTTCTCGTTCGATCTAGGCCGGGTGGGGGTTTCGAGACGTGACAAGTGGTATCAAAGCTTTTGTTACACATTAGAACCAAACGAAAGATTTCATCAGAGATAGGATTAGTAATATCCTATTAAAGATTACTCATTAGAGATAGGATCAGTAGGATCCTAGAATGAGAAATTCATTAAAGATGGAGTTTGTAATGCCCTTCGATGAGGTGAGAGATGTATGTTTATAAGTAACGTATTTGTGATTATTATATATATAATTTGATATTGAAATCATATTTTAAGTATATCAAAAAGTTTATGTTCTGATAATATACATGATTTTTGAAAGCTAATCAATTCATTGGTTGATTGAATGTGATGTTTGATTTTTGGTTTAATCATTTAAGATGTCTGATTAGGATAAGTAAACGGAATCTTTGGCGATTTTGGGCTATCGATGAATTCAGACACACATTAGGATTTAAACTTATAACAAGAGTTTGAATATTTTATTTGATGTTGGGGTTGGGCTGTTGAGTATAAGAAGATTTTGCATATACTCCTAGCTAGCATATCTAATAGCCCGCATTTTACGCATCGGATGATCGTAAAATATTTTTATTTTATATCCTGAGTGTTGGATCGTTCTTATATTTTAATATGTTGCTTATGGGGATGTGAGACATGTCCATAATTTTGACCAATTTTGTTTATGATCATTTTGCATCTGTTAGTCTTGTATAAGGCATAACTTTTGACTCAGGTTGAATCAGGTGTTGAAATCTATGACATTGGAAAGGAAATGATGTATCCCTTTCCGTAAAGTGGTCTCATTAGAGATTTGGCTTAGCAGTTTGGGAGGAATCGCTGTTTTAATGCTTAACAGTTGGTTATTCATGTTTGGTAAGCCTTAATAGGCTGATTTGTAGAGGCTCAGTAGTGGGTTGGTGGAATGCTATAAATAGGGGTATGGAAAACAGTTTACTTTCTCCACTCTCTCATTTGATGGCCTTGTGTTCCTCTTTCCTCTAACACCTTTCCATAACTAAAATCGAGATCTAAGGAAGGGAATCCATGATCTACACCATTTGAAGCTAGATCTATGTCATTTGAAGTGAGATTTCACCGAATCGAAGGATTTGGATCAAGTTCTTCGCTGTCCGAAATCTAATTTCACCATTTTTGCTTTGATTTGGAGAATTGATGAGTGATATGCATCTCTCACACGGATTCAATCAAATATATGAGTGTTTGATCTTGTTTTCATCAAATTCAAGTCGTTTTCCTTTGATCTACATCATGGTAAGTATTATTTCATATGAATCGCCATAGGATCTAATTTAGCAACTTAAACCAGTAATTTCTATGCTATTTCATGTGTTTATGCGAGTTTGATCCATAATTTAGTTCATATGTTCATTTATCATGATTTTGGTGAAGTTTGCATAATTTCAATGGAAATCGTCATTTTCATGTTATTAGCGATTTCATAACATACTAATGGTTATATTGGATGAGTTGATTTCGTCGATATAGTCATTTGGCGAAATTTTGACCAAATTAGTGATTTTGGATCGACGCTACAGTGTTTTGGATCGGATCGATGCTATGGTGATTTCGGATCGACGCTACTGTGTTTTGGATCAGATCGGGCAACAGTGTTTGAATCGAATCGACGCTTCAGTGATTTCGGATCGGGCAACAGTGTTTTGGATCAAATCGACGCTACAGTAATTTCGGATTGACGCTACACTATTTTGGATGGGATCGGGCTACAGTGTTTGGATCGGATCGACGCTACAGTGATTTTAGATCGACGCTATGGTGTTTTGGATTGGATCGGGCTACACTGTTTTGGATCGGATCGGGCTACAACGTTTGGATCAGATCGGCGCTATAGTGATTTCGAATCGACACTACAATGATTTCGGATTGACGCTACAGTGATTTGCTATAGCAAATTTGCTTCAGTGATTTGTCATTTGACCATCATAATGAACGAATGGGATGGCAACTCTTTGAGTTGGAGATGGTGAATAATGGTTACCCCAGAAGGTTGCTTGAGTTATGTAAAGTCATCAAGGTTGGATTATTAGAGATGTGAAGGCCGAGAAGTTATCATTATCGTATGTTCTAGCAGGCTCGAAGCAGGGGTATAATAGGAGCACCTAAAAGAGTAGAAGGTTGTTGGTTGAGTACCCTGGGTGACGTTGAAATGCCTAGTTGTTAAGGTTGGACAAACATACGTATCGCTGAAAGGCGTATGGAGTTTATGCTAGAACTGGGGTTACCATTTTCCTTTGACATATGGCACGGTTGGTCATCATAAGATTAACGATAGTTTCGAAGCTGGATTGGCGGTGATAGCCAGAGTCTGTCATGGATGATTATTTGCCTTGTTTGCACCATCTCACATAGATTGTAAAATGTTGAAGGAGATATTCCTTGGGTGCTTGTCTGATATTGGTTTAGGCCTCTGGTGCTTTTCCTTGGGGAATGTTGAATTCGATTAGGATCGTTTACGTGAGATATATATAATCTGGATGTTGTAAGTGTTATCACTGACTGTTCTATTGCCATGAATGGATTGTTATTCCTTTATTTAAATTGATTGTAAAGGCTATCACTATCCGATGTGGGGAAGACGAGGTTGAGTGCTTCGCTGGTGTTGTGGGTAGATTAGTTTGTTTATTTACTCATTCTTATATACTTTATTGATGATGTTAGATAGCTGCTTTATCTCTCACTAAGACTATTGTCTGACTCAAGGTTTTATGTTTCCTTCTTATTACCTTGGGATGTTAATCCGGTTGTAGATGGGCAGACTAAGTATTAGGTGATAAGTGATGGCTTTGTGAGATGATGATGCTGATCCATGGCGAGCTGGAGGCTTACGTACCAATTTTATTACTATCTAGTATTTGTTTCCACTGTTTGATTGCTCTACTCTGAGTGTTGTAGTGAGGAAAATTTGTACATACTTATATTGAAATTCTAGAGTATGGATATACTTTCTAGTTGTTTTGAAAATTTGAAATTTCTGCTCAAATATGCTTCACTAATATTACCTATTGTGTATGTTCTACTATATTTTATCCATGCACAGTGAGATTCATGATAGGTTTCGCTTGCATTATCATACCTTGATGATCGTCCATAGCTGCCTGGCAACCCTTTCAGTGCATTATTCCCCTTGTTTGGCGCAGGGGTTATGGGAGGTCGTCACATTTAGCCAAATTACAAAGACATAATTACGTATGAGAGACGTATTTGTAGATTTCAGTTGGATGTAAACTTTATGATACTATATAATATAGTAGCATTTGTACTTCTTTAGCAGCTTTTCTTGCAAGTGGCTAATCATTCTAATTTGCAGATTTAGAATGAGTCGAAGAACTTCAAGACAAACTACTAGTGAAGGGCCTATGCCTGGAGGGGGTAATGGTGGTGCACCAGACTACCCAACAATTTTTGAAGCCATGATGGAGACATTCATGCGAAGGGTACCCGCTCTAGTAGCGACTATGATAGATGTAGGTGTTTTGTTGCCCAGGGTTGTGGACTTGGCGAAACTATGCAAAGATTATACATCTCTAGGAGGAAAGTCGTTCAACGGAACCGAAATGTCTGAAGAAGTTCAGAGGTGGATGGATTCTTGTGTTCGTATTTTTGGAGACTTGGGGTTGGAAGGTGCAACTAAGAGAAAGCTTGCATCAAGGAAGTTGCAGGCCAGGGCCATGGAGTGGTGGAATTCTATTACACCTGAGACTCCAGAAGAGGAGATTTCATAGGAGCAATTCCAAGCTAAGTTCCAGGAAAAGTTTATCTCCACAGCTCAAAAGTTTGCTCTATTATAGAAGTTCATAAAGCTGAAACAGAATGGTCGTTCTGTGCTTGATTATGTTTCTGATTTCGAGGCCTTGTCCAGATATGCTCGCTCATACATTGATACGCCTATCAGAAGAAAGAGAAGTTTGTTATGGGTCTAGATACCTACGTAAGAAGACCGTTGGTGGATCATCTTAATGATTCGTTTGAGAAGATTGTGGAAAAAGCTGTTCGCCATGAAAGCTTGTTTCCTAAGGAAGAAAATGTTGTCGCTGCAACAAAGGAAGTTCAAAAACCACAGCAAGGTTTTAATAATAAAAAGAGGAAGCAGCAACATTAGAAAGGAAAGGATGGCCAGAAGAAGCCTAAAAGTGAGGTGGTTTGCTTTAATTTCCAACGTAAGGGTCATTACTCGAATGAGTGCAAGAATCCCAAAGCTGAGAAGAAGTGCTTCAAGTATGGAAAGCCTGGGCATGAGAAGAAGGAATGCTCAGAATCAGCTAAGGGCAAGCTGGTGGTGAAGGCATATGCTTTGGAAGCTATGCCATCTTCTTCAATAGCTCCTACTGCAGAGGAGATGGGAAAGGGTTTCATCATGCAAGGTACTGTTTCAGTTAATGATGTTTCAGTTCGTGTGTTGATCGATACTGGAGCATCGTATTCTTTCATTTGCAATGAGCTTGTGTGCCGCTTGGGTTTGGAACCCGAAATTTGTGATAGACCATTGATCGTGACTAATCCAGTTGTGGGTTGTCTAGTTTGTGCATGTTGGGTCGTAGTCTAGTGTTATCGAGTCACGGTAGTTTTTTTGTTTCTCATTGCTTTGTTCTTAACTTCACTGGGTTTGGGATCATCTTGGGCATGAATAGGCTTAAGAGGTATGCTGCAAGGTGAATTTCTAGAAGCTAGAGGTGAGGGTCAGGGATTGAATGGCGAAAGATGTTGATTAGATATAAGCCTAAAGATGGTGTCTTCATAAGCTATATATATTCGCTTGTTATTCCACATGAAGACTTGTCGTCTATGCTGATCGCGAATGAGTATGTCTTTGACAAGCTCAAAGGTTTACCGCCGCATCGTGAGAATGAATTTAGGATCGATTTAGTCGAGGTTGCTAGAGCAATCATTTTGCCTCTTAGGCGGATAGTGCCTAAGGAATAGCGAGAGTTGGAGGTGCAGGTTCGTGAACCTTTTGGGAAAAGGATTCATTCGAAGGAGTGTATTCGAATAGGGTGCACTTGTTGTGTTTGTAACCAAGGCAGATGGCTCGTTGAGATTGTGTGTGGACTACCATGAGCTGAACAAAGTGACTACGAAGAACAAGTATCCATTTCCAAGTATTGTTGACTTGTTCGATTAGCTTCACGAGGCTAAAGTATTTTCTAAGATGGATTTGGCAACGGGATATCACCAGTTAACGGTGGCAAAGGATAATGTGTCGAAGACTGCTTTTAGGATATCATCTGATTTCTTCGAATGGTTAGTGATGCCATTCGGGTTGACTAACGTGCCAGCATATTTTGTGGATCTTATGAATAGAGTTTTCAGAGATCAGTTGAACAAGTTCATGCTTGTATTCGTGGATGATATTCTGGTTTACTCTTGGAATGAGGAAGATCACAAGCCGCACTTGCGAGTTGTGTTAGAAATCTTGCGAAAGAATCAGTTGGGAGCTAAGTTTTCGAAGTGTCACTTCTGGAAGAATGAAGTGAGGTTCTTAGGCCCGTTGTTTCTGGTAATTGGATAGCGGTGACCCCGCTAAGGTGGCAGCAATCCATGACTGGGATAGACCTAAAAATGCGACGGATGTTCGGAGTTTCCTTGGGTTGGCAGGATATTACTGGCGGTTTATCAAGGATTTCTCCAAGATAGTTGCACCGTTGACAGGATTGACGAAGAAGAACAAATTGTTCACATGGGATGCAAAGTGTGAGCAAGCATTTGCTATCCTGAAGGAGAGACTAACGAGTGCTCCTATTCTGACCATTCCAAGTGGGAAGAAGAGATGGTTGTGTATACCGATGCATATGGTACTGGACTTGGGGCAGTACTAATGCAGAAGGATAAGGTTGTGGCCTATGCAAGTCGATAGCTGAAGCCGCATGAAAGGAATTATCCAACTCATGATTTGGAGTTGGTAGCGATTGTGTTTGCTCTAAAGATGTGGAGGCATTACCTGTTAGGAGTTCGATTTGAGTTGTTTATGGATCACAAGTCGTTGAAATGTCTTTTCTCCCAATAGGATTTGAATCTTCGGCATCAAAATGGTTGGAGTTTCTAGCATAGTATGATTTTGACATAACTTATACTTCTGGTAAAGTTAACACAGTTGCAGATGCGTTGAGTCGAAGACACGCAAGTCTGGAAGCGATGTTTTCAGAATGGAAGAGCCTCGAGTATTTGGCAAGGTTCGATTTTAGGCCACAGTGTGAGTTGGAACCTAAAATGTTGGCAAGCTTATCGATAAGACCTAATCTCATCGAGAGGATTGGCGAAAGACAAAAGCGAGATAGAAAGCTTGTCGAGTTTGTACAAAAGCTGGAACCAGAGAATAAAGAGTTTGAGGTCGATCGAGAAGGTTGTCTTCAAAAGCAAGGACGACTGGTTGTTCCTGATATCGACGGATTGAGAGACCAGGTTCTGAGAGAATGTCATCACTCGAAATTGATGATTCATCCCGGTGGTAATAAGATCTATCAGAACATGAAGCGAGTCTACTATTGAGAGGGGATGAAGCGAGATATTGGAAAGTTCATTTCCAAGTGTATGATCTGTTAGTTGGTGAAAGTTGAATAGAAAAAACCGAGTGGTTTGCTTCAGCCATTAGAAGTTCCTACGTGGATGTGGGAGCAAGTATCGATGGATTTTATCGATAGTCTACCTAGAGCCAGGGCAAGAAATGAAGGGATTTGGGTCATTGTGGATCGTTTGACCAAAAGTGCAAGGTTCATTTCTATCAAGTCGACTAGGAAGGCATCGTAATTGGCTGAACTTTATATGAAATGGATAGTTCGATTCCATGTTATCACGAAGAGCATAGTGAGTGACCGAGATCCATTATTTACAAGTGGATTTTGGAAGAGTTTGTAGGAAGCTTTGGGAACCGAGTTGTGTTTAAGTACGGCTTACCATCCTGAAACTGATGGTCAAACCGAGAGGGTTAACTGAGTTTTGGAAGATCTCCTAAGAGCTCGTGTGTTGGATTTTGGTGATCATGGGAAGACTATATACATATAGTTGAGTTTGCGTATAATAATAGCTACCAGTCAAGTATTGGGATGGCACCATACGAGGCGTTGTATGATAGACCGTGTAATTCTCCAGCTTGTTGGTTAGAAAATGGAGATAAGTTGATACTTGGACTAGAGATGATTAGAGAAACCTTGGACTGTATCGAGATCGTTCGACAACGAATGAAGGCAGCCCAAGATCGTCAAAAGAGTTATGCCGATAAGCATCGAAAGGATTTAGAATTTGATGTTGGCGATATGGTTTTTATGAAGATTTCACTGTTGAAGCATGTGGTTTGATTCAGAAATAAAGGAAAGTTAGCTCCTAGGTTCGTTAGACCATTTCCGATAGTCGAGCGAATTGGAAAGCTCGCATATAAATTGTAGTTACCCGAGAAAATGTCGAGTGTGCATAATGTTTTCCATGTGTCATTTTTATGGAAGTATGTGCATGATTCGAATATGGTAGTATCTCCAGAGCAGTATGAAGACCTTTAAGTTGAGACCGCGATTACGAGACCTCGTAAGCCGCTTCGTGTTGTGGGGGATGACACGAAACAGCTTAGGAGCAAGACAGTTAAGCTAGTCAAGGTACAATGAAGTGAGGATGTCGACAATTGTACATGGGAGATGGAAGAAAGCATGAAGGCGATCCATCCAGAATTTTTCATCGGTATGACCCGTTAGTATCGTATCGCCTTATATTATTGTAACCTGTATTATGGTTGTTTTTAGAATTCTGCATGTTAGGATAGGGCTATAGATGCATGACCTGATGATGCTAGTTTGACGATAGAATTGGCTGCTCATGGATGATAGGCGTGCAGAATTATTTTGGTTGCTTGTGTTGTTTGGGATTTCAGGGGCGAAATCCTGGGGGGAATGTAATAACCCGCATTTTACGTATCGAAAGATCGTAAAATATTTATATTTTATTTCCTGAGGGTTGGATGATTCTCATATTTTAATATGTTTCTCATGGGTATGTGAGACATGTCCATAAATTTTACCAATTTTGTTTGTGACCATTTTGCCTCTTTCAGTCACGTACAGGGCATAACTTTTGGCTCAGGTTGAATCGGGTGTTGAAACTTGTGCCATTGGAAAGGAAATGATGTTTCCCTTTCTGTAGAGTAGTCACATTAGAGATTTGGCTCAGCATTTTGTGAAAAATCGCTATTTTAAGGTTTAACAGTTGGCTGTTCAAGTTTGGTAAGCCTTAATGGGCTGATTTGTATAGGACCATTAGTAGGTTGGGGGAAACTATAAATAGGGGGTGAGAGGTATGGAGAATAGTTTACTTTCTCCATTATCTCATTTGTTGGCCTTGTGTTTCTCCTTCCTCTAACACCTTTCCACCATTAAAATCGAGATATAAGGAAGGGAATCCAAGATCTGCACCATTTGAAGCAAGATCAACATCATTTGAAGTGAGAGTTCATCGAATCAAAGGATTTGGATCAAGTTCTTCGCTGTCCGGAATCTATTTTCACTGTTTTCGCTTTAATTTGGAGAATTGGTGAGTGATATGCACCTCTCATACGGATTCAATCAAGTATACGAGTGTTTGAACTTGTTTTTCATCAAATTCAAGTCATTTACCTTATATCTACATCATGATAAGTATTATTCTATATGAATTGCCATAGGATCTAATTTAGCACCTTAAAACCGGTAATTTCTATGCTATTTCAAGTGTTTAAGCAAGTTAGATCCATACTTTAGTTCATTTATCATGATTTTGGTGAAATTTGCATAATTTTGATGGAAATCGTCATTTTCATGTTATTTGCGATTTCATAACATGCTTATGGTTATATTGGATGAGTTGATTTCGTTGATATAGTCGTTTTGCGAAGTTTTGATCAACTCAGTGATTTTGGATCGACTCTACAGTGTTTTGGATTGGATCGGGTCACATCGTTTTGGATTCGATCGTCGCTACAGTGATTTCGGATCGATGCTACAGTGTTTTGGATCGGATCGTGCTACAGTGTTTGGATCGGATCGACGCTACAGTGATTTCAGATCGGACTATAGTGATTTGGATCGGATCGACGCTACAGTGATTTCAGATCGACGCTACAGTGTTTTGGATCGTATCAGGCTACACTGTTTAGATCGGATCGACGCTACACTGATTTTAGAATGACACTATAGTTTTTTGGATCGGATCGGGCTACAGTGTTTTGGATAGGATCGGACTACAGTGTTTTGGATCGAACCGGGCTACATTGTTTTGGATCGGATCAGGCTACAGTGTTTTGGATCGGCTCGGGCTACAATGTTTGGATCGGATCGGCGCTACAGTGATTTCGGATTGATGCTACAGTGATTTCGGATCGTGCTACAGTGATTTGTCATTTGACCGTCATAATGAAACGAATGGGATGGCAACTCAATGGTTGTGAGTTGGAGATGGTGAATAATGGTTACTCGATAAGGTTGCTTGAGTTATGAAAAGTCATCAAAGTTGGATGACTAGAGATGTGAAGGCCGAGAAGTTATCGTTGTCGTAAGTTCTAGCAGGCTCAAAGCAGGGGTATAATAGGGGCACCTAAAAGACCGGAAGGTTGCTATTTGAGTACCCTGGGTAACGTTGAAAGGCCTAGTTGTCAAGGTTGGACAGACATACGTATCGTTGAATGACGTACAGAGTTTATGTTAGAACTGGGGTTACCATTAGCCCATGACATACGGCAAGGTTGGCCATCATACGATTAACGATGGTTTTGAAGCAGGATCGGCGGTGATAGCCAGAGCCTGTCATGGATGATTAGTTGCCTTGTTTGCACTGTCTCACATAAATTGTACAACGTCGAAGGAGATATTCCTTGGGTGCTTGTCTGATATTGGTTTAGGCCTCTGGTACTCGTGCTTGGGGAATGTTGAATTCGATTAGGATGGTTTACGTGAGATATATAATCTGGATGCTAAAAGTGTTATCGTTGACTGTTCTACTGCCATGAATGGATTGTTATTCCTTTGGTTGAATGGATTATAAAGGCTATCACTGTCCGATGTGGGGAATTCGAGTTTGAGTGCTTCGCCGGTGTTGTGGGTAGATTAGTTTGTTTATTTACCCATTCTTATATACTTTATTGATGATGTTAGATAGTTGTTTTATCGCTCACTAAGACTGTTGTCTGACTCAAGGTTTTATGTTTCCCTCTTATTACCTCACTAAGACTGTTGTCTGACTTAAGATTTTATGTTTCCCTCTTATTACCTTGGGTTATTCATCTGGTTGTGGATGGACAGACTGAGTAGTAGGTGAAATGTGATGGCTTGGTGAGATGATGATGCTAATCGATGGCGAGATGGAGGTTTACATACCAGTTTTATTACTATCTAGTATTTGTTTCCGCTGTTTGATTGCTCTACTCTTAGTGTTGTAGTGAGGCAAATTTGTACAGACTTATGTTGAAATTCTAGTGTATGGATATACTTTCTAGTTGTTTTGAAAGTTTGAAATTTCTGCTCAAATATGCTTCACTGATATTACCTGTTGTATATGTTCAATTATATTTTATCCTTGCGCTGTGAGATTCACGATAATTTTTGCTTGCATTATCATACCTTGATGATCGTCCATAACTACCAGGCACACCATTCAGTGCATTATTCCCCTTGTTTGGTTCAGGGGTTATGGGCGGTCATCACAGCGTCTATCCGAAGTCTTGAATATACTTGATTAATATTGAATCATGCTCAAGTCGCTTGACGACGATTTTGGTGATTGATGCACCATCATCAGTGTTTATTATCGAGTTTTGAAAGTGGGATGACTGTATAATTCCAATTTAAATGTTGAAATATACTCAAACTGATTTAAGTAAGTATTTGGAAATGACTTGAGATTTAAATTTAACTTATATTAGTTAAATAGATTGAAAAGTTAAGAGTGAATCTAACGAATTAAAATTTAACATAAGTGAAGTTAAACACAATTGGAACGATAAAACCAATATAAGAATAGAAGATAAATTTAGCCAAATCAAGTTAATTTTGAATTATTTGAAATTAGTTGGAATTGGATATACATATATGTGAGAATAGAAGATAAATGAGCCAAATCAAATTATATGCCCGACCAACACGTACTTATTTACTGTATTGATTGGGTTTGATGATTTTAAGAGCCGACTGGCTTTTTGATTTTCTTTTTGATTGATGAGGGCCTGTAGAGGCAAGTTGTACTTGTACCGATCAACCCGCATAAAGCAGGTTATGGCGAAATTTTTCGGAAATTTAATGCGTTAGCCAAATTTTGAAAGATTGGAAAGGTCTTAAAAACTGAAAAGTTGAAGAACTTGAGTTAGAGTGAAGGTTAAGTTGGTTAACTAAACGACCTTCGGTTCCACCTTCCTTTTCGAGGACGAAAAGTTTTAAGTGGGGGAAATTGTAACAATCTTGAGTTTTGGAACCAACTTAAATTTATTTTTACTAAATTTTACAAGGATTTACAACCGATTTTAATTATTAACGACTTAAAAATTTATTTAAAATGAAGTTTGAATCTATATATTTATATTAGTTATAAAACGAACTCGTAACGTTATGATAGTTCGAAATTTTAGTTTTAAATTTCATTGAATGTACAAAATTCAATATAAGCCGGATTTCAGTAAAACATGAAACGTTTGGATCTGTTTTACTGTATATGTCTAATGAGTGTGAAAAATTAAGACTTCATGTTATGAATGGTAAGTTATGTTCAAATTAAAATTTTGAAAATTCGCTATGAAATTGTTTATAAATTATAATGATTTATTATATATAATAGAAGGATTTTCATATATAAACTAAGCTCCGTTTGAATAGAAAGTTGTAATATTAGGTTATAAACTCAAGTATGTCTATGTTATGGCTATATGATATTGTAATGCCCCAGAATTTCGGACCAGTAAAAAAAATTACCTTAAATCCTTCCGTCCAAAACAAATGATGAAAGCTACCATTTTATTGGATAAATATACAACATCTCTAAATGCAAAAAAAAATTAAAAAAATAATATAAATAGCACTTTTCAAAGTATGAATAAAACACAATTACCGTAAATCAACCATCGTGCAACTCTGACAAAATGGACATCGATATTCATCCCTGCAGACTTGATAAAAGGTCAGTATAGCTTAAATGATATGAAAGATTCATCAACCCAAGATGTAAAATTAATAATAAACAAAAATATTTTTTATTAATAAAGCAGCTGCATCACTACCCGCATGTGACTGCCTACGTACCTTTGTCTAATTGGGTAAGCAATTAGATACATGATCAAGCCAACATAGTTCTTCTTTGCACAAAACATTTAAAATCAATGTTTACTTCCAAAATACTCTTGATATCATGTGGGGGTAAAATACCTTTTGTAAATATTCATTTTGAAAGACATGTATATATATCTCTTATAGAACTTTCTTTCAAAAGACAAACATCTTTTATTATAAATACCAATCATCTTCTTTATGGAAAAACTTCTTCATAAACAAATCTCAAACCACCTGGACGTTCCTTTAATATATGTTTGGAAGGATCTTCAAAGATTGTACTGAAATAGTTAAGTTCAACACCATTCATTATCTCGTTAAAACATACTCAATTCATACCTTGTTTAAAACACTAATCATACTTCGTTAAAACACATACTATTCATGCCTCGATTGAACCGTATTCATACCTCATTTAAACATTAATCATAAATGTTCTCAATCATCAGTCGTATATGTCAATTGCTTGTCAAAGCAAAGATCGCAACCAATATAGTATGTTAAAGTCATAGGCATCTTTAAATTAAAACACAAACTTATGAAATAAAAATGAATTAGATGATAAGTATACTTATGGTATTCCTTGCTATCTTCATGCAAAAGTCTCGTAGAACATCATATAGTAATTATCATCACTCCCAAGTAATCAATTATTTTCGTCGAATCATCAAAATTCGTCAACCTTCCTTGTTCTCAATTTTGACACGTTTTGACTCACTTTTTCTTTGATTTAACATACTCGACTTTATCAGTTTGTTTATGATACTATAAGGAAATTCAAGTCCAATTTTGAGAGGATTTGGAATAGTTTACTATGATTTTATACTCAAAACATTTATAACTGCGTTTCAGTCATGCTATGAAAAGTTCTGCTCATTTTAAAATAATTCATGGTCAATTCAGGGAAAAGCCAACGCTTCCAGAAGTGCTATCAAAAGTTCTGGGTTGTTTATAATGATTTTAGACTAAAATCAGATACTACAGCGTTTCTGGGTGCTATAGAAAGGTTATGGCTTGGTTTCGTGCTTCATTAATAGAAAAGATAGCATTTCAAAGTGCTATAAAAAGTTCTGAAAATCAGATTTTAGACTGTTTTTGGGCAAAATGTTTGATGTTGTTTCTCTATGATAAAAATAGATTTTGACTCCAAATTTTTTACAGTAAGAATCTATATTTGTCTACTTAATTATCATCAAAAGAAAACCTCAAGGTCATTTACCAATATAATATATAAAACCAAAAATCATGAGGCATTTTTAACATGTCCATTTCAGACTGATTTTTACCTCACTTTGTATCCAGTTTAACATGTCCATAGGTGAAAGTTGTTGCCCTTTGAATTATATTTCTGAATTGATAGAGAAGTCGTAATTTCATTAAGAATTGCAAAAGTTATGTTCAAAATACCGAACATCATTTCCAGGGTTTTAAGTCCAATCACTCATTCATAAATTTCTCAACTTTTCTTCAAAATATGAAACGAACATATGAACTTAAATAATTTTTCTCGCCATGTACTTGTGCCTTGATCTTGTATTTATCCTCTAGGCTTCTCTCAAACCTCTCTTCTTTTTCTTATCTTGGTTTTATGTTTGTGAATGCATGAAAAAGAATGAACCTTTCCACCCTTTATATAGTAGTTTTCAAGGCTAGTTTGGTAATTTGGTTTTGGACACTTGTCCTCCTTATCTTCATGAATGCTTTAGGATGAAGACATATGCCTACTTAGGTGTCTTTAGATGTTTCTACAGTGAACACCTAATGTGTATGTCTTAACCTTATTTACTTACAAGACATGTGTTCCTTTCATTTGGTGACACGTGTCCCTATCATGTTAAGTCATTTTTCATATTCTAGAACATGTACACATATACCATTTGTATTTTGATTTATATGCTTTGTTCATACATATATGTCTTCATCTATTGTTACTACATGCTCATGATATTCCAACAACTTTTAATAAGCATAATCTCATTTACCGATAAAACTGTTTTCGGTCATATTTTCGATTTTTCTTCGAACTACATATCTTTGTAAACAAAAACTCAACAACATGTTTTCTTCTCATTAATTATTATTTATAAAGGGATTTAATAAACATTATAAAACCATTAAATCCAAGTTTTAAATATTTAAATAACCTCGATATTTAAATATTTACTGCCCGAAGTTTTAGGTTGTTACTTCTTTCCCCCTTAAAAGGAATTTCGTCCCTGAAATTCTATGCAATATTTAATCAATAGAAAACCAAATATTCCAAGAATGAAACTCTATGTATCCGAATAATTTTATTGAAATTATACTTTCGAAATAATTTCATAAATTGAAATCATACCTGAATATTATATGAATCGAACCTTTTAATATTCTGTCACTCCTGCAAGCCGTTACTGGATCAGGCACACCATAGCTTCTTTTTATGCCCAAATTTAGGATCATGTTATTTGCTATCCACACTAATACCCAGTCTCCTTTTCTTCTTGTATGGTACCCATTGAAATGTACCAAATATTCATTATACTCTGGCTCATCGTCATCAAGTAAGGATGTATTCTATATGTTGCGGTACCCATCGAAATGTACCAGAGAGTAATCATAACATTCTTATTATAAGAATTTTCAAAATAGACTTTAAAATACTATATTCAAATAAGTCAAAAGTTTATAAAAAGATTCTTTTCCAAATAGGATAATATTCATCAAAGTCAATTCATCAAATATCTTGTACTCTCCTTGTTGTAGTACCCATCAAAATGTACCAGAGAGTAATATTTTCAAAATCGACATCTCAAATAATATCTTCATTTTTTTATAATATGATTATATTCATCAAAGTGGATCCAATCTACACACACGTTAGGATATTTTATCCTATTGCGGTCGGCATCCCGTCATCAAATAGGATGTACTCTACTCGGCTCAATACCAACATAGAGTAATAGTTGCACTATCCAAGATCTATTGTCTTATGTCGGCATCCTGTCATCAAATAGGATGTACTCTACTCGACTCAATACCAAGATAGAGTAATAGTGCACTACCAAAAATCTATTGTCTTATACCACACGTCATCATCGTCGTCCGAAAGTATCCATTATTGATGAAATAATCAATAAAAATCTTAAATAAGTTTAAACAAAGTATTAAAATACTTTTATACTTCGTAATCATTACTCCCATATGGATAACCATTTTCTTTTGAAAAATCCACACTCTCAACTTCGAAAAATTATCTCAAGTATAAACTCCCTTTTTTCCATATCAAGCTTTTCATATTACTAGATGTATCTCAAAATCTTATATTCGCATTGAATGACGACAAGCCTTTTTTTTAAACACATAGTCAGTTTGCAATAATGTTTTGAAATAGCAGACTGTCAAAATTTAAAATGTGTACAATATACGTATTCTATAAAATTAATCTAGCTTTCCAATAAGATTAACTTCGACCAAACCCAATCAAGTAATCAAAAGTTATGACTGAACTACTGAGAGATGTTTTAGCAGCTTTAAGTTAACATTATCATGGCTAAACAACTCTAATATCATATTACGTAATGATATAATTAATTAAATAGATTTTATCACCTTGGTTTTGTAGTGTTCAATTTACTCATCTTGGTCTTCCTCGATTTTATTTGCCCAAGCCCATTTAACTCCTTCCTCGACAAGTTGTTATTCCGAATTCCTTCTACTTCATTGCATCCATTTCATGCAACTACATCCCTCCTTTTATAAGTGAATTCATTCCTTCGCTACTTTATAACTTGTCATATGCACTTATAAATTCGTAATACCTCTTTATGTTGTGCTTGAAAATGAATCAACACATTATTCTATAAACAAAATTTAAACAAATAAATAGTACGCATATACCTGGTCAGAGGAACGGTGCCTTACCTTATCAAGTTTTATTCACCAAACTAAGGTGACTTCATTTTAAATTTTCTAAAATGATTTACAAATCTTTGGCGAAATTGTATTTAGTCACCTAACCTATGCTCCGATACCACTTTGTAACACCCCGGAATTTCAGACCAGTAAAAAAAATTGTCGAAAATCCTTCCGTCCAAAACAAACAATGAAAGCTACCATTTTATTGGAAAAATATTCAACATCTCTAAATGCAATTTTTTTTAAAAATAATATAAATAGAACTTGTCAAAGTATGAATAAAACACAATTACCGTAAGTCAACCATCGTGCAACTCTGACAAAATGGACATCGATATTCATCCCTGCACACTTGATAAAACATCAGTATAGCTTAAATGACATGAAAGACGCATCAACCCTGATGTAAAATCAATAATAAACAAAAATATTTTTTATTAATAAAGCAGCTGCATCACTATCCCCATGTGACTGCCTACGTACCTTTGTCTAATTGGGTAAGAAATTAGATATTGGATCAAGCCAACGTAGTTCTTCTTTACACAAAACAATAAAAATCAATGTTTACTTCCAAAATACTCTTGATATCATGTGGGGGTAAAATACCTTTTGTAAATATTCATTTTGAAAGACATATATATATCTCTTGTAGAACTTTCTTTCAAAAGACAAACATCTTTTATTATAAATACTAATCATCTTCTTTATGCAAAAACTTCTTCATAAACAAATCTCAAACCACCTTGATGTTCCTTTAATATATGTTTGGAAGGGTCTTCAAAGATTGTACTGAAATAGTTAAGTTCAACACCATTTATTATCTCGTTAAAACATACTCAATTCATACCTTGTTTAAAACACTAATCATACCTCGTTAAAACACATACTATTCATGCCTTGATAGAACCGCATTCATACCTCATTTAAACATTAATCATAAATGTCCTCAATCATCAGTCGTATATGTTAATTGCTTGTCAAAGCAAAGATCGCAACCAATATAGCATGTTAAAGTCATAGGCATCTTTAAATTAAAAAACAAGCTTATGAAATAATAATGAATTAGATGATAAGTATACTTACAGTATTCCTTGCTGTCTTCATGCAAAATTCTCGTAGAACATCATATAGTACTTATCATCACTCCCAAGCAATCAATTATTTTCGTCGAATCATCGAAATTCGTCAACCTTCCTTGTTCTCAATTTTAACACGTTTTGACTCACTTTTACTTTGATTTAACATCCTCGACTTTATCAGTTTGTTTATGATGCTATAAGGAAACTCAAGTCCAATTTTGAGAGGATTTGGAATAGTTTACCATGATTTTATACTTAAAACATCTATAATAGCATTTCGGTCATGCTATGAAAAGTTCTACTCGTTTTAAAATAATTCACGGTCAATTCAGAGAAAAGACAGCGCTTCCAGAAGTGCTATGACAAGTTCTAGGTGGTTTATAATGATTTTAGACTAAAATCATCTACTACAGCGTTTCTGGGTGCTATTGAAAAGTTCTGCCTTGGTTTCGTGCTTCATTAATAGAAAAGATAGCGTTTTGGAGTGCTATAAAAAGTTCTGAAAATTAGATTTTAGCCTGTTTTTGGGCAAAATGTTTGACACTGTTTCTCTATGATAAAAATATTTTTTGACTTCAAATATTTTACAGTAAGAATCTCTGTTTGTCTACTTAGTTATCATCAAAAGAAAACCTCAAAATCATTTACCAATGTAATATATTAAATCAAACATCATGAGGTATTTTAACATGTCCATTTCAGACTGATTTTTACCTCACTTTGCATCCAGTTTTCGGATATGCAAACGGCCGAATTAGAAAAATGTTCCAAGTGAAAGTTGTAGCACATTGAATTAGATTTCTGAATTGATAGAGAAGTCATAATTTCATTAAGAATTGCAAAAGTTATGCTCAAAATAACGAACATCATTTCCAGGGTTTTAAGTCCAATCATTCATTCATAAATTTCTCAAATTTTCTTCAAAATATGAAACGAACACATGAACTTAAATAATTTTTCTCACCTTGTACTTGTGCCTTGATCTTGTATTTAACCTCTAGCCTTCTCCCAAACCTCTCTTCTTTTTCTTATCTTGGTTTTATGTTTGTGAATGCATGAAAAAGAATGAACCTTTCCACTCTTTATATAGTAGTTTTCAAGGCTAGTTTGGTAATTTGGTTTTGGATACTTGTCCTCCTTATCTTCATGCATGCTTTAGGATGAAGACACATGCCTACTTAGATGTCTTTAGATGTTTCTACAATGGAAACCTAATGTGTGTGTCTTAACCTTATTTACTTACAAGACATGTGTTCCTTTCATTTGGTGACACATGTCCCTATCATGTTAAGTCTTTTTTCATATACTAGAACATGTACACATATACCATTTGTATATTGATTTATATGCTATGTTCATATATATACACATATATATTTGTTTTCATCTATTGTTACTAAATGCTCATGATATTCCAACAACTTTTAATAAGCATAATCTCGTTTATCGACAAAATTGTTTTCGGTCGCATTATCGATTTTTCTTCGAGCTACTTGTCTTTGTAAACAAAAACTCAACAACATGTTTTCTGCTAATTAATTATTATTTATAAAGGGATTTAATAAACATTATAAAACCATTAAATCCAAGTTTTAAATATTTAAATAACCTCGATATTTAAATATTTACTGCCCGAAGTTTCAGGTTGTTACAGATATTTTATTTGGATATATTCAACAATAATAATTATTTTATTATTAATTTGAATAATTTTGAAATTTAATAATATTATTATAATATTACATAGGCCTTAAAAAATAGCCATTTTGCAGACAACCTCCATTTTCGACGAAACTAATTTTATTGGATTCGGAATGTCAAATTATTGTCAGGTTTAAAATTTTAAGTCAATTGGAATTCTTATGTAAGCATAGAAAATTTAAACGGATGTTGAATTCCAGTTATAATTCAGTTAAGCTAGTAATAAGCCCATTTTTAAAATGGTCTCCAAATTCGATGAAATCGGGTTCATCAGAACCATATTTGTAAAAAACATAGCTAGATTTCATATTTCGGAATTTTTGAAGATAGTATGTAGTCCTGGTAAATTAAATTGTATGTTCAAATTTAACATTTAACGATTTTTTTAAGCATAACCGACCGGTTTTTAAGGTGAACGCAAACACCTTTTTTATTATAATCAATAATAAAAAACAGTATAGTATAGGTGATTGTGGTTTACAATCAAGTAATTCGGTTTTTAAGGTGGACTGTCCACCGCCTACGGAGTTTAAAGTGTTCTGTCCACTCTACTTATACAAGCTTATAGCATTAAAGCAGCTATATTACTAGACTACAATATATTTTCCTAGCTCTTCACATAGGTAGAGAATGAGTGCGTGACATACTTCACATAAATGGATTACATTCGAATACAAAACAATAACAGTTCAGAACTGAAAATAATAAACGTAAAAGTACTCGAGCAAGTTACAAGACAACACTGCTTTGTTTTTGACCTGAGATGTGCATAAAGATGCTACAGAGAAAACACAATAGCTTGCCAAGATTTTCGAGCTCCACACCAAGTGTGCAGCAGTTTTCATGCACAATATTTCATGTGAGTTATCAGATTCTGTGGCTGAAAACCGGAGTTTGCCAAGAGTGAGGGAGGAGAAGCTGAACACTAAGAGGAACAATAGATTCGAGAGCATAGTGGCTTCACCCATTCGACTGTCACTCCGGTGGTAATATAGGTAGGACCAGCACACGTTTAAACAAGACTAACCCAATTTCCACTGATATATCTATACACCATCTAATTACATTCTATCAAAAAGTCACCACTAGATAGTAGTCGTCTTGAAAGACAGGCGAACCACCGTCGGACAAAAACAACAAAAATCTGTGCCTTAGCGTCATTGCCATTACCCATATGGTGATGACCTAACTTGGAAGACCAAAACGACAAAGGCAAAAAGAGTTTACATGTTATACCACAGACCTGCGTAACGACAATAAAGGGACAACCAGAATCCAGATCTAAAACCAACGAACTGCATGAAATACAAGTCCGACACCAAAATACTTCCGACAAGACGTGTAACATGGCTAACATTGAATACCCATTAAGCATTTTTACCCATCACAAACAAAGATTTGACCTTTGTTGAAACGCGAATTAAAACAGCCCTAAAGGAGTTACTGCTCACCACGTTACCTCCACATCAGAGACATCCTCCTAGACTACTCAAGGACCAGTTGAATAACTTGATAGTTGTTGCCTGAAACCACTACGAAGGGGAGGAAGTGTTATCAGAAGCGATCCCATAGCAGAGTTATCTCGGATTTGAAGAGTTGAAGACAGATCTGGCAGCATCACTCAAATCAGGTTACACAGAGAAGCTTAGAAGCAAAAGTGCCGAAATGTATTTCTGAGGGTCATCATGCACAGTGAAAACTAGGCAGAGGAGTAGTGTAGAGAGGAGAGAAGAGAGAAGCATTTTGTTGGAGATAAGAGGCGTGAGAAGAAAAAAGGTTATGTAACACCCCACCCCCGCCAGGGTCACTCAACAGGGAGTGCACTAGCTTTGGAGGGGTGTTGTCTAGGTAAACATGCACATAAATATTACAAGACAGAACATATAAAAACAGCGGAAGAAAACATGATTTCATTACTTTATAAAATTAGTAAGGTCTAAAACCTTTTACATCAAAGTGCCACTAAATTACTTACATCGAAACTTGTCCTGCAATAATAAAGAAGCATAAAATCCATAGTCATAAATTATTCCCCAAGTAAAACAGTAAAATAGCCATAACCAAGAAAAGTCCAAGCCATAGATGAGGATCTTGAAAGCAGAAAAATCCGCACTAAGTAGCAACATTTCCTCCCTATAAACCTGGGGGGGGGGGAAACGGAAGAAAAAGAGGCGAAACAAAACGGGGTCAGTCATAAAGACTGGTAAGTCCTAGCTACTTTCAGCCTAAAAACAGGTAAAGGTAACATGACATGTATAAACTGAAAGTAAACATAAAAACGATGAAAAGATAAACAGATCAAACTAAGATAACAAGATAAACTCAAGTAACAAGATAACCAAGGTAACAGGATAACCAAGGTAACAAGATAACATGATAAACTCGAAATAGCGTCGCATGTCTAACGTCTTATGCACCAACCGTACTAGCATCCTAACTCGTATCATCCCTTCCATGTATATGTATAGTCCCCTTGCCGTATATCGTACGGGTTCCATCACGTTATTCTATACTAATACAACGTAGTGTCACCATCCTCGAAGTCTCTCGGACTGCCATCCTTGTTCTGGCCAGATTCCCTTTTTTATGAATTATCGCATGTTCAACTAGGATTTATGCCACCTAGGGCCACTAGGGATTATGCTACCTATTGGACGTTTTATAGATTCGATCTGGGTTTATGCCACCTAGGACCACTAGGGATTATGCTACCTATCGAACAACGCCCTTTTTCCACGTAACGATTTAATCGATCGGCTCCCTACAAGTCCTAACTCGTCGTGTGTCAGTGTCATACGGCCCAATCACGAATGTAGCTACTCTGTGCTAGGTCCACCCTAGGGTGTATCAAGCCCTAGGGTGTCAACCACTGACACCATTCCAAGCATGCACAGTGTACAACTACTGGTGCCCATGCCTGCTTTTTCAACTCCGGACTCATGTGCACGACCATAGTCCGCCTGAACCTACAATGGCGCACCAACTCAGCCGTCGTTCTGGTCGCTTACAATCAGCCCAGTAATCATGCCCCACCCTAGCCTAGTCCCTTGGGTATCATGATACATTCAAGAGGGTTACTACTGAAAAGGACCGCGTAACTAGGGTATCCGTCCAGTAGGTTAAGTGTTGTCATCTAAATTCAAGACTTAACCCCTATCAGTCTAGCATGTCAAGTTGGTTAACGGTGGTCATTCAAGTTCATGACCTGACCCGTCTACATGTCATGTCAAGTTGGCTAAGTGTTGTCATCCAAGTTCATGACTTAGCCCTACGAATCACGTGTCAAGTTGGTTAAGCGTATTCCAGCGGTTCATGACTTAACCTTATCCAAATCATCGTGTCAAATTGGTTAAGTATATTTAAGCTTAACCCCATCGAATTACCGTGTTAGATTGGTTAAGTATATTCAAGCTTAACCCCATCAAATTACCGTGTTAGATTGGTTAAGTATATTCAAGTGACTCATGACTTAACCTCATCAAGTTATCATGTTAGATTGGTTAAGTATATTCAAGCGATTCATGACTTAACCCCATCAAGTTACCGTGTTAGATTGGTTATGTATTGTAACAACCCACGTCCATTAATGTCACTCACAAAGGGAATGCATTAACTTCCATGGAGGTTATAAGTGAATATAGAACAGAAAAATTACAACAAGACAGATAATAAATAGTACTTGGAAATCTAAAACTTTATTTTATTGCAGCGGAAATTAAACATGTTTGTTTCATCATAAAACCAAGTACAATATCCATCTTCATAAAACAAAATACATAATCCCATTACATAAATAGCCATTAAAAAGATAACAAGCTGGACTTTACTTCAACGGTCCAAGCTTTCCAAGAGAGATGAAGCAATCCAATCAAACTCCACTAGAGCTGGGCCCAACCTGAGGACCTGGAGGGGGAAAAAGGATAGAAATGGAGGGGGTCAGACATAAAGTCTGGCAAGTATGATAATTCTAACAATACTATTATCAAAATAACTAGACTAAGGCATAAGCTGGAAGACAAGTAAATGTCTATGAACTCTTAGGAAGTTAAAGATAGCGTTTAAGATAACGTTTAAGATAACGGTAAAGGCACACCTAATTACTAACGAATGATTACTTCACTGCACCGCACATTACTACACTGCACCACACCAGTCACCCTATTGTTTGATCCCACTTGCTTCACACAGAAACTTTATAAATAGCCTTACATACCCCTAGCTGACTACATAGGTGTCGTCTGCCCCTATCTCCACTAGGTGTACCCCACTACCCACTTTTGATCGGCTCCCTACTCGTAGATACCCGTACTGGCCCCACAGTGGGGTGTATCACTCCCCTAAAGTGGCAACCCGATACAACTTGAGAATGCACGGCTTATACCTACACGATGCAACAACGTCTTATCTACCAGCCCGTGTCCACACACGCATATGAAACCCATTGCACTTGCGTTGCCACGAGCGTCAGTATATACGGTAAATGGCTTACTCCCGTTTGGCAGCACTAAGACTGGGGCTGAAGTCAAAGCTCTCTTCAAACGTTGGAACGCATCATCACAATCTACGTCCCATGTGAAAACTAGGTTCTTCTTCGTCAAACGTGTCAATGGAGCTGATATCTTTGCGAAGTCTTTGATAAACTTCCTATAGTAGCCAGCCAACCCCAAGAAACTTCTCACTTCGGTAGCATTTTTAGGAACCTTCCAATCTTGGATGGCCACCACCTTCGCGGGATCTACAGCTATTCCTTCTTTGGAAACCACGTGTCCTAAGAACCGTACTTCCTTCCTCCCAAAGTGACACTTAGAAAATTTAGCTTTAAGCTTATGCGCTCGAAGAGTCTCCAACACTTCCCTAAGATGTAGGGCATGCTCTTCTTCATCCTTTGAAAAGATCAAGATGTCATCTACAAAGACTACCACAAATTTGTTAAGGTACTCCCTAAACACCCTACTCATCAAATCAACAAAGTATGCGGGGGCGTTTGTCAAACCGAAGGGCATCACTAGCCATTCATAGAAACCGTCCGGAGTCCTAAAGGCAGTCTTGTCTATGCTATCCTCAGCCACTCTCAACTGATGGAAACCAGTGGCTAAGTCCAACTGCGAAAACACTGAGGTGCCAACTAACTGATCGAAGAGATCGTCAATCCTCGGCAGTGGGTGTCTGTTCTTCTTAGTAAGTTTATTAAGTTCTCTATAGTCCACACAAAGTCTAAGGGACCCATCCGCCTTTGTGGAAAATACTACTGGAGCGGCGCACTCCGATATACTACGTCTTATGAACCCCTTCTCAAGCAACTCCTTCACTTGCTTATCGAGTTCCCTCCTTTCACGTGGAGCCATGTGGCGTACTGGCAATGATACTGGTTTCGCATTATCCACAAGATATATTCGAAAATCTATCTCCCGCTTCGGAGGTAAACCCTTCACTTCCTCAAACACATCCGAATACTCTCGGACCACTCTAACAGATCGTAGATTTTCCTCAGACGCGTCAAGCGATTCTAAATAACTTAGCATAACGGAATTTATGGGATTACAAAAGATTTCGAGAGTGTTGCCAAGGCGAGTCACAAGCCTAACTACTCTCCTTTCACAATCAAGAACGACCCCATTTATGAATAACCAATCCATTCCTAAAATTAGCCCATAGCCCGTGAAGCCCAACACATAAGCATCACATCTAAATTCAACGCTAAGTATGGAAATTTTCAAATCCAAACACATCATAGACAAATAAGCTGAGCCCCCAATTGGATTCGAAACAACTAAGGGATCCTCTACTAAACTGGTGTTTAAGTGCAGTGATTCAATTAATGATGTAGAGATAAACGAATGTGATGCGCCCGAATCGAATAAGGTACGGACAGGATGATCAAACAGAAATCCTAAGCTTTCAACAGAAATGGTTCTACCTCGTTCTTGCAGCAGTGGGACCGCGAGAGCCTGAACTTGTCCCCTTGCCTGCCCTGGTGCCATAAGAGCCTGCACCTATCCTCCCGAGGTAGCTCCTGCCCTCTGCCCCTTCTTTGGGCGGTCCTTCATTAAATGTCCTGCATCGCCACAATGAAAACAGCCTGTCTTCTTTTTCTTTCGGCAATCCTTGCTGAGATGGCCTGGTGTCCCACAGTTAAAACATTTCTTCTTTCCCTTGCCGTTATTGTCTTTACCACCATTCTTGTTTTATTGTTGTGGTTTCTTCTGATCCCCCTTCTTCTCGGGTGCCTTATCAGCTTTAGCGCTTTTCTCTTCATGCATGAGCGCCATTTCTACTAACTTCTCAAAGGTGGCCCCCATCGGGATGTGGGTCATAGCCAACCCTTGCAATGGTTCATTCAAGCCATTCACGAACCTCAGCGCCTTCTTCTCCGGCGTGTTCACTAAGTCCAAGCCAAACCTTGCTAACTGATTAAATTTATTGACATATTCTTTCACTGATGAGCTTCCTTGCTTCAATGTCAAGAACCTTTCCATATATAGATTTTCTTCCGCCCTTGAGAGAAACTTCGCCTCGAACCTACGTCTGAAATCTGCCCAAGAGTCAACAGGACGCTCCCCATTAGTGACCTCCCACCAAAACGAGGCCTCTCCCTTCATCAACAAAGCTGCTAAACGAACTCTCTTCCCTTCTTCTACTTCAAAGATTTCTAGCAATTCTTCCACCTCCTTAAGCCAATCTCTAGCTTCCACAAACGTTTCTGACCCTTGAAATGGATTTCCACCCATAGCCTTGAATTCTTTGCACGTCTTTGCAAAAGTATCTACGCGAGGAGGAGGAGGAGGAGGTAGGGGTGCAACTGGTGGAGGAGGAACATTGGCTGGACCGGCAGCGGCCCTAGCCTCTAATAACCTCCTATACCATCCTGGTATCGTTACACCGTCGGGTAGACTAAGATCTTCAGTCATGCTGAAACGAAAAAGGAAAGATTCAGAATGGAGAATTCGAAAGATAAAGATATGGGCTATTGGGGATTATGTTTTTTTTTTCTTAAAAACTTTTCTCTTTAAATTTCTCATTAAAAAATGTTTTTGAAAGCACTTCTTCCAAAAATAACTATTTTTCTAAAGTATTTTTATATGTTCTGGTAGCCTTAAGCTCTGATACCACGTGTAACACCCCACGTCTATTAATGTCACTCACAAAGGGAATGCATTAACTTCCATGGAGGTTATAAGTGAATATAGAATAGAAAAATTAAAACAAGACAGATAATAAATAGTACTTGGAAATCTAAAACTTCATTTTATTGCAGCGGAAATTAAACATGTTTGTTTCATCATAAAACCAAGTACAATATCCATCTTCATAAAAAAAATACATAATCCCATTACATAAATAGCCATTAAAAAGATAACAAGCTGGACTTTACTTCAACGGTCCAAGCTTTCCAAGTGAGATGAAGCAATCCAATCAAACTCCACTAGAGCTGGGCCCAACCTGACGACCTGTAGGGGGAAAAAGGATAGAAATGGAGGGGGTCAGACATAAAGTCTGGCAAGTACGATAATTCTAACAATACTATTATCAAAATAACTAGACTAAGGCATAAGCTGGAAGACAAGTAAATATCTATAAACTCTTAGGAAGATAAAGATAGCGTTTAAGATAACGTTAAAGATAACGGTAAAGGCACACCTAATTACTAACGAACGATTACTACACTGCACCGCACATTACTACACTGCACCACACCAGTCACCCTATTGTTTGATCCCACTTGCTTCACACAGAAACTTTATAAATAGCCTTACGTACCCCTAGCTGACTACATAGGTGCCGTCTGCCCCTATCTCCACTAGGTGTACCCCACTACCCACTTTCGATCGGCTCCCTACTCGTAGATACCCGTGCTGGCCCCACATTGGGGTGTATCACTCCCCTAAAGTGGCAACCCGATACAACTTGAGAATGCACGGCTTATACCTACACGATGCAACAACGTCTTATCTACCAGCCCGGGTCCACACACGCATATGAAACCCGTTGGACTTGCGTTTCCACTAAGTGTCAGTCTTAATGCAAGAGGGTAGGGTAATAGCCTATGTTGGAAGGCAGTTGAGAGCGCATGAGAAGAATTACCCCACGCATGATCTAGAGTTGGCCGCTATCGTTTTCACGCTTAAGTCTTGGCGTCATTATCTTCTTGGCGAGAAATTCGAACTATTCACTGACCATAAATCTTTAAAATACTTATTCTCTCAGAAGGACTTGAACTTAAGGCAGCAAAGGTGGATGGAGTTCTTGGCATCCTACGACTTTGAGATAGCATATACCCCTGGCAAGGGTAACGTGGTGGCCAATGCCTTAAGTAGAAAAAGATTATCCTTAAGTCCTTTGTTTGTTGAGCGGCGAAGTTTAGAGTTCATCTCTATGTTTGATTTTAGACCTTCCGTTGACTTCGTACCCGGTTTGCTAGCATCCTTGGAGGTCAGACCTACGCTTTTGGGACGGATTGGCGAGGCACAGCGAGACGACCCGATGTTGGTTGAGTTAGTAGAAAAACTCAAAGGAGGGGAGTTATCAAGCCATCTCCGTAGGTATACCCTAGACGATAAGGGCTGGTTACGTAGGGACGGTAGACTTTGTGTACCAAAAGACGATGACCTAAGGAAGACTATTCTTGACAAAGGACATCATTCGAAGATGACCATTCATCCCGGCGGGGACAAGATGTACAAAGACATGAAGCGAGTTTTCTTTTGGGCCGGTATGAAGAGGGACGTAGCCGAGTATGTCGCTAGATGCTTGGTGTGCCAACAAGTAAAAGCGGAGCAAAAGAAACCCGGTGGGTTGCTTCACCCATTGGAGGTTCCACTATGGAAGTAGGAAAGCATCTCGATGGATGTTGTGGATGGATTACCGCGATCGAGGAAGGGTAATATGGGAATTTGGGTTATAGTGGATAGACTTACTAAGAGCGCCCATTTCATTCCCGTGAAGAGTAAGAGGACTGCTCCATGGTTAGCTTCTGTATATGTCCGAGAAATAGTTCGTTTGCACGGTGTTCCTTCTAGCATAGTGAGTGACCGCGATCCTATTTTCACTAGCGAATTTTGGAGAAGCTTACAAGAGGCGGTAGGGACTCAGTTATGTTTGAGCACCGCATATCATCCTCAGACGGACGGCCTGACTGAGAGGGTGAATCGCATTCTAGAGGATCTTTTGAGGCTATGTATCCTAGACTTTGGGGATACATGGGAAGAGCATCTTCCATTGGTTGAGTTCGCATATAATAATAGCTTTCAGTCCAGCATTGGTATGGCACCATTCGAAGCTCTTTATGGACGACCTTGTCGTTCACCTACATGTTGGTGGGAATCTACGGATAAGATCTTACTTGGGCCCGATATGATTAGGGAGACTTCGAAGAAGATCGACTTGATTCGAAGGAGGATGAAAGCATCGCAAGATAGGCAGAAATCTTATGCGGATAAGAGGAGGACATATCTCGAGTTTGAAGTTGGGGACATGGTCTTTGTCAAAGTGTCTCCATTACGAAACGTTGTTCGCTTTGGGTCTGTTAAGAAATTAGCACCAAGGTTTGTAGGGCCGTTTCCTATTAAGGAGAGGATTGGAAGGATGGCGTATAGAGTGGAGTTTCCCGAGAGACTTAGTGGTGTACATGACGTATTCCATATGTCACATTTGAGGAAGTGCTTGCACGAGACCGCGGAAGTGGTAGAGCCGGGCTTGCTTAGAGAGGTGGAGATAGAGCGTGATGCGACAATTCGACGAGCTCCTACGCGCATTCTTGGGTCGGAGATCAAGAGGTTGAGGAATCGAGAGGTCAGACTAGTCAAAGTGCAATGGGGAGATGATGAGAGCAACACTACTTAGGAGATGGAAGAGAAGATGAGTTCACGATACCCTTTTCTTTTTGACGGTATGTCCTTTAATTTCTCCTTTATCGCTTAGCTTGTACTTATCTTATCTTTAGTATATCCTCTCGCTAGTATCTTTGACCTTTAGTTAGGATAATCCTATGGTTGAAACATGTGTTTGAGACATGTTATGTATGGTGGATGCAAAGTGGATGCAAGTGTTTGCTAGTGGTTGCTCGTGGATGCATATACACACACTATTAGGCACCAGATCGGCTCAGTCACCTCATATTGCATATTGCATATATATATGGATGTATTTAGTAAAATGGATGTATAATGGTTGTATTATCATATAGTTGCTGCATTCGGGTGGATGGTTGTGCACGCATATAGAATTAATATGTATCATTAGGAATCTTTTGCATACATATTGGATGCATGGCACTATCATGAATTGCACTAAGGAGGTTGACTGAATCAGTAGACCGCCTAATTTTGCATTAGATATGGACATATACACACACTGTGCATATAAACATTAAAGCATTAGAAGTCTTTTAAGGACAATGGATGCTGGTGTTTGATGGTTGAGTAGATGGACGATTAGATGGTAGGATATACATTCTTCTTGACTTGGAGATTTCGGGGACGAAATCCTTTAAGGAGGGGAAAATGTAACACCCCGTAACTTTATAACATTAAAATTCACAAATTAAAGTATACTTAATTTTTAGAAAAGAATTAAGTGAAATGGGTTGCGCAGAGAAATATATATATATTGATATATATATATATATATATAAATTAAAAAAATATATGTGAAAAAGTTCAAAACAGCGAATTGGGAGGGGAAATAACCGAACCGCCCATTTTTAAGGTCGACCCAAGCCCCGCTGGGTCGACTAGGGGTTTATCCAGGGTGTTTGGCTGTCAACCCGTGGGCCGATTCGCTCAAATGCAGATTTTGCATTTGATTGGTTCTCATGGTTCAGGGTTAATCTAATGGTCCTAAATAACTTCCTACACCTATAAATACATCCTAATGCTAACCCTAAACCTAATTAAAATAGAATAGTTACCGTCGCCATGGAAATCAATGGAGCCGCCGCCAACTAAGAAGGAAGAAAAGCTAATCCAATTCTAATTCTCTCAACCATAAAGCAAAGCAAAACTCTCTCTTTTCTTCTCTAAATTGTGAGTATGATGATCTTAACAAGATTATTATCATTTTAATTAGGTTGAGTTATGAATGGATTATGAGTAGATGATGTGAATTATCATATATGTTGTTGTAAACCCCTTTTGCTATCATGTATATTGTAAATCCAATGTTATATGATGATGATATCTTATATGTTGTAAATCATGCTATGATGATGTTATGTATGTTGAAAGTTTCTATGCTAAGTTGTGATGAATCATACATGTTAAAAAGGCCATGATGTTACCATCTATGCTAGTTAGTTCATATTAATTAAATCATCATGATAGGGTTATGTTGATCTATATGACAAGTCACATATGCAAGTTAGATTGATTAGAAAAGTTATGAACATATGCCAAGACATCTATTATGACATCTAGAATTATGCTATGACATATGTGATATCCTATGCTAGTTCACACCATCATTATGTTGCCTAAAAACCCCATATGCAAGTTTATGTATAGATTTGGGCTATGATCATATCATGTAAATTGAGACATTTAACAAGTTGACACCTTTTGATCCTTAACATGTGTAGTTTATGCAAGTTTCACCCCTATTATGATTAGATTTATTTTAATTGTCTATATGTTGTGATAATTTATCTTTGTGCTAGGTGTTAGACTATACAAGTCTAGCCTATATTATGCGTTGAATAAGCGAACGTATAAACGTGGGGTAGGGGTAATATTAAGGATTTAATATTAAAAAGTTGGGGTGCAATTGATATGATTTTGCATGCCATAAGTGGATGGCCATAATTGAGTCAATTATGGACATCATTAAAGTTTAACTTAATTAATAATTTGAATAGGGAATTATTAAAATTGGGGTAAATGATTTTAAGTGTTAATCAATGCTTAGGACACGAGGTTGGACTCGTTTGTGACGTAAACCTGCCCGGACCCGCCCGACAAATCCAGTGGTCACAAATGTCAGCCCAATGTGAGAGGTCCTAGGCCTAAACTAAAACATAACGGTTGTAAAGACACGAGGTTAGACTCTTTTATGGTGTAAGACTGCCCGGACCTGCCCGGCAAATCCAACTGCCATAAATGCCAGTCTAATGTGAGAGGTCTTTATGAGGTTATGGCCTGAATGAATTAAGAAATACTTTACCAGATAAACATGTGAGGTGGGACATAGGGGTTAAGTAGGTGCCTTGGGTGGCATGAGGAATCTAGGGGGTGCCCTTAGTGGCATGTGAAATACGATTAGTAAGACTTAACCAAACACACATATAAATGAACATGACTAAGAGGGTTAAGTGGGATATGCTAGTGACAAGCTTAGGTGGGTAGCTTATGGGGGCCCATTTTGACTAGTATCCCAAACGTATCTTTGTGGGCTCGACCCATGTCTAGGACGGGACACGCACGCTGGGTTTGACTGTAAGAGGCCAAAACAGGGAGCGGTGGCAACGCAAGTCCAACGGGTTTCATATGCGTGTGTGGACCCGGGCTGGTAGATAAGACGTTGTTGCATCGTGTAGGTATAAGCCGTGCATTCTCAAGTTGTATCGGGTTGCCACTTTAGGGGAGTGATACACCCCACTGTGGGGCCAGCACGGGTATCTACGAGTAGGGAGCCGATCGAAAGTGGGTAGTGGGGTACACCTAGTGGAGATAGGGGCAGACGGCTCCTATGTAGTCAGCTAGGGGTACGTAAGGCTATTTATAAAGTTTCTGTGTGAAGCAAGTGGGATCAAACAATAGGGTGACTGGTGTGGTGCAGTGTAGTAATGTGCGGTGCAGTGTAGTAATCATTCGTTAGTAATTAGGTGTGCCTTTACCGTTATCTTAAACGCTATCTTTATCTTCCTAAGAGTTCATAGACATTTACTTGTCTTCCAGCTTATGCCTTAGTCTAGTTATTTTGATAATAGTATTGTTAGAATTATCATACTTGCCAGACTTTATGTCTGACCCCCTCCATTTCTATCCTTTTTCCCTCTCCAGGTCCTCGGGTTGGGCCCAGCTCTAGTGGAGTTTGATTGGATTGCTTCATCTCTCTTGGAAAGCTTGGACTGTTGAAGTAAAGTCCAGCTTGTTATCTTTTTAATGTCTATTTATGTAATGGGATTATGTATTTTGTTTTATGAAGATGGATATTGTACTTGGTTTTATGATGAAACAAACATGTTTAATTTCCGCTGCAATAAAATGAAGTTTTAGATTTCCAAGTACTATTTATTATCTGTCTTGTTGTAATTTTTCTGTTCTATATTCACTTATAACCTCCATGGAAGTTAATGCATTCCCTTTGTGAGTGACATTAATGGACGTGGGGTGTTATAAGTATATTCAAGTGACTCATGACTTAACCTCATCAAGTTATCATGTTAGTTTGGTTAAGTATATTCAAGCGATTCATGACTTAACCCCATCAAGTTACCGTGTTAGATTGGTTAAGTATATTCAAGCGATTCATGACTTAACCCCATCAAGTTACCGTGTTAGATTGGTTAACTATATGTTAACCTAACCACATCCACTAGTCACATTATAACGGTTAAGTGTTACCCTTGTGAGTTTACTTAACCTTACCATGCATCGCGCTATACTAATCGGGTGTTATCGACCCATTCAGGTTAAACTAACCCATTATCTAATCGTGTTATATGGTTAAGTGTCATCAAGTAATAAATTCCGGTTTTACTTAACCCACCCGTCCATGTCATATTCATTTATTATTTACTAATGCATCAACCTCTCACATTGGACTTATTTGCGGTCACTGGATACGCCGGGCGGTTCCGGGCAGAATTACACCGCAAATCCATTCCAACCTCGGGTTCAAGCATTACCACAATCTAATCTTTGCCTACGACCTCTCACATTAGACTATTATTGTTGTGGTCACTGGATATGCTGGGCGGTTCCGGGCAGAATTACACCACAACTCAAGTCTAACCTCGTGTCGAAGGCATCCATTAGATTGTTAATTACATATGTGTCATCTAAGTCAAAATCCCCACTTTACATATTACTAAGCATATTCCCAAGTTCCCAATTACATGTCCATCAAAATGTGTACCCAATTCTATCCACTTCACGTATGTCCAAATCTCGCCTATTTGCATGTATGTCAAGTTTATGCCAATTTACCCAAATTAAGTTCTAGCCAAAGTTACATTTTGTCATGTTCATGCCCAAATAAACCCACATCATGGTTCATGTTCCCTATTCCACTTATGCCTAATTTACATAAGCCCAATCCTTTGATTTAACTTACATAGTCCCCAAAACTCGTGATTTAATTCATATGCCAATTCATGTATGCCCCAAACTTGCAAATTACATTGGCAATACCCCAAATTTCCCTTTTTTCATGTTATGCAATCAATTCTACCGCACACCCATGTCCAAATAGGTGAAATCCCAATATTCCCCCGTATACAAATCGCGTGTAAATCGTATTTTAGGACTAGGTCCGAAATCGACCAAGGTTCATCAAAAAAAAAGATAAATAGGGGAAGGTAGAAACTTTGTATAAAACAAGATCCGAGAGAAAAATATCATTGCATGCATGATAGGGACATGAAAGAGTGATTTGCAACATGCATAGATCCAAATTAATGTCATAGCAACATTCCCAAAGGTCAAGATCCAAAATGAACAAGAATGAGCATGGATCGATTATCATGCATAGATCCAATTTCAACTTTATCACATGTCATATTCAAGTTATCGTTTCAAATCTAAAAGCATCTAGAACTTACAAAGCATGGCTAGAGAATTATGAGCAAGCATTTGTCGTAGAATGGTGTAGGAATAATGCTCTACTCCCTTGATTTGATGTAGAAAGCTTGCTCCTTTGACATGGATCTAGTTTGAATGCTCAAGCCTTCGAAGTTGGAGATGGAGGCCATAATCAAGAAATATTTGGGCAGCACTTTGTTGTTAGAGTGAATTGTAGTGAATTAGGCTAGGTCTTAGGGTGTTTTTATAGGAGTAGGAACAAGTTTAGGCCATAGGATCAACCCTAGAACAGATCTGAGCCATCAAAAATCGTCACAGGCCAACAAACCAGACCACAAGACCCTGCAGGTGCACCCAGGCCGATCGGGTCCGACCAGGGAAGTCGACTCCCAGGTCGACACCCAGGCCGACCGGGTCCGACCAGGGAAGTCGACTCCCAGGTCGACACCCAGGTCGACTGGGCAGTCGACCTGGTACTAGGGGGTCGACTCCCCAGTCGACCTGGGGCTGGGCGGGAAATTTTCCCGCCCAGTCTATTCGGGGCTAAATTCAAATTTCGAAAATCTGTTTTCGTTTTCTGATTTTTCGTGAAACTTCTAGAGGCTATATCTCGGTCATACGGACTCCGATTTACGAAATTTCGGACTCGTTTCCAACCAGAATTCCGAGACGAACGCAACGGCGCAACCTGTTTCCCTTGATTCTTATTTCAAAATTTAATTCTGCCTCGATTCTTGTCTTAACACGTTATTAAAATTCGGGTTGTTACAGGTTACCTTGTCACCATTAACGATGACCGCTCAGGAAAATAAGCTTTTTTTAGTAGTAACTTATTTCTTAAATATTTAATATTTAACATTATATTGACATATATTTTAATTTTGAGAAAAACTAACTGAAACGGTCGAATCAGCTTATGAAATATATTCCATTGAGTTTGTAATAGGAGTACTTGGCTACGAATGTTAGTCGTTGGGGTTCGTTTGGACTTCGGAGCATTAAACAATTAACGTATGAATCATATAATATTAAAAAAATTACCTTCAAAATCTCCCAAACCTAAACCCCTTTGAAGCTGCCACCGCCACTTAAGTCAAGTGCCAGAATTTTTAGAAATTAAAACCCTAATCTCTCTTAATCCACGCGTTTTCACTCAAATTTTTCAACATGAGAATTTAAGAGGGAGGTGAGATCTTCAATTTCATACGGGTATGATTGGTTTTAACACAAAGGAGTGGGATATTTCTAGGCTCAAACTCATGCCATTCGAATGCGGTTTTAGGCGTGTGGGTGGGGCTAATTTCGCCAACATTCTATGCGAAGATGCAGTTGAGGATGGCCGATGTCGTGGCATACGCTGATCCATCTCTGGTGGCATCAATTGTCATGCGTAGGTGGATGCTTGGGGTGGCATGGGTTTATCGTGTACTGAGATGTATATGGGAAAGAAACAGGATTAGCATTAAAAACCTTTTTTAGGTTAAAATTAATTTTATTATTTATTATTAATGATGTTTAAATCAGATTCAAACTTGTACATTTCATAACTTCTACATACGTTATTGGAATTCGGCAAATCAAAGTGCATTGGATTCGTGGAGTTGAGCTTTATACGTATGAGTCAAGTTGGAGGACATTTGGAGCAATTAGAGCTCTCTCACTCAATTATTTTTTATGTTATTATAATCATATTTAGAAATATATTGATTGCCAGTGAGAGTTTCTCACTCAAAACACTATATTTGTGTAGTTTAAATATATTTAAACAGTTGATTGGTTAAGTGTTAAGTATTTGATGTTCATACGGGAACGTTAAGTGAATTGAAAGTTATAAATTAGTTAATTATGAAGTTAACACGACATTGAAATTTATGACAGTTAGTGATTTAAACAATAGCGAAAACTGTAGTTTTATTTGGTTAATTTATCATAAAACGTTATACGGTATATGGTAGCTCACATTACAAATTGTCTACAAACCCGATGGATGAATTGTTGATTAATTGTGATATGTTGTTATTTTGATGTAATTTACATGTTAAAATAATGTTAATATATTTGTGGTAGTTGAAATTGGATTAAATATCCATTTACCCTTCAAACAGTGAATTTATTATCACTCGTTTAAGTGAAATTGGTTAGATTGAAAAACAATTTGAATTGAACTAGGTATGATTAAATTCATGAATAAGTAGTTGATTTAATCGATTGTTTGTTGGTTGAAAACCACACACAGATCTCGGGACAATATTTGACTTACACATCTCCCTTGTATGTAGTTGTATGTTGATCGGTTGATTGACAGATTTAAATAAGCGTCAATTATTTGTTTGACAATTATATTAATATAGGTGTACGGTGGATGTAATTTGGATGCTTGATAGTTCTTTACAACTATTGTTGGATGTATAAAATTCATATAAATGAAATTATATGATGTTTGGATTGGAATCTTTGGAAGTGGGAAATTTTCCTTTGGGCAGGCTTTGTTCAAGTCTGAGTAGTCGACATACGTTCTCCACTTGTCATTTTCCTTTTTAACCAAGGCCGGGTTGGAGACCCATTCGGGGTAGAGGGTGTCATGGATAAAACCTTTGTCAAGTAGCCTATCCACTTGCTCTTTTAGCGTAGTCGATCTTTCAGTTCCCAAGATTTGACGCTTTTGTTTGACTGGAAGATGCTTAGGGTCAATACTGAGCATGTGCCAAGCGATTCCTGGGTCGATGCAACACATATCCATGTAGGTCCAAGAAAATACATCGAGGTTGGCCTTTAAAATTACCACTAGCTCTTCTTTTATTGCAGGGTGGAGTTGCAATCCAATCTTTAAGATCCTTATCAGATTGGCGGGGTTGATCAGAATATTGACTGTCTATTCCACCGGGGTAGCCCTTTTGAAATAGGGCTCTTCGTCATCCTTCTAATCGAGATCGTCGAAAACAAGATAGCAACGTATGAGCCAGAACTCAAACACATTTAATAGTTATGCGCTGACGATCATGACGCAGAAGTGTGGTGGCGTTGTCTTTCCTTTCCGTCATCCTACCACTCGGTGAGATAGCCGGTTCTCGCAGTTGCTTGGTCGCCCTTGACTGTACTAATCCCATTCTCTATTGAAAATTTCATTAGAAGGGACAATGGTGCTATGTAGACTCGGAATTCTACAAGGAATGGGCATCTGAAGAAGACATTGTACGGAGAGATGAAGTCGGTCACCACGAAAGTGAGGATTCAGACCAAGCTCCGATCCCCATCTCTAATTTCGACTGGCTGATCGACTATGCCCACGGATTGGTTAGAAAAAACGTTGAAGCCGTGGATCATAGCATGACAGGGCTTCAAGTCCTCGGCCTCAAATTTCATCTGATCATAGGCCGACTTGATGATTATGTTGACTGTGCTTCCCGAATTGATGAGGATTCTTTAGACATAGGCCGAACCTATGTGTGAAGAGATAATAAGAGGGTCTATAGTCGGGATTTTAATTCCCATAGACTCTCACTCTCGTGGAAGACGATATCGTACCACATTGTCTTTATGAGCTTGGCGAGGATAGACTCGTACAAAGCAGATCATGCCTCCAAGTTGGCATGCTTAATGAATTGGCATGCTCCTCCATCTTTCAAAAGCTATCATATGGGGGTGAGGTCCACTGTAAATAGTATTAATCATAATGCCACATGGTCTTTAATTATTGGATGGCCCTGGGGTCGTACTGGCTGGAGGGAGTGCGGGAGTTGAAGGGCACATAACTGCTTTCGGAGGAGCAGGTTCTAAATGTACTATTTCAGATATTTTTCGCAGGTGAGATTTTCTATCGCATCCTTGAGGTGACGATAGCCATTGGTTTTGTGCCCAAACATATCATCGAACTTGCAATACTTGTCGGAGTTCTTCTCTTGGTCGGTAGATTCCCTTGTGTTGGGCTTTTTGTACTGGATGGTGTTACAAGTTTCCAGGTAGATTGCCTCCAACTCTCGGTTGAGCGGATTGTAGTGTTTGTAAGCAGGACAGCGGCCATGCTTCTTTGGGTCTCCAGGAGCTTGGTTGTTATTGTTGTGACCATCGGTTTTGTCGTTGTTTGGTTAGGCTTGAATGGGTTCGCCTCTTTACCCTTGTCGGAGGATTCTCTGACTTTCTTTCCTTTGACACTGTCAACGACAGTGCTTGAGTGTGGGTTATTAGGGTGGGTGCCTTGGGCAGCCTTGCTGCGCCATGCTTCCTCTTGACATAGAAACCGATCGACCTTTTCGAAGAAATCTTTCAAAGTCGTGGACTGCTTTCTGTCGATCCACGCAAGAAACTCAAAACTAGAAAGGATGCCCTTTGCAAGCTGGATAAGGACTGTGCAAGGTTTCAGGTCGTCAACCTTAGCGAGGGCGGTGTTGAAATACTCAAGGTAGATTTTTAGGGTTTCTATAGGGCCCCAGTAGAGGTTGAAGGTAGTGAGAGTATCCCTCAGCCTGGTTATGTGCACTCTGAACTGTTTTACCATTTCGAAAGCTAGTTGGTCGAAAGTAGCTATGAATCGCGCCAAGAGTCGAGTAAACCAGAGCAAAATTGTGCCTTCCAAGAAAACTGAGAAGCATTCTCCCTTGATGGCGTCTGTTGCCCGACTGGAGTTCGTATGCTATTCGTAGCGGTTTGAGAAGCCACAGGGGTTGTCCTTTCCTCCGTAAGGCGCTAGCTGTGGCATACTAAAGCGTTGAGGCCACCCGGCTTCGTGCATGGCCCTGGTAAAGGGTTACGTCTCATGTTGGTTTTGCACATGTCATTGATGTTTCCTTGCTTCTCTCTCATGTATTGGATCTAGATTAACCCTAGGGCGTGAACAGGGTTTATTGGATTTTTACAAGATATTAAAAATTATCACAACACAAAATGCAGTAGTGAAAATAAATGCAGAAAATAAATAACACATATTTTACCCGGCTTCGGAAAACCATGCCTACTGCTGCATTCCCAAGATTTCTACTAGGTATTAGTCAACTATTACAACACCTGTAAACTCGCAATAATTCCTAGCCTAAATGTCCTAACACTACGCTCAAAGGTTATCCCCAAATTTCTACTAGGAGCTACACAAAAGGTCTCACAATCTTGCTCTAATTACACTAATCCTATGCTCAAAACCCTACACTAATTTTTGTCCCTGAAACCAGACTTTCCCCTAGCTACAAACCCATAGCTAGTAAACCCTAGTTTTATAGACATTAGAAAACTGATGGAAGAATAAAATAGAATAAGGAAAAAAATACAATTAAAAAATAAAAAAAAACCCTGCCTTAAAAAATAGCCGGCCCTTCCATTTTATTTCTCTTCAATTGCATAGTTCCCAAAGAAATGTCGGTCGACCCTATAAAAATAGGGTTTTGCTTCCTCTATCTTAATCCGATCCTGATGCTCTGAAAAATTGCTCCCTGTTGCTTTGATCACTAGGTGCTCGTGGTCGAGTGATTTCGACTTCAATCGATCGAAAAACTGTGAGTATCATGCTTTGATTTTTCTTTGAGCTCTCGAATTTGTGTTGCTTATTTTTCTATAATATTAGCCGATGATGAACTGTTGTTAAATAGGGTATAGAAAACCCCTGGCAAACTCTGATTTCGTTAAATGGCTTGGATGATTGCTTGCGTGATTTTGTGAGATTGATTAAATGATAATTGCATGAGTTTCCCCATTAGGTTGCTTGATTTAAAGCCGTGAATTCTAAAATCAAATTAAATAATTTCTTACTTTAAACTTAATCGTGAATTCTAGAAAAATATTCGAAATTGTGAAATTGATCATGCAAAAAAAAATATTTGCATGATTGATTGCCTTTGTTCACTAATGATTTTGGTTGCCATATATTTTCTCCCTAATTTGCTTGATTGGTGTGACGGCCCTCCCCGCACCAGCCGACATTTCCAATGAAGTGCGTTGTGCCAATGCCCGACTAGCACGGGATGGTCGCCAAAGAAAGGAAAAGAAAGGAATTGGAACTAACAAGGAACCTGCAGAATGTATCACAGCGCTTGGAATAAAATATAATAACATAACTTTGACATAAAACAGGCGAGACAGTGCATAAGCTGAAAACTAAACCATCATAGCAGCGGAAATCCAAAATACAGCTTATCATCCAAACCAACATTATTACAACTTTGAAACACTATCTCTAAAGCAAAAGAAAGAGGTACACTACTAATGCCCAAAGTAGTGACTAGCAACAACATAGGGAGAATATATGTATATATGTAGGAGCGTCCAGCTCGTCTCCGATACAGCTACTCGCGCATAATCACCTGACATGTCTCTAGTCTGCCCATTTAAGAGCACCCAGAGTAATAAGAAGAGACATAAAACTCTGGGTCAGACAAAAGTCTGGTATGAGCGATAAGCAATAAAATAGAACAATAACAGGTATACATAACCATACCTGAACCTGGACCTGCAACAAAAGAGTTAGCACAACAGGATGTACAATACTCTAAGGTGACACTAACACATGGTGTGAAAATAATGGTGAGGGGGTGTGCATGTCATGGTGATAGCAAACATCAAACATAGAAATCATCCTCACATCTCTCACTCAGTGCATAAAGTATACGATATCCACCACTTTGATCACCTAATCCTTTGCTATGATCACTCTGCCCCATGGAGTCACGATGACTCCACTGCACTGATCCATAGCAATTAATCCTTTGCTATGTCCACTCTTCCCCACGGAGTCATGACAACTCCACTTCACTGGCTCATAGCCTTACTACTATCACTTTGCCCCATGGAGTCATAACAACTCCACTGCACTGATACATAGCCAATAATCCGTTCCTTATTGATGAGTCAAAGCTATAGACATCGATAACCCCTTTGTACACGTCCCGCAGCAAAATCCAACTCAGGAAGTTAACTCGTTGGTTCCCATCTGGATCTTGAGTTCTAACTTCTCACTTGGACTTCCTTCGCATCTCAGATTTTGGTCGAATTGTAGTTGGTCTTCAGAAGAGTCATCGCGTAGTAGTAGTGGAGGTTCTAACACGGTTTGGTTCAGGTGAAGCAACTCAGTTCAGTTCGGGTGAAGTAACTCGGTTCAGTTCGGATACCTCATAGTTCAAGTCCTTCAAGCTCCGTCTTATTATAATCGGTTCGGTTCGTATATTGCTTCCGGTTCGGTTCGTAATATAGTATCCAGGCCCCTCCTTTTGGTTCGTGCTCCATCTCTTTAACTTCGGTTCGGTCTATATAACCCGATCCCACGCCCTCCGGGCGTTCCAATCCGATCCCAACTCCAACTCTATGTAAATGGCCTTCCTTCTTGTCAAGCCTCTTTTTATTCCGAGTTCCAATCTGGTTCGAATCTCCTTACTCGGTCCTCCGAGCCGAGCCCTATGATCTGATCCGATCTGAAACCCTGCATATTTTCCAACGAGCGTATATCGTCCATTTTTGCCATACAGCGGCGTTTTCAACCATTCTAACTTTCCTACAAGATTACTTAACATTCCAAATAGTAATAACAACAAATAGAATCAACCATAAACATCCAAACATCAATCATAAGAGTTATTTTGGATCAAACATGCCCAAATCTATGGTTTTCCCCTTTAATTCCCTTAATCATGATTTAAGCATACAATTAGCAAAACATATCCAAATTAACAATTAGCAAAACATATCCAAATTAACCCAAATTTCTATCAGATCCCTAAAATAATATTTTAGAACTTTTACATATTTTTGAAGAATTTTGTCATGCATAATTTCGCTAATTATCACTAATCACCCTAATTAGCCGTAATTAGTGAAAAAACAATGCAAATCACTCACCTTAGCCACAAATAAAACTTTAGATCTGAAATTCTACTGTTTTGGGGCGTTTTCCTATGCAACACATCAGCTCCAACTCTGATTTGGTGTTGATTTGCCTGGATTTGATGTAGATCTTCTTAATTAGTGATTAGAAGGTGATTTGGGATGATTTAGAAGGTGGAGGCCATTGCTAGGGTTCAAAGGATGAATGTGGCAGCTGTAAAAACTGAAATGAAATGTTTTTCCTAACCCTATCAGCCCTTTTATAACCCTAATTCCGAAATGGGTTATGGGCCTAGCTGCTAATCACCTTAATTAGCCCGGTTAAGCTGTTTTTCACCTTCTAAACCTTATTTCAACCATATCTCCCAAACGATAAGTCCTTTCGGCTAATGTCACTCTACGGAAAGCTAAACCATCATCTGAATCCAATTGAAGTGGTTTCAGGTCAAAACTCCTTACCAATCAAAAGTTATGGAAAAAACAAGATTCACTAGGGGCAAAATGGTCATTTAAAAGTTGGAAAAAATCGTGAACATGGAAAATGACCCCAATAGTCGTTCCCCAAAGTTACACGACCATACGACCTCATATGAAAAAGAAATGAACATTTTACGATCCTTCGATATGTAGAATGCGGGTCGTTACAATTGGATTCTTCGGCCCCTATGTCTTTGATATGCTTTCTTGTATTTGGCATGAACTTGTGGCTTTTGAGTATGTTCTTGAGATATTGTGATTTAAAACTTGCCAAATGTATATTCTCGAGATATTGTGATTTGAAACTTGCCATATGAACAGTGGTTTCTTGCCATATATGCATTGTGATTTCTAAACATATGTTTTGCAATTTGAATTTATTGTTGTTCACACAACCTGATTTTCAAAAGAAATTTATTGCCAAAATTCATATTCTAGATATCCTCTTGCTTGCCTATTTGTGAACACTTGTTTCACATGTTCATACTGCATGCTTTAAACAATTTACTATTGCTCTGTTTATGTTATTGAGATATTGTGATTTAAAACTTGCCATATGTATGTTCTTGAGATATTGTGATTTGAAACTTGCCATATGAACAATGCTTTCTTGCCATATATGCATTGTGATTTCTAAACATATGTTTTGCAATTTGAATTTATTGTTGTTCACACAACCTGATTTTCAAAAGAAATTGATTGCCAAAATTCATATTCTAGATATCCTCTTGCTTGCCTATTTGTGAACACTTGTTTCACATGTTCATACTGCATGCTTTAAACAATCTGCAATTGCTCTGTTTATGTTACTTCCAGGTCTTGGTTCTTGAGAAAGTTTTGTGTACATTTCCTGAAGTTTGTGAACATGCTCTGCAATTTTCCATTTCAGTTGTACACATTAATACTTGATCATTTTAGTTGTGTTGCCTTGTCTTGTGCTCGACCTTTTTTGTGCACATTGTTGAACCATTTCCTACATGAAATTAAAAAGCAATCTTCTCCATAATTTTTTGCATGATATTTGAGTTGCTGCTTGTATCATTTTGAACTGTGCATTTTTTTGGTTACTTTGGGATCCATGTAGACATGTATACACTATCCATATACAAATGTATATATATACACAGTTATGTGTGTTGTATATTTATGTTTATACATAAATGTGTTTCAGGAAGAGAAAAACAGAACATGTTATAGAATGGAATTTTGATGACAACAAACTTGTTTCAATTAATAGTATTATTGATTATAAAATATATACTAACATCCTTGTCCAGAATATATATATATATATATATATATATATATATATATGTAGAATGTAAATACAGGATATAAATATTGAAGATTGTACAATATTAGAGATTCAAGATAACAAGGAATTCAAGATCTCAAAGTAGATTCAAGACTCATGAGTAATCAACATAACCAGGATTTCAAGAGCTCAAGGTTATCAGGTAATAGAGTCTAGTTTATATGTAAGACTCAGGTTAGCACTTTCCAAATCTGTTTTCAAATTTCTTTTCAAAAAAAAAATTAAACTCCTTCTCGAAATGATTTCAAACTATTTTAGTTTTTACTTATGGTTTCAAATATATACATACGTTTATAAGTTTTATAATATATATATGTTTATAATATATGTTTTATAGTCTTATATCACATAATTTTATAAATATGTTTATGTTATATATTACTATGTTTTCACACTTCAGAAAATTCATTTTGAAACATTAGTTTTGATTTAAGAATTTTTAGAATATATATATATATATTAGTTTTAACACTTGAAAAATGATTATAAGAATCAAAATAATAGGTACATGCCGTCATACATGTTTGAGCATGTTAACATATAACTGTCATATTTTTAATTTTCAAAGGAAGTGCCTTTTCACTATTTGAAACGTTTCTGAAACGTTGCAACCTTTGGGACACTATAAATAAGGGTCAATTTCGAATTTTTAATAACTTCTTCTTCTTCTTCACCCCTTTACTTACCACCATTAAAATACATAAAATTATGGATTTCTAAACTTATACTCTGCTGATTTCAGCAAAATCTATATCATTCTCCTTCTCTTTTCAATCTCTATCAACTACTGTCTATATGGAAGTGCTATTAAAGAGTTCTAGGGCTGTTGTAATTGTTTGAGAATTGTTTGGGAAAGGGTGCGCTCCTTGTAGCCCTGAAATCAAGGAAAGGGAGCGGTGTTAACCTTGTAGCCGTGAAATCATGGGTGATGGAGTCGGTGTTAACCTTGTAGCCGTGAAATCAAGAGTGTTGTACTTGGATATTGATAATAATAAAACTCTACGCAATCCAGCTTTGCGTGGGACTGGACGTAGGAGTAACCTAAGCCAGTAAAAATTCCAGTATGTTCTTTCCTTTTCTACATTTTATATTTACTTATAACTGTGATTGTTTCTGTGTTTTTTATCATTTCCGGTGTGATAATCATTGTGTGATCCATATAGTAATTCAAGTTAGTTTAAGATTTTTATAAATTCCTCATAAACACTATTCATAACCCTCTAGTGTTAGTTTTGCCTTAAGATCCGCATTTCATATCCTTAATAATTGATATCAGAGCATAGGTTTTAAAAAATCTTTATCATTTGAATTTTGGAAATATTAAATGGCAAATTTTGAAATGATTTATAACACTAATCTTAATTCTTACATTGCATCAATTTTAGAAGAGTTTGCATCCAATTATGTTGAAAAATCAAGTGATCTACTGAATTATTGTCCAAATTAGGAAAAGGTGTGTTATATGGCTATTGGAAATTCAAATTCTGAAAAGGTGTGTTACATGGCTGTTGAAAATTCAAATTCTGATGGACAAATGATGGAGATAAAAATGGACAAATGGATATTAGATAGTGGTTGTTCAAGACATATGACAGGAAATCCAGAATTACCGAATAATCTAGTATCTGAAGATGGTGGAATGGTCAACTTCGGAGATAACTCTAAAGGATATATGGTTGGCATCGGCAATATCGGTAATTCTGAAACCCCTACTATTTCTTTAGTTAGGAATTTAAAACATAACTTACTAAGTATAAGTCAACTTTACGATAAAGGCTGTAAAATCAATTTTGAAAAAGATAAATGCTTTATAGAAGATAAGAATTCAAAAATAATATTCGAAGGAGATAGAAAGAAAAATATCTACACATTAATTATGAAAATTTCTAGCGATAATTTATGTCTTATGGCCAATACAATTGACCCTTGGATTTGTCATAAGAGATTCGGTCATATAAACACATTTCTAGGATTTCAAAGTTAGATTCAATTAGAGGATTACCCAAAATGAAATTACTTGGATCAAAAGAAGTTCACTTAAATCAAAAGAGGAAATTACTTGGATCTTTTGGGTCCATCCCAAACTCAATCAATAAATCATAATGGATACGTTTATGTAATAGTTGATGATTTTTCTAAATTTATTTGGACTTTTTTCTTAAAAATAAAAGTGATGCTTTTGATCAGTTTAAAACCTTTGCTAAAAGGTTTCAAAACCTATTATCTTTAAAAATCAAAACAATACACAGTGACCATGGTGAAGAATTCAAAAATGAAACTTTTGCAAAAAATTGTGATAAAAAGAGGATAACTCATAATTATTCCTTCCCCAGAACCCCCCAACAAAACGGGGTAGCTGAACGTAAAAATAGATCAATTCAAGAATGTGCTAGAAACATCTTATCATATAGTAATTTATTAAAGAATTTTTAGGCTGAGGTAGTTGCAACACCTTGTTATATTTTAAATATAGTTTTAATAAGACCCTTAACTCATAAAACACCATATGAATTTTTGTATAATAAGAAACCAAAAGTATCATATTTTAAAATATTTGGAAGTAAATGTTTTATTCTCAATACTAAAGAAAACTTTAACAAATTTGATTCTAAATATAATAAAGGAATATTTATTGGATACTCAGATAGAAGTAAAGCATATAAAGTTTTTAATTTAAAAACTAATACCATTTAAGAAACATTAAATGTATCCTTTTACAAAAACTATAAAAATATTACAGAAGATAACGAAGATGAAAGTGAAAATGGGATCGATGAAATGAATAATGAAACTAATCAACCAAATAAAAGAATTAGACTACTAAGAGATCATCCTGTAGAAAATATATTAAGAGATATTGAACCTATTGTTAGAACTAGAAACTAATTAAATAATATGAGCAATTCAGCCTTTATATCAACTATCGAACCTTAGAACCCAAAAGAAGCATCATCTGATGATTCATGGATCCTTGCTATGCAAGAATAATTGAATCAATTTACCAGGAATGATGTATGAGAACTTGTTCCTAGACCAGAGGATAAAACTGTAATTGGAACTAAATGAGTTTATAATAAGAAATAAAGAACGATTAGTTGCACAAGGTTTTAGTCAAGAAGAGGGAATGGATTATGATAAAACCTTTGCTCCCGTAGCAAGATTAGAAGCAATTAGAATCCTACTAGCTTTCACTAACCATAATAATTTTAAATTATTTCAAATGGATGTTAAAGGTGCCTTTTTAAATGGATATGTTAGAGAAGACATATATGTAGAGCAACCTCCACTTTTTGAAGATGGAAAATATCCATATCATGTATATAAATTGAAGAAAACATTATATGGATTTAAACAAGCCCCTAGAGCCTGACATGATAGATTAATAAATTATTTATTACAATCTAACTTCGAAATTGGTAAAATAGGTAATATACTTTTTATTAAAAGAAATAATAACGATATTCCATTAGTACAAATATATGTTGATGATATAATCTTTGGATCAACAAATAACAAAATGAATAAATAATTCTCAGATATTATGACAAAAGAATTTGAGATAAGTCATATGGGAGAACTTATATTTTTCCTAGGATTACAAATAAAACAACTAGATAACGAAATATTTATTAATCAAGAAAAATATGCAAGAGATATAGTTACTAAATATAATTTAATGACAATTAATGGGAGACCAACACCAAAGGCAACTAATATAGCCCTAAGTAAAGATGATACGTCAAAAGACATTGATCAAAAATTATATAGACGTATGATAGAATCATTATTATAGGTAACCGCTAGTAGACAAGATATAATGCATAGTGTATGTATCTATGCAAGACATAAATCGCAACCTAAGGAAACACATTTAAAAGTTGTAAACGTATTCTAAGGTATGTAAAACATAAATTAGATTTTAGGTTATTTTATCCTAAATATGATTCATTTGATTTAATCTCTTATTGTGATGCTGATTATGCTGGATGTAAATCCGATCATAAAAGCACTAGTGGAACATGTCATCTCTTAGGACATTAACTAGTTTCCTGGCTTAGTAAAAGTAAAAATATTGTATTATTGTCAATAACTGAAATAGAATATATATATATATATATATATATGTTTATATATATGCTTCTTTGTCTTGTTCACAAGTAATATATATGCAACAAACTTTAGATGATTGTAACCCCCCACATCCGTTAGTGTCACTCACAAAGGGAATGCACTAAGTTCTGTGGAGCATTTAGGGTAAAAGATGTAGATAAATTACAAGATAGACAAAAATTACAATAGCGGAAAATAAAACTTTGCTTTATTGATAAAATAGTTTGTACAATGATTTCTTTATAATATTAGAGTATCATCTGTCTTACAAAATAAAGAAGCATAAAACAACATTTATATTCCCCAATGTAGCAAGAGCCAGCCATAGCAACTGAAAAGAGAATCCAAGCAAAACTTCGACAAATCTTCAAGCTGGGAAAGAGTGACAATCCAACTTAACCTGAGCTATATTATCCCCTTCTTTACTACCTGGGGGGGAATGGAAGAAAAGAAGACGAAAGAAAAACAGAGTCATACATAAAGCCTGAGTAAGTTCAGTAACTTCTAGCATGTGAACATGGGAAAAACAAAACGACATGAATTAACTGAATACAAGATAACACCATGACGATAGGGTCGGCAATATTAGACAAGATAATCACAAGATATGCTAAGATAAGATAAACTGGATATGCTCTAATACTTTCGCCGCTTCTCTATTTCCTTGCTATACTGGTTTCTATATCTCTGCACCACCTAACTAGTGTCCCAACTAGTAACGATAACGTGATCCCAATCCCTGTAGTTTCCATTGCCTTCAGGCATACATTTATTATTTATTACCTAGATCTAATCTAGGGTTTTCTATCAAGTGCTTTCTAAATTCAACTAGAGTTTACAATATCTGCTGAACGCTTCTCGGATTCAGGGTTTATGCCACCTAGTCCAACTAGGGATTATGCTACCTGTCGAACGATGCCCCCAAGTCTAGGACACACTACCTAGAGTGGTATATGTTCCTATACTTCCCCACGCATGTATCGCGAATCGTTATCGCTTGTCTAGATGCACATGTCTTGTAATGTGCGGCCCGAGTCCTGTGTTAGGGCAAATCAAGAAACACAGAACTCGGTCGGGAGCTTTCAGATATCTGCCGATGCATATGCTAAGGTATGTTTTTATTCCAGTGGCTATGGTCCCACTCGACCCATCCCTCAACTAATGAAAGGCACACCTTGAAAAATGAGAACTATACGCAGGCCCCCTATGCCCCCACTAACCTATGGCCATCCTCACCCATAACTAGATAGCAAGTATATGGTCTTTTGGAGTTCTCCGCCTTTCCGCTTCACGTATCTCGACTGACTCAAGATGGATGGTAGACGACGAGTTGCTATCACAGGGCTACCGGTTTCTCGCCGAATCACGCTGGTCCATCCTAGTCTTTAGGTTGCCATATTTTGCAACCAAGGCATACCCCTGGTTCTTCTAACGCAGACCTTAACCTCTGTGAGCCCAGGAGGAACATCTGCAGCCTCACAGAGGGATACCAAGAGTACCCTCACGTCCCCTCGAAGCCTCGGGCTTCGTAACCCAATTCGTTGGAGCCTTCTTTTTACTCAAACGGACATTCGCTCCTTCCCGTGTTATACTAAGAATTACTACTTAGTTTTACTAACTAAGGTTTACCACTTAGTTTCCAGAATCGTTGTTTTCTTAACTAAGGTTTACTACTTAGCTCCTTTTAACTAAGGTTTACTACTTAGCTCCTTTTAACTAAGGTTTACTACTTAGTTCTCTTTCCCGTCAATTTGGATTGGTTAAGTGTCATTAGTCAATTCAAGCTAACTTAACCCTCTTCATTTATCCTGTTAAACTAGTTAAGTGTTATCAGTAATTCATATTGACTTAACCCTACCACAAACCAAGTTATATTGGTTAAGTATTTCTAATTACTTAACCCTACCCATTCATCCTGTATTGGTTAAGTGTTTCCTTTTTAACTTAACCTTGCCCGTCTGTTTTAACTAACATGTTATTAATGGTTAAGTATTATCCCTTCATGTTTTAGACTTAACCCTATTCCTTTATCACAATCTGATGGTTAAGTGTTCAAGTTTACTTAACCCTACGGTCTAGCCCAGCTAACATATCAAATTGGCTAAGTGTATTAAATTTTACTTAACCCCAACCTCTAGTCTAGTTAACATGTTAATTTGTCTAAGTTTATTAACTTTAATTAACCCCACCTTCTAGTCTAGTTAACATGTTAATTTGGCTAAGTGTTTTCTTAGTTACTTAACCCCTACAAATCTTGTCTTGTTACCATGTTAAGTTGGTTAAGTGTCCCTATGGACTTAGCCCTCCCATTCTAGCTTAACTGTGTTAAGTTGGTTAAGTGTTCCTATGGACTTAACCCTCCCATTCTAGCTTAACTATGTTAAGTGTCTGTATAAACCTAACCCCACCCACCGGTCTGGTTATCATGTTGAATTGGTTAAGTGTCTTAGTTAACTTAACCCTACCATTCTTGTTCTAGCTTTAACTAAATAAATTAAAGCCGCTACCACTCACATTAGACAGATATTGTTGCGATTACTGGATGTGCCGGTTGGTTCCGGGCAGGTTTACATCGCAACTCAGTCTAACCTCGGGTTAGGCATATTCGTGTTTTCTAAGTTCAAAAGGGTTTTGATTAATTTTCAAATCAGGTTTTGAAAGTAACCATCCCGTCCGTCGGATCAGTTAAGGATAGCCAGGGAGAGCAGGAAACTTGTATTTTCCAAACCCAAGCCTAGACACTATCCTCTCTGTCACCCTGGAACTTTCTGGTGTATTATTAAAAGAGATGTCGTTAATAAACCTTTAATTTGTCTAAATTTACATTTTCTCATTTAGGACAAATTCTATCAGTAAATTATTCCTAATTTACTTATTTCATAATTACTCTTTTAATGTAAATTGTCAACAATTACTATTATGGCCCATTTTCCCCTCTATATCATATTCATGCCTTTTTGGTATGTAAACTATACCAAATTAAGTGTCACTAACCATGATTTTGCTAAACCTGACAATCACTCCCAATTATGGCCAATTTCAAATTTATGCCAATATACTTATCATGCCAAATTAGCTAATCCAATTCTGGTTTAACATTCCAATTACAGTTCATGTCAAACTAGACTTATTATTCTAGTTCACAATTCATGTAAATGCTAGATTTACAAGTCAATACTAGATTCAAATTACACATCCTATAATTCATGTCAAATTTATCCAATTTGCATTTTTATGAACATGCTATAATACATGTTCCCAATTTATGCCAATTTCCAAGTTTATAACTACGTTTTTAGTAAATTTCATATTTTGCCCAAATCGTATTCCCATTGTTCGAATAATTGTGATTCAATCTAGATTATAGATAAATCTAGATTCGTAGAAAATAGGGAATGAACCAAAGATGCTAGGAAAAAGATAGGCATAATAACTGGCATAAAATGATAATTTACTAATTACAGACCTAACGAATTTCACTGAAATTGATCTAAAACATCGAAGGCCTATAGGTCTGAAAATCTTATGACATAAAAAGTGTTGAATAACGACGTAGGTTCAAGAACATGGGTAGACCTAACTTAATAGGTAAATTCCCAAGATCTAAAACCAAAGAAAACCAAGAATAGACAGAATAGATAATCAGGTTTAGACCCAATTTCACAGTCACAAAACTTAAGCAACACTTTCCTAATCATGAATCATAGGTGTTTAATCACAGTTGTCCTTGTTATGTCATAGGCAATAGTTTATGTTTCCTAATCAAAGGCACAGGCTTGTGTTCATAGTCAAGGAAATAATTCTCATAGTTATGAGTCACAGTCATAGGCAGTGGTCATAGTCATAGGCAATGTTCATAGTCAAAGAGGCATAAGGTTTTAAGGTCCATAGTTTCATAGTCACAGTCTCATTGGTCATCGAATCATAACAATTCTTAATTAGGTCCAAGGATATAAGCACTGATTCGAATAGAAAGATTTGGCATATTCTTTTATTCCTTTAATTTCATGTCACGAATAGAAAACGTTCAAACTAAAAAGTAACCGACTTACAGAGATTAGATTAGATTCGTAGAAAAACAGTCGTTGAAGTCGTTTGAATCTTCACTTGAATCCTAGCTTGTTTTGAATCTCCTCTTGAAAGTCTTGAGCAGCATTTCCTCGTCTTGATTTATTTTACATATTATTTTATTTATTTATACATTTTCTCAGAGGCAGCATAAGGATAGAAAAGAATTGTGAATAGAGAAGGAGACTAAGGCTGTTTATATAGGATTAGGCGGACGAATCTAGGCAGAAAACGAGACCAGGTACATCAGAATGCACCCAGGCCCAAAAGTGGGTTTCTACACCCAGGTCGACACCCAGGTCGACTACCCAGTCGACCTGGGTCTTGGGCGGGAAAATTCCCGCCCAGCCCAATCTGGGTCCGATTTTGAATTTTGAACTCGTTTCTGAACTGTTTGAATTTTAAACTGAATTCTGAAAGTTACGGAGGTCATATCTCCCTCATATGGACTCCGATTTACGCAAACTCGGACTCGTTTTCATGCAGAATTCCGAGACGAACGCAATGGCGCAGCCCGTTTCCCTTGATTTTGATTTTAAAATTTAATTCTTCCTTGATTTGTGAATCCTAGTGTTACAGAATTACGGGGTGTTACAATGATTTTGGATTAAAGAAAAACAAATCACCAATATACTGTGATAATACAAGCGCTATAAATATATCTAAAAATTCAACTCATTATTCAAGAACAAAACATATAGATATAAGACGTCATTTTCTAAGAAGTAACATAAGTAAAGAGAACATTTCACCTGAATTCATAGAAATAGAAAAATAAATAGCGGATAGATTAACAAAACCTTTAAATGAAGCAACATTTTCTAAATTTAGAAGAGAATTAGGCATTTGTTCTTTAAGTGAAATAGAATAACTATATATATATATATAAGTATAATATAAAAAATAATGAAAATAAAAAGACACATATGTCGACATGTGCAAAATGGTATGTCGACATATAACTGCCAGATTTTTAAAATTAATTCCCTCCAAAAGGTAGTTATAACCACTATTTAAACCTTTTATTTCAAATTTTCTTCTTCATCTTCTCATTTCATTTCTGAAAAAATTCTAAACCAAATAAAAAATGGCCTGTACTAATAATAACAATCAAATCAATTCTGATTCGTCCGCTGGACCATCCGAAGTTCCGTTTCAAAGAACACGCTCGCTCGTGTGATGAAATTAGAGGAATCCATGAAGTAAGTTCCACAAATGCTTACTGAAATCCAGGTTTGACAAGTAAGGATGAATCAAGAGCATGTGAAACAAGGAAAAATCATGTGAAATCTACAAATATTTGTTATGGATAACCACACTAATTCGATTATCATCGAAGATGATTATCAAATAGAGGAAGAGGAAGAAGACAAAGAGAAAGAAATGGTTCAAGAGGTGGAAGAAGAAGCACAAACTGAAGGAACGGAGGAAGACGACCAAGTCATATACGTAGGTGAAGTATGCTTCGATAGAGAAGGGAATGTAGTTGAGCAAAGCAGGAAATTCTGTCTCTGTTATTCGCATTGTCCAATTCACAAATCCCCAATTGTTAAGAATCAATAAATTTTTTATATTTCTCGTAAATACGATGTAATACGTACAATTCGTGTATTCGTAGACGTTTTAATTTATATTCTATTTATAATGTTTGGTTTGTAAGACATTGTTTGAATTATATAATACAATGTTTTTGTTCAATACTTTCCTATTTAATAATATAAATTTAGGATTATAGAATAAGTAATTAGGAGTAGTATTATAGCATAGTTTTAGGAGGAGTATAATTCAGTATAGAATTATAATATTTAGTATTGTAATCTTAGAATAGTTACCAGAGTTGTTCATGATATAAATCTAAGGAGAGTATAGTTAGAGATTCTTTTTGTTGATGACAAAAGGGGATAAATTATAAAATAAGGATTAGTTAGGCGTAGTTTAAGGGAGAGTATTTAGGATTCATATAAGATTAATGATGAAAGTGGGAGTATTCGAAGCATCAGATCAACATTTATTAACAGGTATGAATATTTTATAAATCAAGGTTGTCATCATCAAAAAGGGGGAGATTGTTGGAGAATGGAATTTTGATGACAACAACCGTATTTCAATTAATAAAATTATTGATTATAAAATATATACTAACATCCTTCTCCAGAATATATATATATATATATATATATGCAGAATATAAATACAGGATATAAATATTGAAGATTGTACAGTAATAGAGATTCAAGATATCAAGGAATTCCAGATCTCAAAGGAGATTCAAGACTCATGAGTAATCAAGATTTCAAGAGATCAAGATTATCAAGTAAAAGAGTCTAGTTTATGTGTAAAACTCTGGTTAGCACTTTCAAATTCTGTTTTCAAATTTCTTTTCAAATAAATTTCAAAACAGTTTTCAAACTCCTTCTCTAAATGATTTCAAATATATATATATATATATATGTGTGTGTGTGTGTGTGTGTGTGTGTGTGTGTGTGTTTGTAAATTTTATAATATATATATATGTTTGTAATATATGTTTTATAGTCTTATATCATATAATTTTATAAATATGTATATATTATATATTACTATGTTTTTATATGTTTTTACGCTTTAGAAAAATCATTTTGAAACATTAGTTTTGACTCTAGAATTTCCAGAATATATATTAGTTTTAACACTTGAAAAATGATTTTAAAGATTAAAATAATAAGTATACGTCAAATACATGTTTGAGCATGTCGACATATAACTGCCATATTTTAAATTCCCAAAGGAAGTGTCTTTTCACTATAAAAGAACATTGCAACCTTTAGGACACTATAAATAGGGGTCAATTTCGAATGTTTAATAATTTCTTCTTTACCTTCTTCACACCTTTACTTACAGCCACTAAAATACATAAAATTCTTGATTTCTATGCTTATACACTGCCGATTTCAACAAAATCTGTATCATTCTCTTTCTCTTCTCAATCTCTATCAACTATTATCTATTTGGAAGTGCTACTGAAGAGTTCCAGAGCTGTTGTAATTATTTGGGAAAGGGTGTGTTCCTTATAGCCCTGAAATCAAGAAAAAAGAGCAGTGTTAACCTTGTAGTCGTGAAATCAAGGGTGGTGGAATCGGTGTTAACCTTGCAGCCGTGAAATCAAGGGTGTTGTACTTGGATATTGATAACAATAAAACTCTGTGCAATCCAATGTTGCGTGGGACTAGACGTTGGAGTAATCCGAACCAATATAAAATCCGGTGTGTTCATTCCTTTTTCTGCATTTTATATTTACTTATATTTGCGTTTGTGATTGTTTCCGATGTGATAATCATTGTGGGATTCATGTAGTAATTCAAGTTGGTTTAAGATTTCTATAAATTCCTCATAAACACTATTCACCCCCTCTAGTGTTAGTTTTGCCTTAAGATCTGCATTTCGCATCCTTAACAGAACATGTTACACTATTTAGATATTTGCACGTATTTTTGAGTACACTTGCATGTGCATTGTATTTGCACCAAATTCTTGTGACTGTTCTATTTCATGCTTCATTTTGGAGCTGATATGAAATGCTCCCTGAACTGTGTGTGTATATATATAAACTTGTATATATATGTGTGTGTATGCATGTATACACACACACACATGTGTGTGTGTGTGAACTTGATCCTTGCATACTTAAACAAATGGCTTAACATGCTCCATCTTGGTTTGCTCTGTACATTTTTGAATTTGGTATCACTTTGTTTTGTACATGTGTTCACTATCTTGTTTGTTGCTGCCATGATGCATGCACATCACTGTTGTACAAATTTATGTATATATATATATATCACACACACAGATATATATATGTATATGTATATGTTGTACACTATTTTGAGAACTGCTGACTTGTGTGATCATGGATACTTGCAGCATGAAAATGTTGTTAAGCTTCACCTGACATGTCATATTTGATATATTTGTCCCTTTCTGACCATATTGCCCCAGCACAAAATATATGTGTATATAAATACACATGTATGTGTACACATGTTGTAACAACCAGGATTTTTACAACATGCTAAGACGACAATCAAGGCAGAATTTAATTATAAAATCTGAATCAAGGGAAATGGGCTATGCCATTGCGTTCGACTCGGGAAAATACGCGAAATAGAGTCCAAGTTTTTGAAAATCGGAGTCCGTATGACTAAGTTATGGCCCGTCAAAGTTTTCAGAAAATTTCAAGTTCAAAAACAGTTAAAATTTGAATTCATATTTCAAATTCAGCCAAGCAGAAGAGGCGGGAAAAATTCCCGCCACCCCCAAGTCGACTGGGGAGTCGACTTGGGAGTCGACGCACCCCAGGTGGTGTCGACTGCCCAGTCGACACCCCTTTCGACTGCCCAGTCGACACCCCTGTCGACTTGGGTGGTCGGCCAGTTTGGCCTGGGTGCACCTGACTTGTTCTTCAAGACATGGTTGGAGGCTTGTGACGGATTTTAAAGGCTCAGATCTATCTTAGGGTTAATCTAAGGGCCTAAAATACTCCTAATCTCTATAAAAAGACCCCTAAGCCTACCCTAAACCCTCACAAATCACTCATGCCACGAAGTGCCGCCAAAATCTATCTTGATCACGGCCTCTATCTCCAACTCCAAGAGCTCATGCATTCAAATCGGATCCGAATCAAAGGTGCTAGCTTGCTACATCAAATCAAGGGAGTGAATCAACGTTGCTATGCAAGATTCATGACGATTCTTCAACAAAGGAGCCACCTTTCTTGGTCACGACGATTCATGATCTTTCCCTAAGCCTCGCTAGGTAAGTTCTAGCTACTTGTAGATTCTAACGGTGGTTCTAAATGTGACATGGGATAAAATGCGATGAAACATAAGTATGCTAGCCTATGTGAACCTAACTTTGCCTCTTTTCAATGATCTATGACCTTGGGCTAAGTTTTGGTGACTTAATCATGCCACTCATGTTATGCTTAGCCTAGTTTATCTTGCAAGTTTGAATCTTTATCTATGGAATGTTAGCATGAACCTTTGGGAACCATTTGACTTGTGAAACATTGGCAAAGACTTGACTTTGTGGCTTATGCATGTAAATGAACCCAAACCCCTTATGTTATCATGCATGTTTGTGGCCAAATTCTCTTATGATACTATGCATGTTTGTGGCCAAATTCCTTTATGATACTATGCATGTTTGTGGCCAAATTCTCTTATGATACTATGCATGTTTATGGCCAAATTCCCTTATGATACTATGCATGTTTGTGGCCAAAAACCCCTTATGATGCTATGCATATTTTGAGGCCAAACCCCTTATGATACTATGCATGTTTGTGGCCAATCCCTTCTTGACATCGTGCATGTTTTGAGGCCAATATGTAGCATAGTATCCTTACTATGTTGACTCGCTTTTACTTGGGTTGGAAACACGATTTGGGGTAGGATAGACGAGCGTGATTATGACATGAAAATTTGATATGGGATTTCATGAAAATATGACACTCATGATACACCTAAATGGGGACATGACATGTGGGGTAAACATGGGACTTGAAACTAGACACGTGGGTTGTAAGTGTAATATGACACTAGACCAAACATGAAAGTGGCCTACTCGAGGTTGGGTTGAGTTTGTAGCATAAATCTACCCAAACCCGCCCGGCTTAACTAGTGGCTACAAACAATAGGACCCAATGTGGGTAGTTGGTCATATAGCACTTAAAACCCGAGGTTAGACTAGGTAGTGGTGTAAATCTACCCGGAACCACCCGGCTTAACTAGTAACCACAACAAAGTCTAATGTGAGAGGTTGGGGTGCATTAATCTAATTAATGCTACATGAAAAGGTTAAGTAATTTTGACTAATGTCACTTAACCGATATGACACGAATGGGTAGGTTAAGTGGAACCGGACTTGATTTCTTAATGACACTTAACCAAACAAGATAATTAGGGAATGGGGTTAAGTAATTTACACTTAACTAATCCAACTTGGTAATTAGATGGGGTTAAGTAACTTAGACTTAACTAATCTAAACACGGTAATTAGATGGGGTTAAGTAATCTACACTTTATCCAAACACGGTAATTAGACGGGGTTAAGTAACCTACACTTAACTAATCTAAACACGGTAATTAGATGGGGTTAAGTAACCTACACTTAACTAATCTAAACACGGTAATTCGATGGGGTTAAGTTAAACCCATAACCAATCTAAACTTGGTAATTCAATGAGGTTAAGTAACTTATACTTAACCAATTATACATGATAATTTGATGGGGTTAAGCAACCATGCTTAACCAATCTAATATGAGAGCTTGATAGGGTTAAGTCACGAGACCGTTTAAATATACTTAACCATTATAATACGATTAGTGGATGAGGTTAAGTTAACCTATACTTAACCGATCCGACTCGATAATCCGGTGAGGTTAAGATAATCTATGCTTAACCAATCTAACACGATAATCTGATAGGGTTAAGATAAACGAATAATTAACCAATTTGACTTGATGATTGAATAGGGTTAAGTCATGAGCTCCTTGGTATACTTAACCAACTTGTAGGACTAGGTCTTGGACTTGAATACTTAGCCAAATCTTGACATGATTCGTAGGCAGGTTAAGTCACGAACTTAAATGACAATACTTAACCCATTAGACAAAACCCTAGTTCAGGGGACTAGGTGGAAAACCGGGATTAACAAGGATAACGGGAAAGGAGACTAAGTGGTAAACCTGAGTTTGGGAAACTAAGTAGTAATTCTTAGTCGAGGAATTTTGACCAGTTCACAGATAGATGAGTAACCCGATACGGTAGGTCATCGCTTAAAACACGAGGAGGAGCAAATTATCTGACTTAGATAAAGGCTCCAACGAACTGGTGACAAAGCGGTAGCTTCGGGGGACGTGAGGGTACTCTTGGTATCCCTCTGTGAGGTGGCAGATGGTCCATGAAACCCGGCCTCACAGAGGTTAAGGTCTGCGGTAGAAGAGCCAATAGTATGCCTTGGTTGCTATGCGAGCGACCTAAAGACTGGAATGGATTAGCGTGGAGTCGACGATACTTGTTTTTGCCCTGGATAGCACGTCGCCGACTAACTACCATCTTTAGTCAATCGTGTACGAACGGAAAGGCAGAGAACTCCCAACAGACCATGTGCTTGCTATCGAGTCATGGGTGAGGTGGGCCCATAGGAAAGTGGGGCTATAGTGGGGCCGGGATGTAGTTCTCATACATGATTTTTCTTGGATTGCCTTTCAGTAGTTTAGGGAGGGGTCACGTGGGACCATAGCCACGGATACAAAAACAGACCTTGATATCTGCATCAGCAGACGACTTAAACCTCCCGACCGAGTTCCGTATTTCTTGATTTGCCCTGGCACGGAACTCGGATGGCACATTGAGGTACATGTGCGTCTAGACATGGAAAACGGTTCACGATACATACGTGGGATAAAGGGCGTGGTTGACGGGTGGCATAATCCCTAGTGGCCCTAGGTGGCTTGAACCCAAACCGAGACACGGAAACGTTCATTAGGTAGCATAATCCCTAGTGGTCCTAGGTGGCATAAATCCTAAGTGAACACGCGATAGTTCATGGTAAGAAAACATAACCAGATCAAGGGTAGCAGTCCGAAACAACATCAAGGATAAAATGGTACTACGTTAAGGTGGTATAGGTTTACATGGGAAAGCCCGTACAGCCTACGGCAAAGGACTGAACTTATACATGGAAAGAAAACATACGAGTTGGGAAAACCTATATATGCTATATATTAGGTTGACATGGACCATTACATGACATTGGGCAAGGGACATTCATAGTTAATACATGACGCGGGTTGGGATACTAGTACGAGAGGTGCAGAGCAAATATACATGTTAGAACCATGAGAAATATACCTGATAGTAACCTCGGGATGTTATACATGATAGATACCTTGGGATAGTATACTTGATAAAAACCTGACGATGTGATACCTTGACTTACCTTGACACCGTAGCTTATCATGATACCTTAGTTTATCCTGATACAGTAGTTCAGCCTGTTATCTTGGTTTAGCTTATCTATCTTGTAGACATCCTTATGTTTACTTTTAGTTTATGCATGTCATGTTACCTTTGCCTGTTTTTATACTGGAAGTAGATAGGACTTACCAGTCTTTATGACTGACCCCGTTTTCTTTCGCCTCTTTGTCTTCTGTTTCCCCCCCAGGTTTCCAGGGAGGAAATGATGTTGTTTAGTTCGGACCTCTTATGCTTGAAGGTCATCATGTATAGCTTGGTCTTCTCTTGGCTATGGCTGCTTCACCGCTTTATTTTGGGGAATAATTTATGAAAAGGTTTTATGCTTCTTTACTATTGCAAGACAAGTTTTGATGTATTCTGATGTAAAAGGATTTAGACCTTATTTTACAAGGTAATGAAATTTGTTTTACTTCCGCTGTTTTATATATGTTCTGTCTTGTAATATTTCTGTGCATGTTTACCTCGATAATGCTTCACCAAACCTAGTGCATTCCCTTTGTGAGTGACCCTAGCGGAGGTGGGGTGTTACATTTTGGTATCAGAGCAGAAGGTTACCAGACTGGGCAAAAGTTTTTAAAACCTTTTGAAAACTATTTGAGAAACCGTTTACAAAGAAGCATTTTTCAAGAAAAGTTTTTTTTAAAGGCTATTCCCCAAAAGCCATTAGCACTATCCTTTGTTTCCTTGATTGAACCTCTTTTCCTTTCTTTCCTCTATCTGTAGTCACAATAGTTTTAACTGCGACTAATCCTTGTCTAGCTACGTAAGTGTTTTCCCGTGCGATGAAGGAAGTTCTTGAGAGACCTGTTACTGAAGTTATAAGAAGGGATAATAAGAGCAAGGATAAAGGACATGAGCTTAAGAATAAGCAACTTGTTGGTATAGATTAGTCCACGATGGAAGGCAATGACAAGATCAGCGAGAGGGCAATTGTATGCTCTCACTCCTAACGTACCTAAGAGGGATGGTATCGTTTCTGTTAAAGGTTTAGCCTTTCTTTTCTATCATCCCGTCCAGACTTTGTTTTGATCATCGCATCATTTAAGTCTGCTTCGATAGTTAAGTCTCTGCACCTTAGTACTAGCATGGTAGAAGATCCCACTTTAGTCCCAAAATCTGGTTGGAGAGTCGGTCCATTTATTCATGACTTGTTTGGATTTGAGAACGTCTATGCCAAGTGTTGAGATTAGAAGCAATGCTTCTATTGTTGGGCTATGGATGGATTCTAGGGGTAAAGTGGTTATCCAGTAAGGGATACCATTCTCGGTTTTGAAAAGAGGGTAGTCAGACTCTTTGCTTGCTTTGGTAATACCCTCGAAGCCTCGTGTAACCTTTTAGGCTTTGTCGTGGTTAGTTACCTAGAATCACTTGATGTATTTATCGGAAACCTCTGATCCGATCAAGTAACGTTCGCCAATAAGGCGGATGGTTCATTCCGCTTAAGCATGGGTTATAGGAATCACCCTAGTAAGTGCACGTGGTAACATGGATTGACATCGGTAAACGGGATCCAGAATTCACTAGTGAATTTTGGAGAGCTTGCATTAGTACGCAGATATGTTTGGGCCGAGCATACTAGGGAAAGAATAAGTGGAAGTGAAACAAGAGGCGACCGTGAAATGAGTTCTAACTCATACCTTGGAAATAGGAATCAAGGAGCTACGAAATCATGAAGTCAAAGGCGGTCAAGGCACAATGGAATTAAGCTCAAGGAAATGTGGCTTAGACGTGCGCATCATGTCTCTTTTTAAGAGTATATCGTTGATCCCTGGTTCTCCTGTAGAGCTTGCTTGCATGCTATCGCTTGGTGGATATCCTCTCGGTCCGGTTTTTGTTGCAAACCCCGTAAGGAATTTGTCTTGTTTATCTCCTCGACATTATCTTGGGAACCTTATGTAGAACTCTATGGATGTAAACATGTATTTGAAACATGTTATGATTGATATGGTTGCAAATGGTTGCAAGTGGTTGCTCGTGGATGCGCGAATACACGTTAGATACTAGATCGACACACTCACATTTTGCATTGCATATGCACGAGTATTTATACTTGTTTGAAAGTTAATGTGTTGTCATGCGGATGTTGCATATGGATGAATGTTTGTGCACACATATAGTGTTTATATGACTAGGACTATTTGCATACATGTTGGATTCATGGCACTAAACATATTTTGCATTAGAAAGATCATTCAGGCCTGATCATTAGCATTAGCTAAGGAACATATACACACACTTTCTGCATGTGTTCATAAAGCACTAGAGTCTTTTAAGGACCATGGTTGCCTGTGGAAGATGTTTTGAGTAGATGGATGACGAATGGTAGGATACGTTCTTCCTAACTTGGAGATTTCGGGGACGAAATCCTTTAAGTTGGGGAGGATGTAACAACCCGGATTTTTACAACATGCTAAGACGAGAATCAAGTCAGAATTTAATTATAAAATCTGAATCTAGGGAAACGGGCTATGCCATTTCGTTCGTCTCAGAAAAATACGCGAAATAGAGTCCGAGTTTTCGAAAATCGGAGTCCGTATGACCAAGTTATGGCCCGTCAAAGTTTTCAGAAAATTTCAAGTTCAAAAACAGTTCAAATTTGAATTCAGATTTCAAATTCAGCCAAGCAGAAGAGGCGGGGAAAATTCCCGCCACCCGCAAGTCGTCTGGGGAGTCGACTTGGGAGTCGACACACCCCAGGTGGTGTCGACTGCCCAGTCGACACCCCTGTCGACTTGGGTGGTCGGCCAGTTTGGCCTGTGTGCACCTGACTTGTTCTTCAAGACATGGTTGGAGGCTTGTGACGGATTTTAAAGGTTCAGATCTATCATAGGGTTAATCTAAGGGCCTAAACTACTCCTAATCTCTATAAAAAGACCCCTAAGCCTACCCTAAACCCTCACAAATCACTCATGCCACGAAGTGCCGCCAAAATCTATCTTGATCACGGCCTCCATCTCCAACTCCAAGAGCTCATGCATTAAAATTGAATCCGAATCAAAGGTGCTAGCTTGCTACATCAAATCAAGGGAGTGAATCAACGTTGCTATGCAACTATTCTTCAACAAAGGAGCCACCTTTCTTGGTCACGACGATTCATGATCTTTCCCTAAGCCTCGCTAAGTAAGTTCTAGCTACTTGTAGATTCTAACGGTGGTTCTAATGTGACATGGGATAAAATGCGATGAAACATAAGTATGCTAGCCTATGTGAACCTAACTTTGCCTCTTTTCTATGATCTATGACCTTGGGCTAAGTTTTGGCGATTTAATCATGCCACTCATGTTATGCTTAGCCTAGTTCATCTTGCAAGTTTGAATCTTTATCTATGGAATGTTAGCATGAACCTTTGGGAACCATTTGACTTGTGAAACATTGGCAAAGACTTGACTTTGGGGCTTATGCATGTAAATGAACCCAAACCCCTTATGTTATCATGCATGTTTGTGGCCAAATTCTCTTATGATACTATGCATGTTTGTGGCCAAATTCCCTTATGATACTATGCATGTTTGTGGCCAAATTCTCTTATGATACTATGCATGTTTGTGGCCAAATTCCCTTATGATACTATGCATGTTTGTGGCCAAAAACCCCTTATGATGTTATGCATATTTTGAGGCCAAACCCCTTATGATACTATGCATGTTTGTGGCCAATCCCTTCTTGACATCGTGCATGTTTTGAGGCCAATATGTAGCATAGTATCCTTACTATGTTGACTCGCTTTTACTTGGGTTGGAAACACGATTTGGGGTAGGATAGACGAGCGTGATTATGACATGAAAATTTGATATGGGATTTCATGAAAATATGACACTCATGATACACCTAAATGGGGACATGACATGTGGGGTAAACATGGGACTTGAAACTAGACACGTGGGTTGTAAGTGTAATATGACACTAGACCAAACATGAAAGTGGCCAACTCGAGGTTGGGTTGAGTTTGTAGCATAAATCTACCCGGACCCGCCCGGCTTAACTAGTGGCTACAAACAATAGGACCCAATGTGGGTAGTTGGTCATATAGCACTTAAAACCCGAGGTTAGACTAGGTTGCGGTGTAAATCTACCCGGAACCGCCCGGCTTAACTAGTAACCACAATAAAGTCTAATGTGAGAGGTTGGGGTGCATTAATCTTATTAATGCTACATGAAAAGGTTAAGTAATTTTGACTAATGACACTTAACCGATATGACACGAATGGGTAGGTTAAGTGGAACCGGACTTGATTTCTTAATGACACTTAACCAAACAAGACAATTAGGGAATGGGGTTAAGTAATTTACACTTAACTAATCCAACTTGGTAATTAGATGGGGTTAAGTAACTTAGACTTAACTAATCTAAACACGGTAATTAGATGGGGTTAAGTAATCTACACTTTATCCAAACACGGTAATTAGATGGAGTTAAGTAACCTACACTTAACTAATCTAAACACGGTAATTAGATGAGGTTAAGTAACCTACACTTAACTAATCTAAACACGGTAATTCGATGGGGTTAAGTTAAACCCTTAACCAATCTAAACTTGGTAATTCAATGAGGTTAAGTAACTTATACTTAACCAATTATACATGATGATTTGATGGGGTTAAGCAACCATGCTTAACCAATCTAATATGAGAGCTTGATAGGGTTAAGTCACGAGACCGTTTAAATATACTTAACCATTAAAATACGATTAGTGGATGAGGTTATGTTAACCTATACTTAACCAATCCGACTCAATAATCCGATGAGGTTAAGATAATCTATGCTTAACCAATCTAACACGATAATCTGATAGGGTTAAGATAAACGAATAATTAACCAATTTGACTTGATGATTGAATAGGATTAAGTCATGAGCTCCTTGGTATACTTAACCAACTTGTAGGACTAGGTCTTGGACTTGAATACTTAGCCAAATCTTGACATGATTCGTAGGCAGGTTAAGTCACGAACTTAAATGACAATACTTAACCCATTAGACAAAACCCTAGTTCAGGGGACTAGGTGGAAAACCGGGATTAACAAGGATAACGGGAAAGGAGATTAAGTGGTAAACCTGAGTTTGGGAAACTAAGTAGTAATTCTTAGTCGAGGAATTTGGACCAGTTCACAGATAGATGAGTAACCCGATACGGTAGGTCATCGCTTAAAACACGAGGAGGAGCAAATTATCTGACTTAGATAAAGGCTTCAACGAACTGGGTGGCGAAGCGGTAGCTTCGGGGGACGTGAGGGTACTCTTGGTATCCCTCTGTGAGGTGGCAGATGGTCCATGAAACCCGGCCTCACATAGGTTAAGGTCTGCGGTAGAAGAGCCAAGAGTATGCCTTGGTTGCTATGCGAGCGACCTAAAGACTGGGATGGATTAGCGTGGAGTCGACGATACTTGTTTTTGCCCTGGATAGCACGTCGCCGACTACCTACCATCATTAGTCAATCGTGTACGAACGGAAAGGCAGAGAACTCCCAACAGACCATGTGCTTGCTATCGAGTCATGGGTGAAGTAAGCCCATAGGAAAGTGGGGCAATAGTGAGGCCGGGATGTAGTTCTCATACATGATTTTTTTTGGATTGCCTTTCAGTAGTTGAGGGAGGGGTCACGTGGGACCATAGCCACGGATACAAAAACAGACCTTGATATCTGCATCAGCAGACGACTTAAAGCTCCCGACCGAGTTCCGTATTTCTTGATTTGCCCTGGCACGGAACTCGGATGGCACATTGAGGTACATGTGCGTCTAGACATGGAAAACGGTTCACGATACATACGTGGGATAAAGGGCGTGGTTGACGGGTGGCATAATCCCTAGTGGCCCTAGGTGGCTTGAACCCAAACCGAGACACAGAAACGTTCATTAGGTAGCATAATCCCTAGTGGTCCTAGGTGGCATAAATCCTAAGTGAACACGCGATAGTTCATGGTAAGAAAACATAACCAAATCAAGGGTAGCAGTCCAAAACAACATCAAGGATAAAATGGTACTACGATAAGGTGGTATAGGTTTACATGGGAAAGCCCGTACAGCCTACGGCAAAGGACTGAACTTATACATGGAAAGAAAACATACGAGTTGGGAAAACCTATATATGCTATATATTAGGTTGACATGGACCATTACATGACATTGGGCAAAGGACATTCATAGTTAATTTATGACGCGGGTTGGGATACTAGTACGAGAGGTGCAGAGCAAATATACATGTTAGAACCATGAGAAATATACCCGATAGTAACCTCGGGATGTTATACATGATAGATACCTTGGGATAGTATACTTGATAAAAACCTGACGATGTGATACCTTGACTTAGCTTGACACTGTAGCTTATCATGATACCTTAGTTTATCCTGATACAGTAGTTCAGCCTGTTATCTTGGTTTAGCTTATCTATCTTGTAGACATCCTTATGTTTACTTTCAGTTTATGCATGTCATGTTACCTTTACCTGTTTTTATACTGGAAGTAGATAGGACTTACAAGTCCTTATGACTGACCCCGTTTTCTTTCGCCTCTTTGTCTTCCGTTCCCCCCCCCCCCCCCAGGTTTCCAGGGAGGAAATGATGTTGTTTAGTTCGGACCTCTTATGCTTGAAGGTCATCATGTATAGCTTGGTCTTCTCTTGGCTATGGCTGCTTCACCGCTTTATTTTGGGGAATAATTTATGAAAAGGTTTTATGCTTCTTTACTATTGCAAGACAAGTTTTGATGTATTCTGATGTAAAAGGATTTAGACCTTATTTTACAAGGTAATGAAATTTGTTTTACTTCCGATGTTTTATATATGTTCCGACTTGTAATATTTCTGTGCATGTTTACCTCGATAATGCTTCACCAAACCTAGTGCATTCCCTTGGTGAGTGACCCTAGCGGAGGTGGGGTGTTACACATGTATTGTGCACGTGCAGAATGTATATATATGTGTGTGTGTGTGTATGTGAGAGAGAGAGAGGGAGAGAGAGAGAGAAATAGAGATGATGTCTGCCTTGTGGTATTTACAGTGAATCATTGTGAATAACACAAGCTGTCTGAACACGGATGGATATATACAAATCAGATCAGGTCATGAAATATGATAGGAAACACACCAAAATTCTAAGGCAAATAAATTTTAAAATAAAATTATATCTTCTAGAATTAAAAATATTTTGCTCCAGATTATTGTTTGTGTTTCTGTGATAGGTAAGCAAAAGACTGGACTGATTGTGTAACAGTATATGAGTGAGTGACTGTATATGAATGTATTTGTACAACTGAGTGATGAAAATGAGTGACAAAGTGTTGTAGTGAGGATCTGATGTAACAAATGAAATTAATTGTAAAATTGAATTGTAATATATCAATGGAATATACAAATAGTGGAGTTGTAAGACTGTACTGTTGAAATGTTGAAATAAAATATTATATTCATATAAAATACTACTTGAATTATTTAAGTTCTTGTGCAGTAGAATTCTATTTAAATATAAATATTTAATTCTGTTTGTGATGTAGTAGAACAGTACAATTGTAAACACATTTATAATAATAAATATATGTTTGTTATTATCAAACAAACATCATAGAATTGTTAGATACAACATCATGATTGCTCAGATCATGTCTGGGAAATACACATGTTGAACCTCTGCTAGAATCCAGTGGTCATGGTTCACCTAAGGGGTCCTGGGTCATGGACATCTTTGGGGATGGACATCGGGATCATCCTCATCCATGTCTCCAGCTTCATTCGCTTGGTTTTGATATGGTTGGTGAGGCAGAGCCATTTGATCTTGTTTAAGCGGAACTTGGGCAAGTTGGTTTGCTATAAGCGTAGGCCCCAAGTTCAGAGCAGTGACAGTTGGATTCTGCCGAGGAGGTTGTCAGTTACTGGGGCCTGGTTCGTCATTAATAACCAATAGGAACGGTCGCGTTGACATGTTAAGTTATAGTAGTTCCATTACCATTTCCATTTTCGTTGGCATTAGTGTTGGCGAGGCCATTGGCGCTAACAGTCATCCTCTCTTTTTGGCTCCAGCCCCGAGTATCGGAAGGAGAAATTTCCGAGGCATTGAGCTGCGACCGAGCGTTGTTCTTATTAAACTAGAGATGAACAACGTGATGTTGTCTGTCCTAAAGTTTATGCATTAGCTCAATGTTTGTCTTCAATGTTTCATTGAGCTCTCGAGTTCTATCCTCCAACTTTTTATTATGTGCGTAGAGCTGCGCCAGGTTGCTGGAGCATCGGGGTCAGTAGAAGGAGCAAGATCCATGTCTAACTATCATAAGCAGATTTGGGAGGTAGGTTGGGAAGAATCCTGAGTAGTGCATCAAAGTCGAGATGGAAATGCATGGAAAGAAGTGAGTATAAGTTCTCAGTGAAAGCACCATAGTGTTGACGATTAAAATTGTCTTCACACCCAGAGATTCTCAATTACTTGAGAATAGTGTTTCACGTACAAAAAATTTAAGTGCGGAAAGCAGAAATAACACAAGATTTATAGTTATTCTATCTGTAATGTACCTACATCCACTTTTAAGGAGTTTGAGGATTTTATTGATAATTGAGGGTTACACGTACATGTCATCATCATGGGAATATTGGTTAAGTACTAGGAAGTCATGTTTCAATATGTTATGTCTTGGTGGGAAAACAAAGTTCTTCTTCTTCCTTGAGTTCTAGGCAGCCATTAATGAGTCCCTATGACCTTATAGAGCTCTCAGCTAATCCAAAATCCAACTCTTGTAAAGAATGAGCAAGGGGGTATTTATAGGTAGTGGATTAGGTTGGAGTAGGTGAGATTTGGGGGGGCACAGTAGCAAATTTCATATCCCTAGGAGGCGGCATCACTAATTTTGCATCCCCCTGAATCGAGATGGAAAGTTTTGTATTTTGAGGGATTTAATAGGTTCATATCCCTCGGGGATATAGAACTTCTATCACCCGTGGGATACGAAATTCGTACCCCAGGGATACGAATTTCGTACCCCAGGGATACGAAATTTCGTGCCCAAAGGGAACGAAATTTCGTTCCCAAAGGGTACGAAATTCGTATCCCAGGAGATACAGTGAGGTCGATATGTACTTGAGGGATGCGAGATGGGGAATCAGAGTTAGAAGGATTTAAAGTCTGGTGGTGTGGGTTTTTCGATGATGAGATTCGAAGTTAGTGGGGGTGAAACCAAAGGGATTTGAATTCCTGGATACGAAATCGAGGGATTCAAAATCCTTTCGTGGACCGTACCTGGGGGATGCGAAATTCGTGTTTAGAGGTGTTGTGAGGCCTACATCGCACGACTTCTCTCGGGCCTGAACCCTTAGTTCACTGGTGACACTTCGGGCTGTGGTGTCGCACGATGAGCCAAGTAGAGTGGGACTAGTATTCTTTTGGGAACCGGACCAAAAGGCCAGTTAACAGCCTATATATGAAGCTGCTATTTTTTTGTTTAAACTGCAGTAATTTCTTCATATAGCCTCGGAACTGGGTGAGGCTTCGGTTGATAAACTCACACCTAAACTACGAATAGTGGGGAACACTTGGATGTTTCGTCTTGTGAATAAACACTGTAGTTCTCCAAGGTGACCAACACATGTACTTAGAAAATAACACGTTTTGTTCTCATACTTGAACTCTTCATATATACAAATTTGCTATTCATTGTTAAACTATAATAACTTCTTCATTACTTCGAAATCGGGTGAGATTTCAACCGATAAACTTCCACCTAAATTGCGGGTAGTACGAAACACTTGGATATTTCATGTTGCGAATGAACGTTGTAGTTCTCCTAGATGAGTAATGTTTATACTTAGAAAATAACAAGCAATATTCTCATATTTGAACTCCGCCAACACGTAAAGCCGCTATTTTTTTTTTCAAGCAATGATGATTTCTTCTTACTACTTTGAAATCGGGAAAGGACTCCATCATTGATCTTCCACATAATTACAAACAGTATGGAGCACTCAGATACTTCATCTTCTGAAAGCACGCTGTAATTCTCCAAGGTGATCAACGGTTATACGTAAATAATAGCAGATAATATCCAGATGGATTAAATGAGTAACTTACATAATAGGTGGGTTGAGTCAGATATTATTTCGTATTAAATATATCAAAATAAATGAGTAGAAAATGTGTTGAGTCAAATTTTAATTGACTCGCATACGATCCTACATGACTCATTTGACACTTCTATACACTGCTATGACACTTAGAGTGGTCTTCGTACAAAGTAGTAGCCGAGAAATCCTGGCCGTCCAATTTGGGCCTTTGCGTTGGAGTTAATTAATAGGCTAATTTTGTTTTGCTTGTACATCCTTCTCGGTTTTAATATAACGTAATTTTTATTTTGAGTTAACCATAAAAAACTTTCCCCTGATTTCTATTCTTTCCAATATATAAAAGGACAAACGCAAATGTTTATGATTAAAATGAGAAATTTGAAAATCTAAGTGGTGATGCTATTTCTTTACATGTTTACATTGAGCTGATAGAGGGCTTGAATTTTTTTTTTACATATATACATCATGTTGGTAATGACAAAGATAGAAATGGATGAATAGGTAAGGTTCACAACTTTCATGTTGAGATTTTCAGTTCAACTCTTACCTTTTTTATGCACAAGGCCTGAGTAATTTTTTCCATATGACCGACTTGTTTGCAAATCGGCCTAACATTACAACAGTAATGCAAAGTAATATAAATAATCCTAACCTGATATAAGCTAGCTTTGAAATTTGAATTAGTTAGTTATACTCAGATGCATTCTTTTTCGAATGGAAAACGATAAATTGAAGGGGTTGGAGAAGGGGAAAGTTCCTGAAAGGGGAATACGTTCTTTTAACAAAAGGGGCAACATGAAAGTAGAAAAATTATTATTTGATTGACTATTTATGTTATTATTTTATTTATATTAATTATTTTTAAACCTATAATACAAAATACAAAAAACATAATACGGAATATGAAATAAAAATTTATATTTCATGTCAATTCTTCTTATAGTTTCTACATTTTCACAGCAATCATCACTATTTTTATTAATAACATTTTACTCTAAAAGTTATCTTTGGTTCCCTACTCTTCATTTTGCTATGGAGTGAAAGATTTCTTATTTGTCCATTACATCCTTCCCACCCTGCCCTAACGAACGTAAATGTGGGTGGAAATTACTATGGTGGAATACAAAGCAGAATAAAACAAGTATATTACAATGAGGTTGTCATGTGGCATAATATTGTCCAATGAACTGAATTTCTTGCCAATCTTCAATATTAGGATCACTACTTCTTAAGCTTGGATTCGCCATTCGATAGAAAGTAGAAGAGGAGAAAATAGTTGTATGAGACGATGAAGGAGAACTGAAGAGTTGAGATTATAATGAGCTTTAGGGAGACGTTCGCGTCAGATGCGTCCTATACGAACGTCTCCCCAACAATAGTAACCTCGAACTGGGCAATTCAATAGGTCCACTTCACGCTCAATGTGTCTGGCGCTCGTACGTGGATGCCAACGTGAACTATCCAACTAAGAAAAAAACACTACCACAGAGTTATATTCTTAGTCTGCCTGAGTTTTTTCTTTGGCCAATGCCACCTCGAGTCTAACAAATGTACTTTTTGTTGGGATAGTCACACCTGAATGCTTACACAACTAGAATTAATGTGTATTTTACACTTATTAGTATTATGATGGAGCATAGTGAATGGTGAGACAATTATATGATGTCAAGTCCGCATTTTCATATATTTTTACGCTTTAGAAAATTCATTTTGAAACATTAGTTTTGACTCAAGAATTTCAAGAATATATATATATATATATATATATATTCGTTTTAACAGTTGAAAAATGATTTTACAGATCAAAATAATAGGTATACGTCAAATACATGTTTGAGCATGTCGACATATAGCTGCCATATTTTTAATTTCCAAAGGAAGTGTCTTTTCATTATTTAAGAACGTTGCAACCTTTAGGACACTATAAATAGGGGTCAATTTCGAATATTTAATAACTTCTTGTTCACCTTCTTCACACCTTTACTTACAACCATTAAAATACCCAAAATTCTTGATTTCTATGCTTATACTCTGTCGATTTCAACAAAATCTATATCATTCTCTTTCTCTTCTCAATCTCTATCAACTACTATCTATTTGGAAGTGCTACTGAAGAGTTCTAGGGCTGTTGTAATTGTTTGGGAAAGGGTTTGTTCCTTATAGCCCTGAAATCAAGAAAAGAGAGCGATGTTAACCTTGTAGTCGTGAAATCAAGGGTGGTGGAATCGGTGTTAACTTTGCAGTCGTGAAATCAAGGGTGTTGTACTTGGATATTGTTAATAATAAAACTCTGCGCTATCTAATGTTGCGTGGGACTAGACGGAGTAATCAGAACCAACATAAAATCCGGTGTGTTCTTTCCTTTTCTGCATTTTCTATTTACTTATATTTGCATTTGTAATCATTTCCGATGTGATAATCATTGTATGATTCATATAGTAATTCAAGTTGGTTTAAGATTTCAATAAATTCCTCATAAACACTATTCACCCTCTCTATTGTTAGTCTTGCCTTAAGATCCGCATTTCGCATCCTTAACAGAACATGTTACACTGTTTTGATATTTGCATGTATTTTTGAGTACACATGCATGTGCATTGTATTTGCACCAAATTCTTGTGACTGTTCTATTTCATGCTTCATTTTGGAGCTGATATGAAATGCTCCCTGAACTATGTGTGTATATGTACAAACTTGTATATATGTGTGTATGTGTGTGTGTGTGTATACACTCACACACACATGTGTGTGTGTGTGTGTGTGTGAACTTGATTCATGCATACTTGAACAGATGGCTGAACGTGCTCCATCTTGGATTGCTATGTACATTCTTGAATTTGATATCACTTTGTTTTGTACATGTTTTCACTATCTTGTTTGTTGTTGCCATGATGCATGCACATCACTGTTGTACAAATTTATGTATATATATATCACACACACACACACACACACACACACACACATATATATATATATATGTGTGTGTGTGTGTGTGTGTGTGTATTTGTTGTACACTATTTTGAGAACTGCTGACTTGTGTGATCATGGATACTTGCTGCATGAAAATGTTGTCAAGCTTCACCTGACTCGTTATATTTGGTATATTTTTTCCTTTCTGACCATATTGCCCTAGCACAGAATATATGTGTATATAAATACACATGTATGTGTATACATGTATTATGCATGTGCAGAATATATATATGTGTGTGTGTGTGTGTGTGTGAGAGAGAGAGAGAGAGAGAACTAGAGATGATGTCTACCTTGTAGTATTTACAGCGAATCACTGTGAATATCATAAGCTGTCTAGACACGGATGGATATATACAAATCATATCAGGTCATGAAATATGATGAGAAACACACCAAAATTCTAAGGCAAATAAATTTTAAAATAAAATTATTTCTTCTAGAATTAAAAATATTTTGCTCCAGATTATTGTTTGTGTTTCTGTGATAGGTAAGCAAAAGACTCGACTGATTGTGTAATAGTATATGAGTGAGTGACTGTATATGAATGTATTTGTACAACTGAGTGATGAAAATGAGTGACAGAGTGTTGTAGGGAGGAGCTGATGTAACAAATGAAATTAATTGTAAAATTGAATTGTAATATATCAATGGAATGTACAAATAGTGGAGTTGTAAGACTGTACTATTGAAATGTTGAAATAAAATATTATATTCATATAAAATACTGCTTGAATTATTTAAGTTCTTGTGAAGTAGAATTCTATTTAAATATAAATATTTAATTCTGTTTGTGATGTACTAGAACAGTACAATTGTAAACACATTTATAATAATAAATATATGTTTGTTATCATCAAACAAATATCATAGAATTTTTAGATACAACATCATGATTGCTCGGATCATGTCTGGGAAATACACATGTTGAACCTCTGCTAGAATCCAGTGGTCATGGTTCACCTAAGGGGTCTTGGGTCATGGACATATTTGGGGATGGACATCGGGATCATCCTCATCCATGTCACCAACTTCATTCGCTTGATTTTGATATGGTTGGTGAGGCAGAGCCATTTGATCTTGTTTAAGCGGAACTTGGGCATGTTGGTTTGCTATAAGCGTAGGCCCCAAGTTCAGAGCAGCGACAGTTAGGTTCTGCCGAGGAGGTTGTCAGTTACTGGAACCTGGTTCGTCATTAATAACCAATAGGGAACGGTCGCGTTGACATGTTCCCTCGTTGAAAGTTCTAATAGTTCCATTACCATTTACGTTTTCGTTGTCATTAGTGTTGGCGAGGCCATTGGCCCTAACAGTCGTCCTCTTTCTTTGGCTCCGGCCCCGAGTATCGGAAGGAAAACTTTCCAAGGCTGCGACCGAGCGTTGTTCTTATTAAACTAGAGACGGGCAACGTGACGTTGACTTTCCTAAAGTTGATGCATTAGCTCAATGCTTGTCTTCAATGTGTCATTGAGCTCTCGATTTCTATCCTCCAACTTTTTATTATATGCAAGGAGTTGTGCCTGGGTTGCTGGAGCATCGAGGTCAGTAGAAGGAGCAAGATCCATGTCGGTCGGGTTCCCCGTGGATTGGGGTTGTTGAGAAGCAACAGTGTCGGCCACTGCGGAGGGTTCGATAATTAGGTTCTTTTCTCGTTTAACTATCACAAGCAAATTCGGGCGGTAGGTTGGGAAGAAAATTGAGTAGTGCGTCAAAGTCAAGATGGAAATGCATGAAAAGAATTGAGTATAAGTTCTTAGTGAAAGCATCAAAGTGTTGACGATTAAAATTGTCTTCACACCCAGAGATTCTCAATTACTTGAGAATAGTGTTTCGCGTACAAAAAATTTAAGTGCGGAAAGAAGAAATAACACAAGATTTATAGTGTTTCTATCTGTAAGGAACCTACGTCCACTTTGAAGGAGTTTGAGGATTTTATTGATTATTGAGGGTTACACGTACATGTCATCATCATGGGAATATTGGCTAAGTACTAGGAAGTCGTGTTTCAATATGTTATTTCTTGGTGGGAAAACAAAGTTCTGCTTCTTCCTTGAGTTCTAGGCAGCCATTAATGAGTCCCTATGACCTTATAGAGCTCTCAAATAAGCCAAAATCCAACCCTTGTGAAGGACGAGCAAGGGGGTATTTATAGATAGTGGATTAGGTTGGAGTAGGTGAGATTTGGGGGCCACAGTAGCAGATTTCATATCCCTAGGAGGCAGCGTCACTAATTTTGCATCCTCCTGAATGGAGATGGAAAGTTTTGTATTTTGAGGGATTTAGTAGGTTCGTATCCCTCGGGGATACAGAATTTCTATCGCCCGTGGGATACGAAATTCGTACCCCAGGGATAAGAAATTCGTAACCCAGGGATACGAAATTTCGGACCCAAAGGGTACGAAATTCATATCCCAGGAGATACAGTGAGGACGGTATGTGCTTGATGGATGCAAGATGGGGAATTAAAGTTAGAAGAATTTGAAGTCTAGTGGTGTGGGTTTTTCGACGATGAGATTCGAAGTTAGTGGGGTGAAACCAAAGGGATTTGTATTCCTAGATACGAAATTGAGGGATTCAAGATCCTTTTGTGGAGCGTACCTCGGGGGATGCGAAATTCATGTTTAGAGGTGTTGTAAGGCCTACACTCTCACAACTTCTCTCGGGCCTGAACCCTTAGTGCACTGCCGATACTTTGGGCTGTGGTGTCGCGCGACGAGCCGAGTCGAGTGGGACTTGTATTATTTTGGGAACCGGACCAAAAGGCCAGTTAACAGCCTATATGTGAAGCTGCTTTTTTTTGTTTAAACTGCAGTAATATCTTCATATAGCCTCAGAACAGGGTGAGACTTCGGCTGATAAACTCACACCTAAACTATGAATAGTGGGGAACACTTGGATGTTTCGTCTTATGAACAAACACTGTAGTTATGCCAGGTGACCAACACATGTACTTAGAAAATAACAGGTTTTGTTCTCATACTTGTATTCTGCAAATATACAAATTTGTTATTTTATTGTTAAACTATAATAACTTCTTCATTCTACTTCGAAATCGGGTGAAATTTCAACCGATAAACTTCCACCTAAATTACGGATAGTATGAAACACTTGGATATTTCATGTTGTGAATGAACGTTGTAGTTCTCCAAGATGACTAATGTTTATACTAAGAAAATAACAAGCAATATTCTCATATTTGAACTCTGCCAACACATAAAGCCGCTATTTTCGCCAACACATAAAGCCGCTATTTTTTTTCAAGCAATGATAATTTCTTCTTACTACTTTAAAATCAGGAAAGGACTCCTTCATTGATCTCCCACATAATTACAGACAGTATGGAGCACTCAGATACTTCATCTTCTGAAAGAACGCTTTAATTCTCCAAGGTGATTAACGGTTGTACATAAATAATAGCAGACAATATCCAAATGAATTGAATGAGTAACTTACTTAATAGGTGGGTTGAGTCAGATATTATTTCGTATTAAATATATCGAAATAAATGAGTAGAAAATGTGTTGAGTCAAATTTTAATTGACTCGCATACGATCCAACATGACTCATTTGACACTTTTATACACTGCTATGACACTTAGAGTGGTCTTCGTGCGAAGTAGTAACCGAGAAATCCTGGCCGTCAAATTTGGGCCTTTGCATTGGAGTTAATTAATAGGCTAATTTTGTTTTTCTTGTACATCCTTCTTGGTTTTAATCTAACGTAATTTCTATTTTGAGTTAACCATAAAATACTTTCCCCCGATTTCTATGCTTTCCAATAGATAAAAGGATAAACGCAAATGTTTATGATTAAGATGAGAAATTTGAAAATCTAAGTGGTGATGCTATTTCTTTACATGTATACATTGAGCTGATAAAGGGCTTGATTTTTTTTTTTTACATGTATACATCATATTGATAACGACAAAGATAGAAATGGATGAATAGGTAAGGTTTGCAACTTTCATGTTGAGATCTTCAGTTCAACTCTTACCTTTTTTATGGCCTTAGTAATTTTTTTCCATACGACCGACTTGCTTGCAAATCGGCCTAACATTACAACAGTAATGCAAAATAATATAAATCATCCTAACCTGATATACGTTAACTTTGAAATTTGAATTGGTTAGTTATACTTATATGCATTCTTTTTCGAATGGAAAACGATAAATTGAAGGGGTTGGAGAAAGGGAAAGTTCGCGAAAGGGGAATACGTTCTTTTAACAAAAGGGGTAACATGAAAGCAGCAAAATTATTATTTTATTGACTATTTATGTTATTATTTTGTTTATATTAATTATTTTTAAACCTATAATACAAAATACAAAAAGCATAATACGGCGTATGAAATAAAAAATTATATTTCATGTTAATTCTTCTTATAGTTTCTACATTTTCACTGCAATCATCACTATTTTTATTAATAATATTTTACTCTAAAAGTTATATTTGGTTCCCTACTCTTCATTTTGCTATGGAGTGAAAGATTTCTTATTTGTCTATTACATCCTTCCCACCCTGCCCTAACGAACATAAATGTAGGTGGAAATTACTATGGTGCAGTACAAAGCAGAATAAAGCAAGTATAGTACAATGAGGTTGCCATGTGTCATAATATTGTCCAATGAACCGAATTTCTTGCAAATCTTCAATATTAGGATCACCACTTCTTGAACTTGGATTTGCCATTCGATAGAAAGAAAGTAGAAGAGGAAAAAATAGTTATATGAGATGATGAAGGAGAACTGAAGAGTTGAGATTATAATGAGCTTTAGGGAGACATTCGCGTCAGCTGCGTCCGATACAAATGTCTCCCTAACAATAGTAAGCTCAAACTGGGCAATTCAACTAGTCCACTCCATGCTCAATGCATCTGACGCTTCATACGTGGATGCCAACGTGAACTATCCAACTAAGAAAAAAACACTACCACAGAGTTATATTCTTAGTCTGCCTGAGTTTTTTCTTTGGCCAATGCCACCTCGAGTCTAACAAATGTACTTTTTGTTGGGATAGTCACACCTGAATGCTTACACAACTGGAATTAATGTTTATTTTACACTTAGTAGTATTATGATGGAGCATAGCGAGTGGTGAGACAATTATATGCTGTCAAGTCCGCATCCATTGGAGAGATGATCGAATAATCGAAATAAAGGTGAAGTCTATTGACTTGGACTAGCATAAGTATATAGGGTCTGTATTTGGATAGTTTTACAAATATATATCGCCTTTTAGTTGAGTCCAGTTGTACCATGAATTTTTGGTATGTATATATTTCTCCAATATTCCATTGAGATATGAGACATTTATTTATGAATCCCTAATATGAGAGTTGTACAATATTCTTCACCTATATACAATATCTTGTACTAGGATAGAATACTTAATGTTTTGTCTTTTACATAACGAAAGATCATATTATCGTTTAATTTATATGACTTTACATTATTCTAAAACTTTAGGGAATTACTACTAAAGACATTTTTCATAATTATAATTTTACTGGATGATTTGACCAAAAAATATTATAAGGTATTGATAAGGATCGATACAAGGTTTGAAACCACTTCCACTAAATTGAGTTTATGGTTTCTCTTTCCGTATATGGATCATAAAATAAAATGAACCTATGGCTTAGAGATTATTCTAAGTTATATCTGTTGTTGGGCATATTAGTGAGAAATTAATCAATCTTAACGCTTATACCCACTAACTATATACGTAATTAACTGGAGCTAATGAGACTTCTCCTATCATTTCCCACTTTCTAAAAAATTTATAACCTTCATTAACCTTAGTTTTTTCAAGAAGAACTCATTTTTCTTGTACTCTTTGGTAGATGTCTACTGATAGAGAGATAACTTGTAAAGGGGATGGTAGATCCACCATTTTGGCTTCTATGAAATATATGCTCTTGCAGTCATATCTCAGATTTTGAGAACCAAAGTGGATATTTGATATCAGGCAAGTGTGTGCAAATGCGTAAAAACAATAAACATGATCTATATTTGCCAAATTAAAATTAATGAATATTACAATAATTATTCTATTACTCCAAACAAACAGTAAATGGCTATAAAGAAGAAAATAAGGACACATAATATTTATGTTAGTTTCACTATCATAAAGAAGGTAGTGTATGTCCAGCCCAAAAGAGAGAGATTTTGTTTGACATGAGAGAGTTACAAGAGATTCCAAGATAAGAGTTCACATAACAACTGCTTCTATCAGCAATAAACAGAAATAACTTCTCTTATCCAAAATTCCTTGATTAAAGAGACATTCTAATTTGAGATCACTAGTTGAATTCTAGGATGGGTTTATAATGAAGTCTACCCCAAATATATAGTCAGTGAAATTTACGTGAGTCATCAATTAAATCACCAAGATATGGTAACTAATAATGAAGGTAAATTACCGAGGTAACAAATGGCGCAAACATAGCAAGTAAATCACCAATTCCTTTCCGTATCAAAAATGGAAGAAAATAATACCTACATTTATTTCCTTTTCATCACATTCAAATTCAATCCAATAATTTAAGCAAAATATATGTGATTACTTTCGTTTTTTCATATTTTTTTTCCATCTACTTGTGATTTTTTATCACTAAATTTAACAGAGCGATTAACGATATCTCATTACGGCATACCTGTTTATATGGTTAAATTTGGTGCTTTCAACATCCTTTTGACACGAAAATGATTTTTAATTTTAATCATATCTTCACATATGTTTATTAATGAATTTTAAATGATTAAAAAAGGATTAATATTTGTTTTATAATTTTTTTGTAGAATATACTATCATTTTAATGTAAAAATCTAGGTCCAGACCACTATTTGCATCTTAACTTTGCTTGGATGAATTTTGTGAGTTGAATGGATGTCATGGGTGTATATTTAATGTTTAAATGTATGGATTTGATCTTTTTGCCAACCAATTTATGACAGTAAGGAGTGAGTTGATTATGTGGTCAAACAAAGTGAAATTAGCTCAAAATTAAATGAAACTAGAAGAAAAGGATATGAAGGTACGGATGAAGCTATATTTCAACTTGCATATTGATTATATAGGTTTTGGTGGGAGAACTTTAAGTCCGTAAGAGCATCTCTAGCATTTTCTCCAATTTCATGAAGAGAAATGCAGCTAGAAATGTCGCAAACACCCACGTCTTCAGCACTGAGCGGGGGTTTGTGTACGTTTTTTTACGTCCTATGGATTAGCTGCAGAAAGTGCGTTAGCTGTCAAAATTCATTGCTTTTGCAGCATTTGTCCTCAAAGTTTTTGGTCTCCATGGATTAGCTGAGAGAGTAAAGACATTAGAGCTGCCTTAGTTTCGTTCCCGTAGTAGAGCGATTGTAGGTTTTGAAACCCCTTTTCTTATTTAGGTTTAAACGGGGTTTAATACCCCATTTAATATATATATATATATATATATATATATATATATATATGGCATTTATGATATGAACAATGTTCACTACCGCGTTTATATATCACTGTTTCAAAATTCAAACAAGACACCGCCCCATTTGATCCTCGGACCCACACATAAATCAACACTACTCGAGTGCAAGTTTGAAGATAAAAATGGGACATTGTCCCATTTTGACATCTCTAGCCACTACTAGAGATGCTCTAACTAACTTGAAGTATTTATATCTAGTATGCTCTACTTTGGGTTGATCTTCAGTCTTAAAGCCATGTGACTTCGGTCAACCATGGAAGAAACTTGAGGTGACTTATGTGATTAGGATCAAATTTTAAAAGGACTTTGATTGGTGGAGTTTAGCTTAGGGCTGTGCTTCAGGATCAGGAAGAGAAAAGTGATGCTAAGTATTGGGATGGAAATAGAATAAAAATGTGGACTGAAAATTGGAAGTTTTGGCTAAGTGGTCAAGTTGGTATCGATCTCGCTGAAAGAGATGGTTTTAGATCTCGATATGGGGACATAGGCTTGGGAAGAAAAGTTCAGGAAGAAATCAAAGAAGTAAGAAAGGGTGCAAAGTTCAAGTGGGTGCTTACCTCTTTAAGGCTAGTATTGATTTTGAAAATTTTGCTTAGGTCGGGTGAAACTTATGAGAGGAGAATAGTGGTATTTGGGTCGTATTGAGGATGATTGTTTATTTTTCTTTAGATAAGGATGTAATGGCATGATGGTGATTGATGGTTAAGAAACAAAGCGATGTTGGAATGGTTTCAATTTGATGGCTACATGGCTTTGAGAAGTCAATTCTAGAATTAATGAGGAGTTCTAGAAATGTTTCCAATGGTGATGAGTCCAGGTTTGGAGTCACAAAGGGAGTCCATAAGGAAAAGTTTTAGCACAAGAACTTGTGAAGTAGAGTTCATACCTACTTAAATAGAAGATATAACGAGGCAGGTTCTACAACATGAGCCAATGAAATAGAGCTATGTTGTACTCTAATAGAGGAATAAGAAAATATTGAAAAAGGAAGGATTCTAAGATGATGACTAAATTAATTAATCAAACTAAGACAGGTTCAAGACTTGCACGAAGGGATCGTTGATGCCCATAGTGTTCAAACGTGCTTGTAAAGCAAAAGTAAGCGAGGATGCTCGTTAATCATTTGCATGCATATCCGTTGATATAAGACATGGTCCATATACTATGGACTTCTAGGATGGAAAGTGTAGTCTTTCCTGGCCTATCAAACGTCATGGATTTCGACACGAAAGGAACCATACTTTTCATTGGTCTTTGGCATATGACAATCATAAGATTGTTATATGTACAAACCTTGAGTGATAGTGAATATTGTTTGATGGATGATATATTTGTTATAGTTTCTATAATAATTCATTAAATTTTAGTTGGTTGTTTAACATAGGTATTTAGGACATGGATACCTAGGCACTCAACACTATACTTAGGATGTAGTATAGTTTGATGATAATAGGGAAGTATCATAATATTGATGATATATGTCGACTCTTTGGATGTAGAGATATATTAGGTATGATGACACTTATACATTTTGGTTCCTTAACATATCAACTTATGCAGTATTTTGAGATGTTTTGTACCTTAAATTAGATTTTTGTAAGAGTTGAGTTTTTATACTCTGCATCTTGTCATCTCAAATACTCTTGAATGAGTATACAAGATAGTAGGTCAAGGTGATAAATGGTGGCTATATAGAGAATGGGCTAGATGGACATTTCTCATATCATATAAGGACCACTATTCCTACTCCACTATGCAACACTATATAGTCTTGATAGCATTTTCTTATTATTAGGATATAGTATTTGGGTTCATTCAATTATAGAAACTCAATTGTTCAACTATATAACTTTACTAGTCTATACTATGATATTGTACCACTTAATTATTACAATATTGCCTGTTATTTATCCGAGTTAACTATTAAATTTTATTCGATGTTTAATGGGAAATAAGACATGCTTTGCGACTAATTTTTTTCCCTCGACAATCATTCTGCATTAGCCTAGCACCGCAGCAACAACTATATATGTATATTAGGTATAATTTATATAGGACATTCATCACATTTAGTATTCGAACATAGGTTACATGAGTTGATGCCATAATCTATTACAGAGAGGGAAAGAGTTTTAACTCTACTACAGATCGTAAGTGTACGTGTATACACATGAGGGAGAGGAAATATATTTTTATTTAAATTATAATATAATACATATACAATATATAAGTCACGTGCACACATGAGTACCATAGATGTAGTTTTCTTAATTAGAGAATGATTGATCATTCTTGTTGTAAAGTTCTTTTAATTATAGATTAGTCGATCTTGTTTTAGATCAAGAATGGCCAATATAAGAAATACTGTCGGTAACACCATTTGGTGTTGAAGAAGGAGATGACTCAGAGGTTACAAAATATGAATTGTAGGCGTTGTTCAACACAATGATGACAAGCATTTTGAAAATGCATACGTTGCTGCTTATATGTTTTTATGTGTAGTGCTTAAGTGCAGGCACCAGGGATAGTTTTGCCAATTTAAGCAAGGATTGTTATACTCCGGGAGGTAAGCCATTCCTTGGAAAATAATAACCCATATAGGTGTGTTGATGTCCAAAAGTGGCACAACATCCAAAGATTTTAACGCACGTTAAACTAAACAAATGAAAATGAGGATTTAGTAGAGAAATCGCAACATTGTACAATTTATATCGGTCTTCCCTATGTAAGACTATGTCCACTTTGAAGATTTGTCACTTTATTGATCAACTTCTCGGAGTACAATGGTAGATTGAAATTCTTCTCCTAATTACAAGAGTGAAAATCAGGTACCAAAAGTCCTTTTCTCGTTCAGGAGAGGGCTATTTTTTGCGATGTTGAGGAGGGAAGCTCGGAAAGTCACAGGAGACGAAGTCCAAAAGGGCCCAAGGTACAAACCAAAATGCTCGGGGATCGATACCTATGTATTGATCACTCACTTCTACTACAATTGCAGCTTGTAAGGTACCTTTGTATTTACCATATAAATGTGTGCGGTCGATGAAAAGTCAAAGGTCAACAATATACAAATCCTTCAATGCAAAATCCAAAGGCCCAAAAATCACGTTCAAATATGTCATACTCATCAGTTATTATATGTCCAACACTGCCTAAATTAGTTTTCGTAACTTTGGAAAAATACCAACATAGCTTAGAATACGACCACTATTGCAAAAGTGGGCAAATTCGACACTAGTTTTATGTGGTCGTAGGTCGAAAAAGTGTAGCCTTTGCCCCTTTTTTCGCTAAGGCAACACCGGAGAGGCGTTGCATCCACGGTCGTTGCCTTAGCTCTCTATGGCAGCACTTTTGCCCATCTACTGCGATGGAAAGAAAGTATTGCATTATAACCCTATTGCAACAGTACTTGCAAGTAATGCAACAATATACAACGTTGCTTAAGCAGATGTTATAACCTGGCTTCCAGGTCAAGGTAGTGGAGCCCACATGAACCTTTCACGTCAGCTACCAACGCGTCACACGCCATGTCAGCTCTCCACATCAGCTACCAATGTGTCACACACCACGTCAGCTATCCATGTCTGCTGCCTACTGTCACGCGCCACATCCGTTGTGGGACCCACTTGCCATGTGGAATTAATAATATTTTACTTTATGCAACACCACTATATTATGTAATGCAACACTATTATCTTGAAATGCAACATAAAAAAAAGCAAATGCAATAGTAGAAAAAGGAAAATGCTACATTGGGAGAAAGCAAATACAATGCTTTAATTAAAAATATTGCAATACAAGTTTTGTATATAGAAGGAACTCATCCAAAACATATGTTCCAAGTAAACATAAAAGGAACCACCACAACATATGAAGAGAAAAAGCAATGATTCATGTATTATCCAGATATCAAAACTAAAAAATCAGCTACGTTACACATCCAGTTTCTTTATTGTATAGAGTAAGCTCGAACTACTTCAAGAATAAGTACACGACATAATGGACATTTTCCTCCATTCCTGACCAATTCACTAGTGCATTTTGAATATGTACACATGTGTCCACATCTACAATGTTATCACTTTAACAAAGTTAATACAAAATAAATGAAATCAACTGAATTCGAAATATATGCATACATATAGACTGGCATTCTCCAAAATGTAGTGTATTTATATAAACAACGACATAAACCATATTTAGAATAGCAAACATGTATCCCATATAAAATACCACAGATTATATATTGTTGTTAAGATACGTAGCAAATTTTGAAATATTGTTTCAATATATATCTTCTAAATTCAGTCATACAACTCTAATGTCTACACCTTCCATCGTTAATGAATTGCCATTGTAAACAAATATGTAATAAAAGTCTAACATTGATAAAAACTTCACTGGAACACCAGTTAGATACCAGACATATTATTGTGGTCAGAGCATCACTTCTATTGATACCAAACAATAAAAGACAACCAATATTTTGAGATTTCTAACAATATGAATGAAAACTGAAAATCAAACTGTAACTATTTACGGTTATGATCTATATACTGGAAGTATTCCACAAATCCCAGTCATAGTCAATGCGCTTTTTACTTTCCTACTCAAGCTTGTCACAACATATAAAGGAGGCATCAAAAATGCACATTAAACCACTAAACTGACATTGAAAAAAATTAGCTCAAAATTTGATGCATGATAGTATGGGAACTTACGTAAAAGTTGGTGAAATCTTCTATTTCTTCCAGGTTGAGAAAGTGATAAGCCTCCTCCATCATTTGTACGAAGAGTAACCACCACCACCTGGAAACAGTCGAAAAGTATAGGTAGTTTTAGGATCGAGTATTGTTTACATTGATCATAGCCTTCTTAGTTTCATTAGGCATCATCTTTAGTTTTACACACCCATCATAGAACTTGTTGCTGCAATTTGCAATAGAACCACACTAGTCGAAATTGAACCTTGGGGATAAATTATCTATTCACATAAAAAACTAGAATAGACACTATAGAGAACTGGCTTCCGTACTATTAGTAACACACACACACACTCATAATACTAAAATATAACTTGTAACTTAGGTCATTTTACAACCTCCCACTGAAGAGGGTTCAATTTTTTTCAATGGGTAGAACTTAACAAGCCTATAAAATTCACTGCCTAGAAAACAATATGACATCAACTTACATTATTATTCACTTTTATGCCCAGATTATAAGCTAATAAAAAGGATCAAAGGTTTGATCATTTTCATATGTTTTAAGGCTCTTATTTTGTTCCTGAAACATACAAAATTAAGGGAAAAATAAAGCAACCTCATAAGTCTGTTAATTAAAAACAAATAAGATTAACTAGCTTCATGCATCTTTCCATGATGAATTCATGCATTCTATGATTGATTAGGCAAAGAAGACCCAAACAACTGAAACATCAGTAACCTCTGTTTCTTACTCAACTTGTAGGACTCGGCATTCAAAGGCACTGTACCATGCAATGACTTGCGGCAACATTCTAAAGCTCTTTTTCTCAACACCACCAACGAAACCGATGGAGCTGCAATAGTATCATGTTATTCATGACCCTTATTTTCCACATCACTTGCTGTGAGCTTCTCTGGATTACTATTGTTAGTGGCATTCTCACAACTACTTCCCCACCATTTATTAGAAACACAACTAGAAGATCCTTGTATTAACAAAAATATAACAATTATGCATGTTGCTGGAAGGATTAACATGATCTTGTTCGGTATTGACTGCTAAAACATTTTTGAGCAGTATCATCCTTTTATTATCAGATTTTGACTTCGTCGATGAACTAGTAACTAAAGGGTAGAATTGCATTCTCATCTGCTTCTGGGGTTAGTTTGTGGTCCCCATTTTGTAACAGGACATATTGCATGCTTGAGAGTGAAACCTTAATCATTAAAAACAGTACCAGCAGCCGAAAGGATCCTACAGAGGATGCAATAACTAATATTCAACAGCAAGTGAAAAGAATGTATATGCATGAAGGATTGTTAATTATATGAACCACTAGATAGTCTCTGAGAATTATAGAAAACACAAAAAGGGGAAACAAATATTGCAAAAAAACTCTACTTTTTTATTTCTTTCTTATTTATTCACATTTTGCTTGATCCAAATGAGAAGAGAGCTCTTCAATTTATAGCATACAATGGATCATTCTAGATTTGCAATATTTAGAAAATACCTAAATATTTGTGGAAAAATATCTTTTTCTAAATAATAGCAACTTTAAAAGCTCTCTCAATAAAAATAGAATCATAAATTTGAATTATTACTAATCATGCTATAATAGAGATTTGACTCTTTCTATTCTTAAAAACTTGGCTAAAATGCTTGAGATTAATTCTCAACAAATCCCTCCTTTAAGTTCTGATCTCTTTCAATGAATCGGTAATACCAGCCTTTACCATATCAACATATTCACCTTTAGCAGCATCAGCTTGATCCTGCTCCAAAAGCTTGCCAACAACAACTGCACCTTCTACTTGATTAGCATTCGCAGCAATAATATATGCTGGCATATTCAAAGCATTTTGAATCATCTGAACACCAATTTTTTGGTCAAAATTAGTCGTCTGCAAGTTCGCTGGTTCTTTAAATGCATACAGCAAAGCAACACCACCTCCAGGTACAATTCTCTCTTCCACAACAGCTTTAGTTGCATTCAAGGCATCGGTAACTCTATCCTTCTTCGCACTAACTTCATCTTCGCTCGCTCCTCCAATTTTTAGAACTGCAACGCCACTAGATAACTTTGCCAACCGCTCTTGCAGATTCTGTTTGTCATAGTCCGATGAATTCAAATCAATAGCAGACCATAGTTGGTCACATCTTTCTTCAACTTTAGCTGTATTTTCTTTTCCTACTTCATTTGATTCAACCGCCCTATAAACATTCATGGCATTATTTGCATCAAGCCCAACTTCAGTATCCTTCAAATCTACTTCTTTCTCGATAGCGTCATCATTAGTGTTACTTTTATTCTCGCCTTCTACATCAACAGCCTGAATCTCTTCTACATCACCAGGTTCATCCTCGTCAAAATTGTTGTCAAGTACGTTATATTCTTCCTTGTTCACTGCCAGTACCTCCTCAACTTGGTCTGTATCTCCTTCTCTTGCTTCTAAGGCAGTCCTCTGAACCGCGGTTCTTTCTGCATGCAATAGTGCTTCAACATTTGCTTTATCAACAGCTGCCCGTTCTTGTTTTGCAATTGCTTCAGTGGTTGCTCTTTGTCTTGACTCTTCTACGTTCATCATATCATCAATTTTTGTATCATCGTCATTAACAATCTCATCATTATCCACCAATGACTTCCTCAACGAATTCTTGATTGTCAACAACGACCTCCTGCTCGACTCTTTTCAGATCCATACAATCAGCCTCGTCTTCTTTATTTGTCATTAGGGCCTCCTTGTTTGCGTATACCTCTTTCAGTAATTTCCACGAATCTCTTGCAGATTTTTCTCCAATAATATGGTTGAAAGATTCTTCATCAACGTTCTCACACATAGCAACACGGGCTTGATTGTCTTTCCATCTCGACCTTGTAAATGCCTCTCTCTCTTTCTTCGTCATATTTTTAATATCTTTTGGCCACTCGTAGCCACATTCAACAATCTCCCATAATCCTTTGGAGATCAATTCTTCTTTCTTTTTGTTACTCCACTCTTCGAAGTTTTCTTTTGTGAGAACAAACGTCGAAAGAAAAAAAAAATGCCATAGATTCAACCTGGCATTCCAATACCAATTTGTTGAAAATTTGTCTAGTTCTGATACCAATTTGTTAATTATATGAACTACTTTATAGCCTTTGAGAATTATAGCAAACACAGAAGGAGAAAACAAAAACTAAAAAAAAACTCTACTTTTTTTATTTCTTTCTTTTTTGTTCACATTTTGCTTGATCCAAATGAGGAGAGATCTCTTCTATTTATAGCATACAACAGACCATTCTAGATTTGCAATATTCTAGGAAATACCTAAATATTTGTGGAAAAATATCTTTTTCTAAATAATAGCAACTTTAAAAGCTCTCTCAATAAAAATAAGATCATAAATTTGAATTATTACTAATCATGCTATAATAGAGATTTGACTCTTTCTATTCCTAAAAACATGGCTAAAATGCTTGAGATTAATTCTCAATAGGATTAACGTAAAAGGTTGTAAACTTCAGTTGGAAACGTAGAAGAAAAACCAACAAAAATAACTGGATCAACAACTATAAACTTGATATATGAGTAACAATGACCAGATTCAGAAGATGATCCCGAGTCCACGTTAATTCTGATAAAATTATACTCTGGTTGATTTAATCCTGTATTTTTAAATTATATATATGGACCAAATATAAAGGCATCAAATATTTTAGTTGTTCAGTCAAAAATGTAGATAATTTCTAGTACTATTGAACATCTATTCGCTTTTGGTGTTAATACAAAGTAAAGTTCATTAAAATGAAAATTTGTGAATTACATGTACACATCCTCAATGCACAACACACAAATGATTCTCTATAAGGTTCTACCTGATATCGTTCAATTAAGTCCTACTTCATTCTTCCAACACGTAGTTATTTTATATTACTCCTAATCTCACTCAAATAATACCGAAGATCGGTTTTATTTTAAATTATTTAAAAATCTTGCTCAAATGATATATGCTAAAAACAAATTTATATGGTGACTCAAGTCAAGAATTTTTCTTTTTTCCATACAATATATTTGATATTGCTTTAACATAAACAACAAAGCTTACATTTGGATTAAGAAGGATTAAAAGAATACAAAAAGAACCTTGACTTTTTACATCATACTGTCGAAATTCTAAAATTTTGAAAATAAAGAATGTGTTTTACCAGATAGCTTAGCTATTGTGTGTTAAAGGGTACGAAACCTGCATAGATTACATGGAACCAACAACCAATTAAGCATGAATTAATTATTGAAATAGTTTTAAGAATATATGGCCAGCAAGATACAACCATTTCAATAAACATATCAACTTAAAACATTGGGAAGTTCATGTTGTAGGCTTATATTAGCCATTAACAGGGAAATTGTAAATCAAAATGAATGAGATTTAACATAATAGGAAAAATGAATCCAATGTATCATGTAGAAAGCATGTAAACTTTTTGTAGAAGTGAATGATTTGAACAATCGAACATAACCAACTAAAACATCCTACATATATTAAAAGACTTGAATACAAATTCAAGTGCTCAATATGTGAAGCAGTAAAAAAGCAAACCATATATGAATCTGTTATTGGTTAGAGATAGCAAAAAAAGAGTAGACGACATACTGACCTCACCATATCCATTCTCACTGCAAGACTTTGCAAATATCTTCATGATCAACAGCTTGCCAAACTTTCCCTTCATAGATCCCCTTCTCGATTTGCACTTTGGCGCAGAACTACTCCACATTTATATCCAATAACCTCGCAATTGAGCCTCTATATGCACCATTGACAATCTTTACCATTCCACCAATATGTGGAATCATAGTTTCGAGCCTCGCTTGGTCAACTCTCAATACATGCTTATTCTCCAACATTTGAATTTCTCCCAAGTATTTATCAACTACTTTAATAATGACACCTTTCTGCTTATAGTAACCTTTCTCCATCAAAGTCTTGCTCGTAACCTTGACCACAATACCCTCGCATAACCAGTAATCCTTTTTGTTACTCCTCTTCTTTGCTTTCTCCTCCTCCATCATCAACTCATCGATCCAAAACTGACTTTGGGCTTATATTACTAGATTTATGCTTCTTTGCCCTTTTCTCTTCTTCTTCGGCAACTTCATCAAACCCCAAATTTTCACTCCTTGCAACATTCTTCTCTCCAAGATTCGATTTTGCAAGCGATAACTTAATCTTCTCCATTTTCCTTGAAGGCCCATGACTAGTATTCTCACTTTGAGCGGTATTCTGAAGGATAGAGGGAACACTTGACATCACACGCTCGATTTAGATTTTTTTTTTTTTGGAAGCAATGGGAATAAAGGGAGGGAAGGAGGAGACCAATTGCTCTGTGCCGAATCCAAGTGTGCCCCATGTGCCATGTAAATCCTAGCCACTCATCTTACCAATAATTAAACAATTGGGTCCCAAAATCCACTCAAAATAGTTAGATTTGGTCTGAATCAATGGACATAATTACACGGGCACATGAGAACACATGGATTCGGCACAGAGCAATTGATCTCGGGAAGGAGGAGATGAATTGTTCTATACCCAAATTGGATGTTCCCATGTGCCAGATCAATCTTAGCCACTAATTTGCACAAAATCTAATGATTTTGAGTGGATTGTAGGACCTGTTCATCATATTATTAATAATATGTGTGGTTGATGTGTGGTTGTGCTTTGTCGGGCACACGGGAACACCAGAGTTGGGTACAGAAGAATTGATCCGGGGAAGGAGGCGGTGATTTAGGGAAAATAAAATGAGAAAGCGGCAATTGATGGAAATGAATTGGGAACTACCAAATAATACGCTGGAGTTTAGCGCGTATTTGCTTCTAAATAATATAGTATTACTTAACTAATATGTATTTACAAGTTTTTATTAATTTCTAAAAGGTAATAACACATCTTATGTGGAAAGACGTAGATAGATTAGCTGGGTTGGTTTGAATCGTTGGATTAATCATGCTTCTACGGTTGCGGCTTTGTTCATGCTGATAACGCGGATCGCTGGCCTGGCTTGTATTTTTGTAAAGCTACGCTTTGAACTAGTGTTGCACGTCACAGCACAAGAATTCCAATCGCAACAGTGCATTTACATCTAATGCAACAACATATGAATATATTTTTTGATAAAAAGGTAGTGAATCGACTAGATTCACATCTTCATTCATTGCATATATAAACTTTACAGCAATCAGAGTACGTACAAGTGTTTCAGCAGTACAAAACATCAATAAAAATGGTGACATGAAAGCCACGTTGCCAGCATATACAGTAACACAGAACTAGGACATAAATATTTACAAAGACTTGCAAATAAATACAACAAAAAGGGTGCAGCATCACTAACCCAACATATACAGTAGCATAATAAAATACATCACGCAGTGAAGAAACCGAGCATCCATACCAAAAGAGCAACACAACACCTTCCAGCCAAATTACCAGTTATGCAAGCATCTCGTCACCTATCACCTCGCCCGATCACGAACCCTTGCTGCTATAGAATCAATGAATTTCCAATTGCATGTGCCTGCCCACTCATAGACAAATTTGGGTATGGTAAAGATGATTTGCTGTGCAGTTTTCATTTTAGAATTAAATTTTCTTGAGTTCCATTCATGCCAAATGATCCAAGTGTATGCAAAATTCAGAAAAACAAACAAATCACGTTTGGAATTTTCAGCTAGTTTGTAGAAAATGTGTTGCGAAAAGAAAAAATGATCACGAATGAAGTCTCACCAATCTAAATTTATGTCCATAGAAACCAGGCACTTCGTCCAAATGTAAAAAGCAAAATCGCACTCGCAGAATAGATGCACAAAGTCTTCCGTCTCTCCACTACAGAAAACACATCTTCCATCAATGTTCAACCCTTTCCTCCTTAAACTGCTGATGGTATTCAATCTGTCGTGAATGACTAGCCACATATGGATCTTCACCTTAACTGGAACCGTCTTGATACTCCGCATAAAACCAAAACCCAACCATTTACGACCAGAGAAGTTAAGAAACTCATATAAACTTTTAACTTTGAAAGAGCTACCACCATTTCCAAGCTTCCAACCAAACTCATCTCATTCCTCATTCAGCCTAACATTTTCGAGCAGCGTGATGAGCCATCTTAACTAATGAAGCGCATTTCCAGAAATTAATTGACAAAAAATTAACCTCCATTTAAAATCAGTTGCTCTGGGATCAAACATTTCCCTTACAGTATAATTTCTGTTGCATGCAATGACAAGTAACTCTTCAAACTCAAACTTCAACGGTATAGGAAGAAGCCAAACATCAAACCAGAAAGAAACATTAAAGCCACCCTTCACTACTATGCTAGCACCTAGCTTAAACTAGTGCAGATTACCTATAACACCTTTCCAGAAAGTCGAGTAGTGAGAAAAATCCTTATTCCAATCGAAACTACCATTATAACATGAGCTAATTATCCATTCTTTCCAAAAATCCTTCTTACCACTTAACATGAATCATAACCATTTGCATAGTAGACTTTAATTCATGTATCATATATTGTGAACCCCCAGCCCTCCCTACTCTTTAGATTTGCAAACTTGGCTCCAAGAAATTAAGCATTTAAAACTTTTCTTCTCCTTACTTCCAGACCAGAAAAACTTCCTCCTCAGCGTGTCACTTTTGTCAATAACCTAGCCTGGGCATTTATGAAAAGAAAGCCAATAAAGAGGAATGGCATAAAGGACTGAGTTCACTAAAACCAGTCTACCTGCTCTTGAGAGCGAGTTCCCCTTCCAACCAGCAGATCTGGTATCAACTTTGTCAGTGATAGACTACCAATCCTGCTTCAATAATTTTGTGGTCTAATGTACGCACCAAGGTAAACCAACAGATAAACACCAACCTTACAGTTAAGAATCGCAGCACACTTCGAACCGAGATCTTCACTACATCCAATTGTGAACACACTACTCTTATGAAAATTAATTTTTAGACCCGACAAGCTCTCGAAAGCGTAAAGCAAAAACTTAAGTGAGGCAATGTACTTATATTTAGGACTGCTACAAATAATGGTATCGTCGGCATATTGTAGCGAATTAATACCCCCCACAATGTGCTCCCTACCAAAGCTCTCGATAATGCCCTTTCTGCTACTCACTTGCAACACTCTGGTGAAAACATCAGCGGCCAAATTTAAGAGAAGAGGAGAAAGAGGATCTCCTTGTCTCCATCCTCTTCTAGAAGCAATAGTGCTACCAGAAATACCATTTATACAAATGTTCGATCTAACAGATGATAAAATACAAGTAATCTATTAAACCCATCTGGCAGGGAACCCTATTGCCTTGAAAGCTGTAACACCCCACTCCCGCTATGATCACTCACTAAGGGAATGCCATAGCATCGGTGGAGTATTTTAGTGAATATAGAACAGAAAAATTACAACAAGACAGATATAAATAGTACTTGAAATTTAAAACATCATCTCATAACAGCGGAAGTAAAACATGTCTGGTTACATCATAAAACCACAATAAAAGTCAAGTACAATATCCATCAAAATAAAGAAGTACATAATCCCACTCTCATACAATAGCCAAAACAAAAGAAAAGATAACTGGGTAACTGGAGCTTTACATCTATCCAAGCTCCTAAAGACTGGAACAGCAATCCGATCAAGCTCCACTACTGCTAGGATCCACCGTAGGACCTGAGGGTTGGGAAAAAGATAAAAACAACGGGGTCAGACATAAGTCTGAGCGAGTCCTATAACTTTAACAATACAATCGTTAAAGTAACCAGAGAAGACATAAACTGGTATACGGTAACTAATGGGGATGAATGGCTACACTAAGCAGTCAACTAAACTAAGATAAAGACGCATCTACCCTTCCAAAGGTAAATTACTAAACTGCACCACACCAGTCGCTCCTAACTTAAAGGTTGATCCCACCCATGGACTTATAAAATTAACTTAATAGTTCTCGCGTACCCCTAGGTGACTAAGTAGACGCCACGGGGCCCTACAATCCACTAGGTGTACACACTACTCCCCATTCGATCGGCTCCTTAACGTAGATACCCGTGCTGGCCCCACCGTGGGGTGTACCATTCCCCAACGTGGCAACCTGATAAAATTAACGGTGCACGGCTTATATCTACACGATGCAACAACGTCTTATTTACCAGCCCGGGTCCACACACGCATATGAAACCCGTTGGTCATGCGTTGCCACCGCTAACCCATTTTGGCCTCTTATAGTCAAGCCCAATATGCGTGTCCCGTCACTCGACTAGAGTCGAGCCCACTAAGATACGTTTGGGATATTGGTTGAAATGGGCCCCCAGCACAAGCCATCCCCCTAAGCTTGGCCCATACACTAGTGTTTCCCACTTAACCCTTTAACCATGTTTAATTACATGTTTCATCTTGGTTAAGTATTTAATCATATTTTCTATTGGCAACCACTAGCAATTTCCACATACCACCCAAGGTACCCACTTAACCCCCATGCCCCACTACATGATTATCTGGTTAAGTGTTTCTTAATTGATTAACACCGTAACCGTGTAAAGGACCCCTCACATTGGACCGTTATTTGTAGATGCCTGGTTAAGCCGGTAGGTTCCGGGCAGTCTTACACTACAAACGGGTCCAACCTCGTGTCATTTACCCTTGTTACGTATTTAATTTATGATTAAGACCCCTCACATTGGACCGTCATTTGTAGATGCCTGGTTAAGCCGGTAAACTCCGGGCAGTCTTACACTACAAACGGGTCCAACCTCGTGTCTTAATCGATTAATTACTCCTAATTAATCACCCCCATAATTTGTGTTAATTATCATGTTTATTTTAGGAATATGGGTACACCTAACTTAATAGGCAAATTCCCAACTCCAAAGTGTGGGTACACCTAACTTAATAGGCAAATTCCCAACACATAGTATGATTACACCTAACTTAATAGGCAAATTCCCATACTATGTTCATTTATGTTATGTTATGCATAATTATATTAATTTCACACAATCTTATTAACATATGTATTTAATTAACCCCATCGTTCCCACGTGATTTCGTTCTCATGACATAACACATATAAAAGGTGTCAACTTGCATATGTATGAACATGTTTCAAAGGTGCCATCTTGCATATTAACAAACACATAACTTGCATATGAACTTGCACAACATGTCACATAACTTGCATATAATCTTGTATAACATGTCACATAAACTTACATATTAACAAATACATGACTTGCATATAATATGTCACATAACTTGCATATGAACTTGCATAACACACTTGCATATAAACTCATAAACTTGCATATGAACTTGCATAACATACTTGCATATAAACTCATAAACTTGCATATGAACTTGCATAACATACTTGCATATAAACTCATAAACTTGCATATGAACTTGCATAACATACTTGCATATAAACTCATAAACTTGCATATGAACTTGCATAACATACTTGCATATAAACTCATAAACTTGCATATGAACTTGCATAACATACTTGCATATAAACTCATAAAATTGCATATGAACTTGCATAACATACTTGCATATAAACTCATAAACTTGCATATGAACTTGCATAACATACTTGCATATAAACTTGCATATGAAGAAACATACAACTTGCATAATTATCATACATGTAACTTGCATTTTATCATACATGTAACTTGCATATTTATCATATGATCACAAAACACAAAACTTGCATAACCCACATACATTAGCAAACTAACATCATGTCATATGACTTAAAATCCATTAATCCCCAAACAAAACCATATGATCTCATCATATCTCATCTACTTAGTTTAGTAATTGATCATTAAAGTGATAGAAACTCACAACTAGCAAATTTGCACTCCCAATGAAGAAGATTAAGATGCTTAGAATGGATTAGAGGTTGATTAGAGAGTGATTAGCTTGCAACCCTCTTCATAAATTAGTGGAGGCTCCTTCTAAGATTTAATTTGGCGGCATGTAGCCCTCAATTCTATTTTTTGTATGGATTAGGGTAGGTTTAGGGTGTATTTATAGATTAGGTGAGTGTTTTAGGCCCTTAGATTAACCCTAGATTAGATTAGGACCCTTAGATTTCGGAAATCTCTAGAACACAGCCCAAGACTAACCCAAAAACCAGATCTGGTGCACCCAGATCAACAGGGCCGACACCCTGTGTCGACACCCCTGTCGACAGGGCTGTCGACACCCCTGTCGACATGCCTGTCGACAAGGGGCTAGGCGGGAACTTTCCCACCCTTTCCGCTTTTGGCTCCAAACTTGTTTTAGAACTGAATTTTAAATCTGTTTTTAACTTTGAATTTTCTGAAAACTTCTTTGGGCCATAACTGGGTCATACGGACTCCAATTTACAAAATTTCGGACTCTATTTCGCGTATTTTTCCGAGACGAACGCAATGGCATAGCCCGTTTCCCCTGATTCTCATATCTGAGATTAATTATACTTTAATTACTAACCATTAGTGTTAATTGAAATTCGGGGTGTTACATTCTCCCCTACTTAAAGGATTTCGTCCTCGAAATCTCTAAGTCAAGAAGAACGTATCCTACCAACCAAACAACCATCTACTAAACCATCAACCACAAGCAACCATTATCCTTAGAAACTTCTAATGATGTATGAACATATGCAGAAAGTGTGTGTATATGTCCGTATACTAATGCAAAATCAGGCGGTCTACTGATTCAGTCGACCTCCTTAATGCAAACCATGATAGTGCCATGCATCCAATATGTATGCGAAACCCTATTGACACATACAATTTCTATATGCGTGCACAACCATACACAAAAATGCATCATCCACATGATAACACAGCCATGATACATCCATCAATCTAACTACCACATCCATTTATGCGATATGCAACATGAAGTGACTGAGCCGATCTAGTGCCTAATGTGTGTGTATATGCATCCACGAGCAACCACTAGCAACCAATTGCATCCACATGCATCCATCAACCATAACATGTTTCAAACACATGTTTCAACCATAGGTTTTACCCTATCTAAAGGTCATAGGTACTAGCGAGAGGATATACTAAAGATAAGATAAGTACTAGACAAGCGATAAAGGAGAAGTTAAAAGACATACTCTCAAAAAGAAATGGATACAAAGAACGCATCTTCGCTTCCGTCTCCCAAGTAGCATTGCTTTCGTCATCTCCCCATTGCACTTTAACTAGCTGAACTTCTCTGTTCCTCAACTTCCTAGTTTCTGACTCAAGGATGCGAGTAGGAGCTCGTCGAATCATCGCATCACGCTCTACCTCTACATCTCTAAGCAAGCTCGGCTCTACCACCTCTGCGGTCTCATGTAAGCACTTCCTCAAATGTGATACATGGAATACATCATGAACACCACTAAGTCTGTAGGGCAACTCCACCCTATATGCCATCCGTCCAATCCTTTCCTTAATAGGAAACGGCCCAACAAACCTCGGTGCTAACTTCCCAACAGACCCAAAGCGAACAACATTACTCAACGGAGATACTTTGACAAAAACCATGTCCCCAACCTCAAACTCAAGATCCGTCCTTCTCCGATCCGCATAAGATTTCTGTCTATCTTGCGCTGCTTTCATCCTTCTTCGAATCAAATCAATCTTCTCTGAAGTCTCTCTAACCATATCTGGCCCAAGCAAGATCTTATCCGTAGATTCCCACCAACATGTAGGAGATCGACAAGGCCTTCCATAAAGAGCTTCGAAAGGAGCCATACCAATACTGGACTGAAAGCTGTTATTATATGCGAACTCCACCAATGGAAGATGCTCTTCCCATGTACCTCCAAAATCTAAGATACAAAGCCTCAAAAGGTCTTCTAGGACACGATTCACCCTCTCAGTCTGGCCGTCCGTCTGAGGATGATATGCGGTGCTCAGACACAACTGAGTCCCTACCGCCTCTTGCAAACTTCTCCAAAACTCACTAGTGAAGATAGGATCTCGATCACTCACAATGCTGGATGGTACGCCATGCAATCTAACAATCTCTCTAACATAGACTGAAGCAAGCCATGGAGCGGTCCTCTTACTCTTCACGGGTATAAAATGGGCACTCTTGGTAAGTCTGTCTACCACAACCCAAATTCCCGTATTGCCCTTCCTCGATCTCGGTAACCCATCGATGAAATCCATCGACACATTATCCCACTTCCATTGCGGAACTTCCAATGGGTGTAGCAACCCACCGGGTTTCCTTTGCTCCGCTTTAACTTGTTGGCACACTAAGCATCTAGCCACATACTCGGCCACATCTTTCTTCATACCGGCCCAGAAGAAAACTCTCTTCATATCTTGGTACATTTTGTCTCCACCGGGATGAATAGTCATTCTTGAACGATGTGCATTGTCCAAAATAGCCTTCTTCAAACCCTCATCTTGCGGTACACAAAGTCTACCGTCTCTATGCAACCATCCCCTATCATCTATGGTGTATCTACCCAAATGGCTGGACGACTCCCCCCTTATAAGCTTCTCTACCAACTCAACCAACTGTGGGTCGTCTCGCTGAGCCTCGCCAATCCGTCCCAAAAGAGTAGGTCTAACCTCCAAGGATGCTAACAAACCAGGTACAAAGTCAACAGAAGGTCTGAAGTTGAACAAAGAAAGAAACTCCAAGCTTCGTCGTTCCACGAACAATGGACTCAAAGATAGCCTTTTTCTACTCAAGGCGTCCGCCACCACGTTACCCTTGCCAGGGGTATACGCTATCTCGAAATCATAGGATGCTAAGAACTCCATCCACCTTTGCTGTCTTAAGTTTAAATCCTTCTGAGAGAATAAGTACTTCAATGATTTATGGTCAGTGAACAACTCGAATCTCTCACCAAGAAGATAATGGCGCCAAGACTTAAGTGCGAAAACAATCGCGGCCAACTCTAGATCATGGGTAGGGTAATTCTTCTCATGCACTCTCAATTGCCTCCCTCCATAGGCTATTATCCTTCCCTCCTGCATCAAGACTGCGCCTAGTCCTGTCCCACAAGCATCGGTATAAACAACAAACGGCTTACTCCCATCTGGAAGCACTAAAACTGGAGCGGTGGTCAAAGCTCTTTTTAACCGTCGGAAAGCATCATCACAATCTACGTCCCATGAGAAAACCAGATTCTTCTTCGTCAAGCGGGTTAATGGGGCTGATATCTTCGCGAAGTCTTTGATGAACTTCCTATAATATCCTGCCAACCCCAAGAAACTTCTTACTTCGGTAGCATTTCTAGGAACTTTCCAATCCTGGATAGATACTACCTTTGCGGGATCCACAGCTATCCCTTCCTTAGAGACCACATGCCCTAAGAATCGCACTTCTCTTCTCCAAAAATGACATTTAGAGAATTTAGCTCTAAGACTATGTGCTCGAAGAGTCTCCAACACTTCTCTGAGATGTAAGGCATGCTCTTCTTCACTCTTGGAAAAGACCAAGATGTCATCCACAAAGACTACTACAAACTTATTCAGATACTCTCTGAACACTCTACTCATCAGATCAACAAAGTATGCAGGGGCGTTTGTCAACCCAAATGGCATCACAAGCCACTCATAAAAACCATCCGGAGTCCGGAAAGCAGTCTTCTCTATACTGTCCTCCGCCACTCTTAACTGATGAAACCCTGTAGCTAAGTCCATCTGCGAAAACACTGAGGCGCCAACCAACTGATCAAAGAGATCATCTATCCTTGGTAATGGGTGTCTATTCTTCTTCGTGAGCTTATTAAGTTCTCTATAATCCACACAAAGTCTGAGGGACCCATCCACCTTCGTGGCAAACACTACTGGAGCTCCCCACTCCGATATACTTCGCCTTATGAACCCCTTCTCAAGCAACTCCCCTACTTGCTTATGAAGTTCTCTTCTCTCACGAGGAGCCATGTGGCGTACTGGCAAAGACACTGGTTTGGCATTATCCACCAAATTAATTCGGAAATCTATCTCCCGCTTCGGAGGCAAACCCTTCACCTCTTCAAACACATCCGGATATTCCCGGACCACTCTGACAGAACGCAAACTCTCGACCGAAGCATCGAGCGATTCAAGATAACTTAGCAAAACAGATTCCATGGGATTACAAGAGATCTCGAGAGTATTACCCAAGCGGGTCATAAGCCTGACAACTCTCCTTTCACAATCAAGAACGGCACCATTACTGGATAACCAGTCCATGCCCAAAATCAACCCATAGCCCGTGAAGCCCAATACAAAAGCATCACATCCAAACTCAACGCTAAGTATAGAAATCTTCAAACCCAAACATATCATAGACAGATATATGGAGCCCCCAATTGGGTTTGAAACAACCAAGGGATCATCAACTAGACTGGTGTCTAAGTGCAGTGACTCAACTAACGATGATGAGATAAAAGAATGCGATGCGCCAGAGTCAAACAAAGTACGAACTGGATGATCAAACAGAAAAACCAGACTTTCAACGGAAATAGTTCTACCTCTCTGCTGAATCGGTGGAACTGAGAGAGCCTGAACTTGCCCCCCTGCCTGAGGTGGTGCTGTAAGAGCTTGCACCTGACCTCCTGAGGTAGACCTCGTCTTCTGCCCCTTCTTTTGGCAGTCCTTCACAAGATGTCCTGCTTCACCACAATGAAAGCAACCGGTCTTCTTCTTTTTGCGACAATCCTTGCTGAGGTGGCCTGGGGTCCCACAATTGAAGCACTTCTTCTTCTTCTTCTTGTCACCATTGCCTTTTCCACCCTTGCCTTGTTGTTGTTGTTGCGGTTTCTTCTGATCCCCCTTCTTCTCTGGTGTCTTAGAACTCTTATCATCCTCATGCATAAGTGCCATGTAGACAAGCTTCTCAAAGGTGGCCCCCATAGGAATGTGAGTCATAGCTATTCCTTGCAATGGTTCGTTCAAGCCTCTAACGAACCTCAAAGCCTTCTTCTCCGGTGTATTCACCAACTCTATGCCAAACCTTGCTAATTGATTGAATTTGTTGACATATTCTTTCACCGTGAGACTCCCTTGCTTCAAATTCAAGAACTTCTCCATAAACAGATTCTCTTCCGCCCTTGAGAGAAACTTAGCCCCAAACCTTTGCTTGAAATCTGCCCAAGAGTCAACAGGGCGTTCTCCATTAGTGACCTCCCACCAGAATGAGGCCTCTCCCTTCATTATCCAAGCCGCCAACTTGACTTTCTTTCCCTCTTCCACTTCAAAGATATCTAGCAACTCTACCACTTCCTTAAGCCAATCTCTAGCCTCTACGAAAGTCTCTGAACCTAGAAAAGGTTTTCCTCCTATAGCCTTGAACTCCTTGCAAATCTTAGCAAAATTATCCACTCTAGGCTGAGGAGGAGGAGCGGTTGCCTCTGGTGTAGTAGCATTGGCTGGACCCGCAGCCGCGGCCCTAGCCTCTTGTAACCTCCTATACCATAGTGGTATAACTAAGCCCTCCGGGATGTTAAGATCTTCAGCCATGCTGAAACGAAAGAGGAAAGATTCAAAAAGGAGATTCCGAAAGATAAAGATATGGCTATTGGGGATTATGCTTTTCTTTTTCAAAAACTTTTCTCTTAAAAGACATGTTTTTGAAAATACTTTTTCCAAAAATAATACCTTTACTATTCTAAAAAAAAATGTATTTTTCTCAAAAATTTATCTGTTCCGGTAACCTTCAGCTCTGATACCATGTGTAACACCCCACTCCCGCTATGATCACTCACTAAGGGAATGCCATAGCATCGGTGGAGTATTTTAGTGAATATAGAACAGAAAAATTACAACAAGACAGATATAAATAGTACTTGAAATTTAAAACATCATCTCATAACAGCGGAAGTAAAACATGTCTGGTTACATCATAAAACCACAATAAAAGTCAAGTACAATATCCATCAAAATAAAGAAGTACATAATCCCACTCTCATACAATAGCCAAAACAAAAGAAAAGATAACTGGGTAACTGGAGCTTTACATCTATCCAAGCTCCTAAAGACTGGAACAGCAATCCGATCAAGCTCCACTACTGCTAGGATCCACCGTAGGACCTGAGGGTTGGGAAAAAGATAAAAACAACGGGGTCAGACATAAGTCTGAGCGAGTCCTATAACTTTAACAATACAATCGTTAAAGTAACCAGAGAAGACATAAACTGATATACGGTAACTAATGGGGATGAATGGCTACACTAAGCAGTCAACTAAACTAAGATAAAGACGCATCTACCCTTCCAAAGGTAAATTACTAAACTGCACCACACCAGTCGCTCCTAACTTAAAGGTTGATCCCACCCATGGACTTATAAAATTAACTTAATAGTTCTCGCGTACCCCTAGGTGACTAAGTAGACGCCACGGGGCCCTACAATCCACTAGGTGTACAAACTACTCCCCATTCGATCGGCTCCCTAACGTAGATTCCCGTGCTGGCCCCACCGTGGGGTGTACCATTCCCCAACGTGGCAACCTGATAAAATTAACGGTGCACGGCTTATATCTACACGATGCAACAACGTCTTATTTACCAGCCCGGGTCCACACACGCATATGAAACCCGTTGGTCATGCGTTGCCACCGCTAACCCATTTTGGCCTCTTATAGTCAAGCCCAATATGCGTGTCCCGTCACTCGACTAGAGTCGAGCCCACTAAGATACGTTTGGGATATTGGTTGAATTGGGCCCCCAGCACAAGCCATCCCCCTAAGCTTGGCCCATACACTAGTGTTTCCCACTTAACCCTTTAACCATGTTTAATTACATGTTTCATCTTTGTTAAGTATTTAATCATATTTTCTATTGGCAACCACTAGCAATTTCCACATACCACCCAAGGTACCCACTTAACCCCCATGCCCCACTACATGATTATCTGGTTAAGTGTTTCTTAATTGATTAACACCGTAACCGTGTAAAGGACCCCTCACATTGGACCGTTATTTGTAGATGCCTGGTTAAGCCGGTAGGTTCCGGGCAGTCTTACACTACAAACGGGTCCAACCTCGTGTCATTTACCCTTGTTACGTATTTAATTTATGTTTAAGACCCCTCACATTGGACCGTCATTTGTAGATGCCTGGTTAAGCCGGTAAACTCCGGGCAGTCTTACACTACAAACGGGTCCAACCTCGTGCCTTAATCGATTAATTACTCCTAATTAATCACCCCCATAATTTGTGTTAATTATCATGTTTATTTTAGGAATATGGGTACACCTAACTTAATAGGCAAATTCCCAACTCCAAAGTGTGGGTACACCTAACTTAATAGGCAAATTCCCAACACATAGTATGAGTACACCTAACTTAATAGGAAAATTCCCATACTTTGTTCATTTATGTTATGTTATGCATAATTATATTAATTTCACACAATCTTATTAACATATGTATTTAATTAACCCCATCGTTCCCACGTGATTTCGTTCTCATGACATAACACATATAAAAGGTGTCAACTTGCATATGTATGAACATGTTTCAAAGGTGCCATCTTGCATATTAACAAACACATAACTTGCATATGAACTTGCACAACATGTCACATAACTTGCATATAATCTTGTATAACATGTCACATAAACTTACATATTAACAAATACATGACTTGCATATAATATGTCACATAACTTGCATATGAACTTGCATAACACACTTGCATATAAACTCATAAACTTGCATATGAACTTGCATAACATACTTGCATATAAACTCATAAACTTGCATATGAACTTGCATAACATACTTGCATATAAACTCATAAACTTGCATATGAACTTGCATAACATACTTGCATATAAACTCATAAACTTGCATATGAACTTGCATAACATACTTGCATATAAACTCATAAACTTGCATATGAACTTGCATAACATACTTGCATATAAACTCATAAACTTGCATATGAACTTGCATAACATACTTGCATATAAACTCATAAACTTGCATATGAACTTGCATAACATACTTGCATATAAACTCATAAACTTGCATATGAAGAAACATACAACTTGCATAATTATCATACATGTAACTTGCATTTTATCATACATGTAACTTGCATATTTATCATATGATCACAAAACACAAAACTTGCATAACCCACATACATTAGCAAACTAACATCATGTCATATGACTTAAAATCCATTAATCCCCAAACAAAACCATATGATCTCATCATATCTCATCTACTTAGTTTAGTAATTGATCATTAAAGTGATAGAAACTCACAACTAGCAAATTTGCACTCCCAATGAAGATGATTAAGATGCTTAGAATGGATTAGAGGTTGATTAGAGAGTGATTAGCTTGCAACCCTCTTCATAAATTAGTGGAGGCTCCTTCTAAGATTTAATTTGGCGGAATGTAGCCCTCAATTCTATTTTTAGTATGGATTAGGGTAGGTTTAGGGTGTATTTATACATTAGGTGAGTGTTTTAGGCCCTTAGATTAACCCTAGATTAAATTAGGACCCTTAGATTTCGGAAATCTCTAGAACACAGCCCAAGACTAACCCAAAAACCAGATCTGGTGCACCCAGATCAACAGGGCCGACACCCTGTGTCGACACCCCTGTCGACAGGGCTGTCGACACCCCTGTCGACATGCCTGTCGACACGGGGCTAGGCGGGAACTTTCCCACCCTTTCCGCTTTTGGCTCCAAACTTGTTTTAGAACTGAATTTTAAATCTGTTTTTAACTTTGAATTTTCTGAAAACTTCTTTGGGCCATAACTGGGTCATACGGACTCCAATTTACAAATTTTCGGACTCTATTTCGCGTATTTTTCCGAGACGAACGCAATGGCATAGCCCGTTTCCCCTGATTCTCATATCTGAGATTAATTATACTTTAATTACTAACCATTAGTTTTAATTGAAATTCGGGGTGTTACAAAAGCATCAATCAAAAAATTCCAATCAACAGTATCAAAGGCTTTAGCAAAATCCAACTTCAAGATTGCACAAGGGACAATATTTTTATTACAGTATGAAATAACCTCTTGCACTAAAACTGCTCCATCCAAGATGAATCTACATCTGATAAAAGCCGACAGCGATCTATCAATGAGATCCTCCATCTTAGCCTTCAGCCTATTAGCCAGAACTTTAGTTATAAGTTTGAAAGAAGTATTAAGAAGGCTAATAGGACGAAAATTAGATGCCTTAACATTCCCTTCCTTCTTCGCTATTACTTAATTCAATCCATCTAACTTATAAGCATGACCCAGTTGTAAAATCAGCAATAAAGCAGTAGCAGCAGATAAGAAGAAAGTTACGTACAAGTTACACCTAATAAATGGAATACCAGTTTTCAGAGCAGTAAATAACCAAATACTGATGATGGGAAACAAAAAAATAATAAGTAGAAGACAATTATAATGTAATAAGTGAATGAAGTGGGAAGAACACCTATTGTTTGGTCGAATAGTGCAGAGAGAAGCAACAAACTGCAGCCACCGTTATCCATCCACTGTTGGTTGAGAAAGCATAGCTTTCAACATACTTTTCATGCAACGCACATAAACTAGTGTCAAATATGCCCACTTTTGTAGTAGTAGACTATACTCAACCATCGTATATTCATTTGATTGCTTAGCTTAATATTCGCCATGCTTTTATATAGCCAACTTTTATAAATAGTTGTTCCTCCGTTAAGACCTACACTACCTTAATTGTAATTCCCAAACCCTCTTTCACAAATGACATGATCTTCAAAACTAAAAAGGTAGGTATGGCTTACTTATGATGCAAGTTAGTTATTGGGTTTAAGCAACTTTGGTCACTTGAATATTTTTTAATAACCCACCATCAAAATTGCGATCTCTTTAAACCTACGACATGTATTCTCCATAAGGAAATTAGAATCGACATTGCAAATAGCACTTTATTTTCCTTTATTTGACTTGTTGGCTTAAACGAAACAACATAAAAAATTGACCATTTACTTTGCTGTTGAAGGAATTCTCTTTTACTCTCGAACACCATACAACCTTTGAAACCGTTCTGAACGCTAGACATTGAGCATATTTCATACTTGGATCGTAAGTTTACAACAATATATCTAGCCAATATCTATGCATTACATAAATCATTATCTGATGATATCTTCATATTGGGTCATCACTATCTGCAATAACATTGTCTTCACCGCCAAAATCATAATTTAAAGGAGCACTGTTTACATGCATTATGTCAATTCACATCATATCATTCTCCGAGATGCTTACAAAATCATGCTATCAAATCGAAGAACATGGTTTAACTCTTCAATTTCAGGTCCTTTTATATCCGTATCGACGTCGGATCCATTTTGTCTCATGTTTGATTCTATATCGGTAACACATACTGGAAAACTGCATTACAAAAATAGGAAATTTTGAGTAAAGTTGTATATGTAACATAGTTCGATATCATTACCAAATGTAACTAACTGTTGGCTCATGTGACACACTTCAGAGGGCATTGACTGCATAGGACAAGACCAATGAGTCGGTCATGTAGCATTTTGTGTTGGACGCTATTGCGGAATCTAGCTGGAAAAGTAATTATATTTTGCTATCAACTATAGCACATTGAATATTATGTCCATTTGGAGCAATTAAAATATGAATTACCATTGACTCATTTTTGCAAGGTTTTCTACGTCGGACATGGATAGTCAGGTTGTGATAGTAGTTGAAAATTAATAAACACATTATACTCCAAAAACATTTGTTGTTGTCTGTATTGCACCACGTTCATAAGATGATATGGATAATTAGGTGCTGAAGCCGCTACAGAAGGAGTAACCTGTTGTTCTTCCAACAACCTTCTGTTTTTCCATGATAAACGACACTATGGATTTTGAGATGGTAGAAAACATTAATTCAACATCGTCCTCATATGCTATTTTAATTGCTTTAGATCTGGACCAATTGCAAAGTAAATCAATATCAAACTCCATCGGTTTGATCTTAATTGCTTTGTGTTAATCCCTAAAAAACCATACATGCATTAAACTACAAAATCTGAGCACAAGCCTATAGAACGAGCGCCATCAGGGTCGCTCATGCATATTAATTGTCCAAGGCGCTTAAGCGACCCACAAAAGGAAGGTAGCAACTGCACAGAGAAGGGGCCAAGGGTCGCGCATATATTCGATGACCGCTCATGGATCGCAACTCCGATCGCTCATATGTTTTACTGATCGAACGTCAATACTTCGATCAGACATCATCTATCATTCGTTTCGATGCCCACTCTTAGGATAAGTATACTTACATCTCAAATCACAAAGCTTCATCCATCGCCTCCAGACTATAGAGAAGATCACCCGCTCACTCATATTCAGACATAGCCGCGTCAGAGAATCAAGATCGTCCGACCGCTTATTCAAATCGCTCACTCTTTTGCTCACCTATGATAACTGGATACAGCTATCAACAGTTGGTTATAGTCAGGCGATTGCATATTTGTAATTAATGGGATGAGCGACCCGTCGCCAGCATATACGAACTTCGGCTCACTTTTCCGAGAAGGCACATCTATAAATAGGCCATGGCTACCAACATAAGGGGGATCTTTCGAACCACAAAGTGCTGCTAAATTCTATCTTCAATCATTCCTTAAAGATTTGGATCATCTTCTCCATCCAGAGGTTCATCACCGATTTGGTCATGGCGTCCAGTACAACCATGTAACACCCCATAATTTTCAATATTAATGTTCACAAATTAAAGAATAACTAATCTCCGATGTGAGAACTAAGGGAAAAGGGTTGTGCCATTTTGTTCGTCTCGAAATTCTGGTAGAGATAGAGTCCGAGTTTGCATGAATTGGACTTCGTATGAAGAAGTTATGGCCATCGGAAGTTTCAGAAAATTCAAAACAGATTTCGAATATTCAAATTTCAGAGTCAAATTGGGTCAGGCGGGAAATTTCCCGCCAGGGCCTGGTCAACCAGGGGGTCGACCTACCCTAACCAGGTCGACGATAGGGTCGACCTGCCCCCTCGGGCAGATTTGTTTGATGACCTGTTTATGACTGTATGCGGACTCATTAGGGTTTCTGATTTGCTCTGATTGGCTGGGATTAATTTTGGGTTGATCGGACGACCTAAACTAATCCTAAACTCTATAAAAACACATGTAGACTCAAACCCTAAAATCAAATTAAAAATTAGTATCATGGCCTCCATGCCGTCACCTTGCAACCTAGAATAGCCGCCACCAATTAGAGAGGAAGAAAAGCTAATCAAATTCAATTCTAATCTAAACCGCAACAAATTGACTTCTTCAAAGGAAAGCTAATTCAACTTCAGAACTCAGATTTCAGAACTCAAGACCTTCTTTGAGTTGTGAGTTCGATTTGTTTAATAAAATAATTAACAATTTAATTGGATTAAGCTATGATGTGGATTATATGGTTATGTTGTGAATTACTGACCGCATGTTATTGTCTATGTTGTAAATTCTATGATGTTATCATCTATGTTGTAAATTATTTGATGTTATCATCTATGTTGTGAAGTTGTGATGTTATCATCTATTTTGTAATTCTATGATTGGCTTATGTATAATCATGTTTCATATGCTAGTTTGGTTATGTTGTTGGAACTAATTCATATGACAAAACCATAAGTATGTAAGCATGTTAAGATGTTAATTAAGGTATGAATCATATTGCAAGTTAGTGAAAATTATTTACAACCTTACATGTTTCATGACATCTATTTTATGTGTAAATTGGACCTAAAGTTAGGCTATGACATGTGTGAGTTATATGCTAGTATACAAAATTATACATACTAGTTTATATGTTTAGATGTAAGTTTACACCATCATTATGTTGCATAAATCACATATGCAAGTATATACATATGTGTTTGGAGCATGAATCATATAATATAGGTTCGTGGTTATTGCCTATGCAAGTTTACACCTTTAGATGTAGATCTATGATATACATGATTTATGCAAGTTTGTGACTATTACCTAAACAAGTTTACACCTTTAGATTTGGATCTATGGCATATGTAGTTTATGCAAGTTTGTGACTTTGGCCTATGCAAGTTTTAGATGAAGAACCTTATTCACACATGCAAGTTCACCCCTTATGTTTAGATCTAGCTTTATTTCTATGAATGTTGTGATGTTATTTCTTTATTCCATAAGTTAGACTATTCGAGTCTAACGTATATTTTACGTTAAACGAACGAACGTACAACGTGGGGCAATGGGATAATATTAAAAAATTAATATTGAGAATTGGCATAAATGCCTTAAATGGCATAAAATAAATATGTGAAGATAATAGGTAAGATTTTTCATACCATAAATAGATGGACATAATTGAGTAAATTATGGCCATAGTTAAATTTGGAATTGATTGATAATTTGAATAGGGAATTTAATTCAAATTGGGGGATAATTAATTATGTGTAATTAATCGTCTAAGACACGAGGTTAGGCTCTTTTGTGGTGTAAGACTGCCCAGACCCGCCCGGCAATTACAGCTGCCACAAATGCCAGTCTAAGGTCTTAGGCATAAATTAAACACGTAACAGTTGTAAAGACACGAGGTTAGGCTAGTTTGTGGTGTAAGACTGCCCGGACCCGCCCGGCAAATCCAGCTGCCACAAATGCTAGTCTAATGTGGGAGGTCTTTACGAGTTTATGATCTTAATGAATTAAGAAACACTTAACCAGATAAACATGTAGTGGGACATGAGGGGGTTAAGTGGGTGCTTTGGTGTGCATGTAGAATTAAGTGGGTGCCTTGGGTGGCATTTGAAATACGATTAGAAACACTTAACCATAATTAAACATGTATGTGAACATGACTAAGAAGAGGGTTAAGTGGGATGTACTAGAGGAGACCAAGCTTAGGTGGATAGCTGGTGTCAAGTAATAGGGGCCCATTTCAACCAGTAACCCATACGTATCTTTGTGGGCTCGACCCAAGTCGAAAACGGGACACACATACTGGGCTTGACTGTAAGAGGCCAAAACGGGTTAGCGGTGGCAACGCAAGTCCAACGGGTTCCTGTGCGTATGTGGACCCGGGCTGGTAGGTAAGACGTTGTTGCATCGTGTAGGTATAAGTCATGCATTGTTTGTGGTATCGGGTTGCCACTTTGGGGAGTGATACACCCCACTGTGTGGCCAGCACGGGTATCTACGAGTTAGGGAGACGATCGCATGGGGGTAGTGGGTACACCTAGTGGAGATAGGGGCAGGCGGCACCTATGAAGGCAACTAGGGGTGCACGAAACAACCATTATCATTATTAATTTCTGTAGGCGGGATCAATTTTAGGGTGACTAGTGGTGGTGCAGTATAGTAATTATCTTATAGTGGTTTAGGTGCGCCTTTAACGTTATCTTTGTTCATCTTATTTCCTTGTTTACTCTGTCATACCCTATTGTTCACAGTCATTTCCTTATTTTCCAACTTACGCCTTAGCCTAGTTATTTTGGTAATTATATTGTTAAAGTTATCGCACTCGCCAGACTTTATGTCTGACCCCCTGTGTTTCCACTTCTTTTCTTCCTCCCCCCCCCCCCCCCCCAGGTGCTCAGTGTGGGACTAGCACCAGTGGAGCTTGATTTTGGACAGCTGTATCTCTTGCTTTTAGAAGTTGCTTGGATCGCTGAAGTAAAAGTTCAGCCGATCTTATTTATGGCAGTTTTGTGTTGGGATTATGTCTTTCAATTTATGTACTTTGATTTTGTCAAGATGGATATTATGTACTTTGACTCTGGTTTTTGATGATGTAATCAAACCTATGTATTTACCGCGGCAATGAAATGAAGTTTTAAATTTTCAAGTACTGTTTATATCTGTCTTGTTGTTAAGTTTCTGTTCTATACACACTTAAAACGCTCCATAGAAGTTAATGCATTCCCCTTGTGAGCGATAATAATGGACGTGGGGTGTTACACGTGGTATTAGAGCTGAAGGTTACCAGAACAGATATGGATTTTGAAAAACTGTTTTTCAAAAACACTTTTATAAATAAGTACTTTCAAAAGTATGTTTTGAGGAAAGTATTTTCAAGAGAAAAGCTTTTTTAGAAAGCATAACCCCAAGAGCCATATATCTTTCCTTCGGTTCTTTTGTATTGAACCTTTCCTTTTTTGTTTCAACATGTCTGGAATTCCCGAGATACCCGAGGGGATACCAATACCAGGATGGTTTAGGAGGTATTTGGAGACTAGGGCCACCACCGCAGGTCCAGCAAATCCTCCTCCTCCTCCTCGTGTCGATACTTTTGCAAAGATATGTAAGGACTTTCGGGCTATGGGTGGAAAACCTTTTCACGGGACAGAGACATTTGTTGAAGCTCGAAATTGGCTAAGGAGGTGGAAGAATTGTTTGGGATCTTTGAAGTGGAAGATGGAAGAAAGGTCCAGTTAGCTACCTGGCTAATGAAGGATGAGGCCTCGTTTTGGTGGGAGGTCACTAATGGAGAGCATCCAGTTGATACATGGACAGATTTCAGGCGGAGGTTTGACGTAAAGTTTCTCTCACGGGCGAAGAGAATTTATATATGGAAAGATTTTTGGCATTGAAGCAAGGGAATCTATCAGTGAAAGAATATGTCAACAAGTTCAATCAGTTGGCGAGATTTGGCTTGGACTTGGTGAATACACCAGAAAAGAAGGCCCTAAGATTTGTTAAGGGTTTGAACGAGCCGATTCATGGGTTAGCTATGACCCACATCCCTATGGGGGCTACCTTTGAGAGACTAGTTGACATGGCGCTTATGCATGAAGAGGAGAAGGGCACCAATGCTAATAAGGCTCCCGAGAAGAAAGGGGATTAAAAGAAACCGCAACAGCAACAACAGAACAAGAAAGGTGGTAAAGGCGACAATGGTAAGGGAAAGAAAAGATGCTTTAACTGTGGGACACCCGGCCATCTAAGCAAAGATTGTAGGAAGAAAAAGAAGACTGGTTGTTTCCACTGTGGCGAAGCGGGACATCTGATTAAGGACTGCCCAAGGAAAGGACAGAGGGCAGGGTCTACCTCGGGAGGACAGGTGCAGGCTCTTATGGCACCAGGGCAGGGAATGGGGCAAGTTCAGGCTCTCGTGGTCCCACCGCTGCAAGAACGAGGTAGAGCAACTTCTGTTGAAAGTTTAGTTTTTCTGTTTGATCATCCTGTCCGTACTTTATTTGATTCCGGCGCATCACATTCGTTTATCTCTACATCATTAGTTGAAACATTGCACCTAGATACTAGTTTAGTTATTGATCCCTTAGTAGTCTCAAATCCTATTGGTGGTTCGGCTCATCTTTGTATGATTTGTTGGGATTTGAGAGTGTTTATCTTGGGCGTTGAGTTTGAATGCAACGCCTTTGTTCTTGGCTTCATGGGCTACGACTTGATTCTAGGTATGGATTGGCTAACTAGATACGGGGCCATCCTAGATTGTGAAAGAAGGGTAGTTAGATTGTTCACTCGTTGTGGATAGACCCATGATATTTCTTGTGACCCTAGAGGTCCAGTAATGCTTAGCTACCTAGAATCCCTTGACGCATCTGATGATGATTTACATTCTGTTCATATAGTCTGTGAATATGTTGATGTCTTCGATGAGGTGAGGGGTTTACCCCCAAAACGTGAGATAGACTTTCGAATATATCTAGTAGATAATGCAAATCCAATTGCGTTGCCAGTGCGCCACATGGCTCCAAGAGAGAGAAGAGAACTCAGTAAGCAAGTGAAAAAATTGCTTGAGATGGGGTTCATCAGACATAATATATCGGAGTGGGGTGCTCAAGTAGTATTTTCCATGAAGGCAGATGGGTCCCTTAGACATTGTGTGGACTATAGAGAACTTAATAAGCTTACTAAGAAAAATAGACACCCACTGCCAAGGATTGACGATCTTTTCGATCAGTTAGTTGGTGCCTCAGTGTTTTCGCAGTTGGACTTAGCCACGGGTTTCCATCAGTTGAAAGTGGCTGAGGATAGCATAGACAAGACTGCCTTTAGGACTCCAGACGGCTTCTTTGAGTGGCTTGTGATGCCCTTCGGTTTGACAAATGCCCCCGCATACTTTGTTGACTGGATGAGTAGGGTGTTTAGGGAGTACCTTAATAAATTCGTGGTAGTCTTTGTGGACGACATCTTTATCTTTTCTAAAAGCAAGGAAGAGCATGCCCTACATCTTAGGGAAGTGTTGGAGAACCTTCGAGCGCATAGCCTTAAAGCTAAATTTTCTAAATGTCACTTTTGGAGGAAGGAAGTGCGATTCTTAGGGCACGTGGTTTCCAAAGAAGGGATAGCTGTGGATCCCGCGAAGGTAGTGGCCATCCAAGATTGGGAGGTCCCTAAAAATGCTACCGAGGTGAGGAGTTTCTTAGGGTTGACTGGCTACTATAGGAAGTTTATCAAAGACTTCGCAAAAATATCAGGCCCATTAACACGCTTGACGAAGAAGAGCCTAGTTTTTATGTGGGACGTAGATTGTGATGATGCATTCCAACGTTTAAAGAGAGCTTTGACCACAGCCCCAGTCTTAGTGTTGCCAGATGGGAGTAAGCCATTTACCGTTTATATCGATGCTTGTGGGACAGGACTAGGCGCAGTCTTAATGCAAGAGGGGAGGGTAATAGCCTATGGAGGAAGGCAGTTGAGAGTGCATGAGAAAAATTACCCTACACATGACCTAGAGTTGGCCGCTATTGTTTTCGCGCTTAAGTCTTGGCGCCATTATCTTCTTGGCGAGAAATTCGAATTGTTCACTGAACACAAATCGCTAAAATACTTGTTCTCTCAGAAGGACTTGAACTTAAGGCAGCAAAGGTGGATGGAATTCTTAGCATCCTACGATTTTGAGATAGCATATCCCCTTGGTAAGGGCAACGTGGTGGCAGACGCCTTAAGTAGGAAAATGTTGTCCTTGAGTCCGTTGTTTGTTGAGCGGCGAAGCTTAGAGTTCATCTCTACTTTCTACTTTAGACCTTCCATTGACTTTGTACCCGGTTTGCTAGCATCCTTAGAGGTTAGACCTACGCTTTTGGGATGGATTGGTGAGGCACAGCGAGATGACCCATAGTTGGTTGAGTTAGTAGAGAAGCTCAAAAGGGGGGAGTCATCGAGCCATCTCAGTAGGTATACCCTAGATGATAAGGATTGGTTACGTAGGGACGGTAGACTTTGTGTACCACGGGACGAGAGTTTGAGGAAGAACATTCTTGATGATGCACATCGTTCGAAGATGACCATCCATCCCGGCGGGGACAAGATGTACGTGGACATGAGACGAGTTTACTTTTGGGTCGGCATGAAGAGGGATGTGGCTGAGTTTGTCGCTAAATGCTTGGTGTGCCAACAAGTAAAAGCAGAGCAAAAGAAGCCCGGTGGGTTGCTTCACCCATTGGAGGTCCCACAATGGAAGTGGGAAAGTGTCTCGATGGACTTTATTGATGGGTTACCGAGATCGAGGAAGGGTAATACGGGGATTTGGGTCGTGGTAGACAGACTTACTAAGAGCGCTCATTTCATTCCCGTGAAGAGTAAGAGGATTGCTCCATGGTTAGCCTCCGTATACATTCGAGAGATGGTTCGTTTGCATGGTGTTCCTTCTAGCATAGTGAGCGACCGCGATCCTATCTTTACTAGCGAGTTTTGGAAGAGCTTACAAGAGGCGGTAGGGACTCAGTTATGTTTGAGCACCGCATATCATCCTCAGACGGACGGCCAGACAGAGAGTGTGAATCATATTCTAGAGGACCTATTGAGGTTGTGTGTCTTAGACTTCGGAGGTACATGGGAGGAACATCTCCCGTTGGTGGAGTTCGCATATAATAATAGCTTCCAGTCTAGCATTGGCATGGCACCGTTCGAGGCTCTTTACGGACGGCCGTGTCGTTCGCCTACATGTTGGTGGGAATCTACAAATAAGATCTTTCTTGGGCCCGATATGATTAGAGAGACTTCGGAAAAGATCGATTTGATTCGAAGGAGGATGAAGACGGCGCAAGATAGGCAGAAATCTTATGCGGACAAGAGGAGGCCAGATCTTGAGTTTGATATTGGGGACATGGTCTTTGTCAAGGTGTCTCCATTACGGAATGTTGTTCGCTTTGGGTCCGTTGGGAAGTTAGCACCAAGGTTCGTAGGGTCGTTTCCTATTAAGGAGAGGATTGGACAGATGGCGTATAGAGTGGAGTTTCCCGAGAGACTTAGTGGAGTACACGATGTATTCCATGTATCACATTTAAGGAAGTGCTTGCACGAGACCGCGGAAGTGGTAGAGCCGAGCTTGCTTAGAGAGGTGGAGATAGAGCGTGATGCGACGATTCGACGAGCCCCTACGTGCATTCTTGGGTTGGAGATTAAGAAGTTGAGGAATCGAGAGGTCAAGCTAGTCAAAGTGCAATGGGGAGATGATGAGAGCAATGCTACTTGGGAGACGAAAGAGAAGATGCGTTCATTGTACCCTTTTCTTTTCGAGGGTATGTCTTTTAATTTCTCCTTTATCGCTTAGCTTGTACTTGTTTTATCTTTAGTATGTCCTCTCGCTAGTATCTTTGACCTTTAGATAGGGTAGTCCTATGGTTGAAACATTTGTTTGAGACATGTTATGTATGATGGATGCATGTGGATGCAAGTGTTTGCTAGTGGTTGCTCGTGGATGCATATACACACACTTTAGGCACTAGATCGGCTCAGTCACTTCTAGGGGTGAGCATTATTCGGTTAAACCAAATAAACCAACCAAACCAATTTATTTTGGTCGGTTTGGTTTGGTTTTGAAATTAAACTGGTTTGTAATCGGTCCGAAAAATCATTAAGTTCGGTTATCGGTTTAACCAAATTAACTGAATTTTTACTATATTTTAAAAATTATCGGTATTATAATAAATATTTTAGGTTAGTTTAGTTATTTAAGTATAGATTAATCAACACCTATGTCAAAATTAATATTAAAAAGCATAAATATCAAAAATAATAATACTGTAATCATATGTTTATAATTTGTTTCAAATTATAGTCAGTATTTTAAACACAAGTATAAAACATTTTTTGTTCAGTTTAATCGGATAAATAACCGAACCAACCAAACTTAATTTAGTTGGTTTGGTTTGATTTTCATTTTTATTGGTTTTAGTTTGGTTTGACAAATTTATCAAACGGATAAACTAAACCAACCAAACGCTCACCCCTAGTCACTTCATATTGCGTATTGCATATAAATGTGTGTACATATTTAAGTTAATGGATGAATAATGGTTATGCTATCATATGGATGTTGCATTTTTGTGAATGGTTGTGCACACATGTAGAAATAATATGTATCGATAGGATTCTTTCGCATACATAATGGACGCATGGCACTATCATGGTTTGCATTAAGGAGGTCAACTGAATTAGTAGACCGCCTGATTTTGCATTAGATAAAGAACATATACACACACTTCTTGCATATATTCATACAACATTAGGAATTTTATAAGGACAATGGATGCCTGTGTTTGATGGTTGAGCAGATGGATGATTGGATGTTAGGATATGCATTCTCCTTAACTTGGAGATTTCGGGGGCGAAATCCTTTAAGGAGGGGAGAATGTAACACCCCGTAATTTTCAATATTAATGTTCACAAATCAAAGAATAACTAATCTCAGATGTGATAATTAAGGGAAACGGGTTGCGCCATTGTGTTCATCTCGGAATTCTGGTTGAGATAGAGTCCGAGTTTGCGTGAATTGGCCATCGGAAGTTTCAGAAAATTCATAACAGATTTCGAAAATTCAAATTTCAGAGTCAAATTGGGTTAGGCGGGAAATTTCCCGCCAGGGCCAGGTCGACCAGGGGGTCGACCTACCCTAACCAGGTTGACCATAGGGTCGACCTAGGGGTCGACCTGCCCCCTCAGGCAGATTTGTTTGATGACCTGTTTATGACTCTATGCTGACTAATTAGGGTTTCTGATCTGCTCTGATTGGCTGGGATTAATTCTGGGTTGATCGGATGGCCTAAACTAATCCTAAACTCTATAAAAACACATGTAGACTCAAACCCTAAAATCAAATTAAAAATTAGAATCATGGCCTCCATGCCATCACCTTGCAACCTAGAATAGCCACCACCAATTAGAGAGGAAGAAAAGCTAATCAAATTCAATTCTAATCTAAACCGCAACAAATTGTCTTCTTCAAAGGAAAGCTAATTCAACTTCAGAACTCAGATTTCAGAACTCAAGACCTTCTTTGAGTTGTGAGTTCGATTTCTTTAATAAAATAATTAATAATTTAATTGGATTAAGCTATGATGTGGATTATATGGTTATGTTGTGAATTATTGACTGCATATTATTGTCTATGTTGTAAATTTTACGATGTTATCATCTATGTTGTAAATTCTATGATGTTATCATCTATGTTGTGAAGTTGTGATGTTATCATCTATGTTGTAATTCTATGATTGGCTTATTTATAATCATGTTTCATATGCTAGTTTGGTTATGTTGTTGGAACTAATTTATATGACAAAATCATATGTATATATGCAAGTTAGGATGTTAATTGAGGCATGAATCATATTGCAAGTTAGTGAAAATTATTTACAACCTTACATGTTTCATGACATCTATTTTATGTGTAAATTGGATCTAAAGTTAGGCTATGACATGTGTGAGTTATATGCTAGTATACAAAATTCTACATACTAGTTTATATGTTTAGATGTAAGTTTACACCATCATTATGTTGCATAAATCACATATGCAAGTATATACATATGTGTTTGGAGTATGAATCATGTAATATAGGTTTGTGGTTATTGCCTATGCAAGTTTACACCTTTAGATGTAGATCTATGATATACATGATTTATGCAAGTTTGTGACTATTACCTAAACAAGTTTACACCTTTAGATTTGGATCCACGACATATGTAGTTTATGCAAGTTTGTGACTTTGGCCTATGCAAGTTTTAGATGAAGAACTTTATTCACACATGCAAGTTCACCCCTTATGTTTAGATCTATCTTTATTTCTATGAATGTTGTGATGTTTTCTCTTTATTCCATAAGTTAGACTATTCGAGTCTAACGTATATTTTACGTTAAAGGAACGAATGTACAACGTGGGGCAATGGGATAATATTAAAAGATTTAATATTGAGAATTGGCAAAAATGCCTTAAATGGCATAAAATAAATATGTGAAGATAATTGGTATGATTTTGCATACCATAAATAGATGGACATAATTGAGTCAATTATGGCCATAGTTAAATTTGGAATTGATTGATAATTTGAATAGGGAATTTAATTCAAATTGGGGGATAATTATTTATGTGTAATTAATCGTCTAAGACACGAGGTTAGGCTCTTTTGTGGTGTAAGACTGCCCGGACCCGCCCGGCAATTCCAGCTGCCACAAATGCCCGTTTAAGGTCTTAGGCATAAATTAAATACGTAACAGTTGTAAAGACACGAGGTTAGGCTCGTTTGTTGTGTAAGACTGCCCGGACCCGCCCGGCAAATCCAGCTGCCACAAATGCCCGTCAAATGTGGGAGGTCTTTACGAGGTTACGATCTTAATGAATTAAGAAACACTTAACCAGATAAACATGTAGTGGGACATGAGGGGGTTAAGTGGGTGTCTTAGGTGGCATGTGGAATTAAGTAGGTGCCTTGGATGGCATTTGAAATACGATTAGAAACACTTAACCAAAATTGAACATGTAAGTGAACATGACTAAGAAGAGGGTTAAGTGGGATGTACTAGAGGAGACCAAGCTTAGGTGGATAGCTTGTGTCAAGTAATGGGGGCCCGTTTCAACCAGTAACCCATACGTATCTTTGTGGGCTCGACCCAAGTCGAGGACGGGACATGCATACTGGGCTTGATTGTAAGAGGCCAAAATGGGTTAGCGGTGGCAACGCATGTCCAACGGGTTCATGTGCGTGTGTGGACCCGGGCTGGTAGGTAAGACGTTGCATCGTGTAGGTATAAGCCGTGCATTGTTGGTGGTATCGGGTTTCCACTTTGGGGAGTGATACACCCCACTGTGGGGCCAGCACGGGTATCTATGAGTTAGGGATCCGATCGCATGGGGGTAGTGGGTACACCTAGTGGAGATAGGGGTAGGCGACACCTATGAAGGCAACTAGGGGTGCACGAAACTACCATTATCATTATTAAGTTCTGTAGGCGGGATCAATTTTAGGGTGACTAGTGGTGGTGCAGTATAGTAATTATCTTATAGTGGTTTAGGTGCGCCATTAACGTTATCTTTGTTCATCTTATTTCCTTGTTTACTCTGTCATACCCTATTGTTCACAGTCATTTCCTTATTTTCCAACTTATGCCTAAGCCTAGTTATTTTGGTAATTATATTGTTAAAGTTATCGCACTCGCCAGACTTTATGTTTGACCCCCTTTGTTTCCACCTCTTTTCTTCCTCCCCCTCTCCCCCTTCGGTGCTCATGGTGGAACTAGCACCAGTGGAGCTTGATTTTGGACAGCTGTATCTCTTGCTTTTAGAAGTTTCTTGGATCGCTGAAGTAAAAGTTCAGCCTATCTTATTTATGGCTATTTTGTGTTGGGGTTATGTCTTTCAATTTATGTACATTGATTTAGTCAAGATGGATATTATGTACTTTGACTCTGGTTTTTGATGATGTTATCAAACCTATGTATTTACCGTTGCAATGAAATGAAGTTTTAAATTTTCAAGTACTGTTTATATCTGTCTTGTTGTAAAGTTTCTGTTCTATACACACTTAAAATGCTCCATAGAAGTTAATGCATTCCCCTTGTGAGTGACATTAATGGACGTGGGGTGTTACAAACCTTGTAATCGAAAAATCAAAGACACCCTCCTTCTTAATCATCCATCCATCAATCTCCTCCTCGAACTCTACCATTCTCTCATGAAATCCCAGGATTGATATGTATGAATGAGGGTATGTTGAGTGAATATAAAGATGTATGAGAAAAGAAAGTTGGTGTATTTTGTAATCTTCATTTTAAGAATGCAAGTAATCTTCATAGTGGATGTAGGCCTGGCACAAGGCTGAACCACTCTAAATCTCGTCTCTATTTTTCGTTATTCGCATTTTTACTTTCAATTGTTATTAAGAATGGCTCCATTTATTTTCTACCGTATCGATGAAGTGCAATTCTAGTACCTTTGGTGTTTGTGCCATTTTTTGGTGAAATCATTTGGCGCCCACCATGGGGCTTTGCTCGAAATTTCTTTCCTCGTACCTTCTTTCAGTCTTAGCAGTAAAATATCCTGAATCGTTTTCTCCCTCGAAGCCATGGCCGGATCTAAGAAGAGCGGAAAATCTACTAAAGCTACCGCGACCAGTGAGGATAATGATGTTGATGGAGCTACACCACAAACCTTGAACCAAGGGGCTGGGTGAATCCCTAGGTTATCTGTAACGTGAGATGAGTTGAATGTGGCTGTAACAGGTTTGAATGAGAAAATGGATGCTACAACGAATATGATGATGGAAAGGTTTGATGTCCTGATTAATGCTCAAGCCAATCTTCAGCCACCAAATGCTCTAAATAATGTTGATCAAGAAGAGGACTCATCAGCCTCAGACCCTAGTCGATCCCACTTCTTAGTGGAAGACAAGGAAGAGGCCGGTGGTGAGAACTCTAAGGCCAGATCCCCGCATCGTAAAGAAAAACATGCGACTCAAAGTATCGCAATCCCACCAAAAGGACACCTCCCAAAAGAGGTGCAAGGCATCAAACCTCAATTCGTGATCACACTGATAAGAACATCGATGCCGATCCTGTGGAATAAGTGACTGACGAGAGACACATCATAGACATGATCCAGCGAATAATGAAGGAGAAAGCGACCCGAGAGGATGAAGAGAGGGAATGGTAATTTTCACCCAGTGAAAATCCGTTTATAGAAAAGATCCGTCAAGCAAAGTTCCCCAAGAAATTCATGCCACCAACAATAACACCTTATGGCGGAGTTGGAGATCCAAACATCTTCCTATTCAAATACGACCAACACATGAATGAAGCTAGGGCTACTAACGAAGTAAAGTTCTTACATTTTCTTGTGTGCTTAGAAGGTGTGGCCTCACTATGGTTCATCGGGCTTCCACCTAAATGTATTGACCAATTCGCCGACTTGGGAAGAAGGTTTCAAGATCAATTCCGATTACAAAACACCAAAGAAAAGGACGTGATGTCACTTAGCGAGATGGAACAAATGCCTGGGGAAATCGTCAAAGCTTTCCTTACACGCTTCCATGCTGCAGCAGCAGAGGTCATAGAGCAAGCGCCTTGGTTCTTGTTGGCAGCCCTGAAAGGAGCCATCGAGAAGAAGTTAGAATTTGGGAAGTGGCTCAAGATGAAGAAACAAAAGACTTTAAAGAAGTTCTATAAGAAAGCTTAAGAATATATGAGTGCAGAAGACGAAGCCCCACACATTCAGAAGGCTATAGAGAATAACGCAGCCAGAGAAGGAAAGAGTAACGAGTTCCGAGTTGGGCAAAAGAACGACACAGGGCAAAAGAGGGGGAGCGACGAGAAGGATAACAAAGCCTATAAGAAGACGCGGCTATATAAGTTATCCGAATTAACCCTCCTAAATGAAACTCCAGAAAGAATTCACTCCACCACAAAGGATTCAGGTATCTTTCCTCAGATGAAAGGTATCTTTCCTCAGATGAAGCCACAGAAGATAACTAAGCAACAAGCAAATTCCGGCAAATTCTGCCGGTTTCACAACCAACCAGGACACAGCACCAACGAATGTCGACACCTGAAGAGTTTAATCGAAGAACTCATCAGGAAGAATCAACTCCAACAATATGTAAAAAGTCCTCAAAACGCTCTGGTTGCTCAAGGGCATAATAATAAGGTCATCCAACCCGACTCAAGTACGAAAGCTCAAATATCAGTTGATTCAAGACTAGTAATCAACATGATATTTACGGGGCCTCACCCGACTAGAAACAATTGGGCGGATATGGAAAAGTATGCTAATAAGTTGAAGGAAGCCTCAAGAGAAGAAAGATGTATGATCTTGAGCAACAAGCTTCCAATGAAAATGCCCAAAAGTTCGACCGATGACGTGGTATTCAAAGACAAAGATGGAAATGGGTTAGTTACACCAATTATTGACGCCATGGTGATCACGATTGGTCTTGGCCCAGCAGTTGTTAAAAGAGTCCTGGTTGACACAGGGGCATCTGTTAATGTGATATTCATAAGCACATTCCAAAAAATGAATCTCCCTATGGACGAAGTACGCGCATATCCAAATAAGAACTACGGTTTCATGGGTCATCCTACACAACCCATCGGTACAATAAACTTACTCGTGGAATTGGCAGATGGAGAACACAAGGTCTCTATGGTGCAAACTTTTGTACTGATAGATGAGTTCTCATCCTATAATGCTTTCCTTGGGAGGCCAACTCTTTCAGGCTTTAAGGTTGCACTGGCTCCATGGTGTCTGATCATGAAGTTTCCAACTGAAAAGGGGATTGGTGTGATTAAAGGAGACCAGAGCTGCAAGGGATTGCTACGGACGGAGTTAAAATAGGCTAAGAAAAAAGACTCAGGAAAGGATGGGGAGGCTTCCCCCGCATTCACAACTCACTTTATAGCAATTAAAGAAGGGTCCATGCACTGGAGAACACAGTGGAGCGCTAAAAGAAACCGACCCTAGAAAAGCCAGTGCAGAGGACGAAAGAGCGACATCGGCCGATGTCACAATTCCTATAGTTGTAATTCCGAAGGACCCAAACCGTGTATTGAACATAGGACCTCGGTTAAGAACCGAACTAAAGACTTGATTGGTTAACTTTTTAAGAGCCAATTTGGATGTGTTCGCGTGGAACCATTCCGACATGTGCGGCATATCTCCAGATATCGCAGTCCATAAGCTAAACATTAACCCGCGTGTTCCATCTGTTAAGCAGAAAAGGAGAACCCAGGGGCCGGAGAGGTCGCGCGCCTTAAAGGAAGAAGTCGACAGGTTAATGGAAAATGGTTTTATCAGAGAATCCACCTATCCGAAATGGGTTTCCAACCCTGTGCTCGTAAAGAAAGCAAACGGAAAATGGAGAGTCTGTGTAGGTTACTCAGACCTCAGTAAAGCTTGTCCAAAAGACAGTTTCCCTCTCCTCAGGATCGACCAACTAGTGGATTCTACAGCCAGTCATGAATTATTGTCTTTCATGGATGCATATTCCGGCTACAATCAAATTATGATGTACGGGCCGAACCAGGAAGTCACGAGTTTCATTACTGATCTTGGCTTATATTGCTACAAGGTGATGCCATTTGGCCTGAAAAATGCAGGGGCAACTTACCAACGATTGGTAAATGATATGTTCAAAAAGAAAATTGACAGGACAATGGAAGTCTATGTCGATGATATGTTGGTAAAGTCCAAAAGAGCAGAAGACTGTTTAGAAGATCTAGCCCAGATGTTCGATATCCTACGACAATATGGCATGAAGCTGACTCCCTTGAAATGTTGTTTTGGGGTCGGTTCAGGCAAGTTCTTATGATTATGGTCAATGCTAGGGGCATAGAAGCTAATCCAGCCAAAATATCAGCTTTGAGAGAAATGCGCCCCCCAGGAACTAAGAAAGAACTTCAACGTTTCAATGGGAGGATTGCATCCTTAAATCGCTTCATATCCAGGGCAACAGACAGATGTCTTCCATTTTTTGATGCCCTTAAGAAAGGGAAGAAAGAGATACAGTGGACCTCTGGATGTCAGAAAGCCTTCGAAGAACTGATCCAACACATGGCAACACCTCTTATGTTATCAAAACATAGAGACGGAGAAGATATGTTTCTATACCTGGTGGTATCCGCCCACGCTCTGAGTGTAACATTGACCAGGGAAGATTCGAAGGTACAAAGACCAGTCTATTACATCAGGAAGAGACTATCTAGGGCAGAATTGAATTATTCAAAGCTTGAAAAACTCGCTTATTGTTTGCTTATTGCATCGAAGAAACTTCGGCCCTACTTTCAGGCCCATCCTATTAAAGTTCTCACGGATCAGCCTCTAAGGCAAGTTTTGTTCCAACCAGAGAACTCCGGAAGGTTATTAAAATGGAGTATTGAGCTTAGTCAATACGACATTACATATCATCCTCGAAAAGTGATCAACGGGCAAGCGCTCACTGATTTTATTGCAAAATTTACCGACCGAGGGGAGACAAAAGTGGAAGACGATATCGAAACTAACGTCCAGTGGGAATTATTTGTTGATAGACCCTCGAACGATTACTATTCTGGGGCAGGGGTAGTCTTGAAAACCCCCGAAGGAAGATCTCTATGTTATGCGCTAAGGCTGGAATTTCCATCGACAAATAACGAAGCTGAGTATGAAGCCCTCATCGCAGGAATAAAGCTAGCAAAAGAATTACAGATAAAAACTATACAAATCTTCAACGATTCCCAGATGGTGGTATGCCAAGTTCTAGGAGAATTCCAAGCCAAAATGGGTAACTCGCCGGATTATCTTTCAAAAGCCTTGGAGCTATTGGAAGCATTCGAGCACTTCAATATATCTCACATTCCCGGAGGAGAAAACACCAAAGCTAATTCATTGGCAAAATATGCAAGCATAGGAGATGTACAGCTTATGGGGTTAGTTCCGGTGGAAGTCCTTTCCAGCCCAAGCACGGGGAAGACCGAGGTGGATTGGGTCATGGACATAACCGATGAACCAAACTTATAGATGTCACCAATCAAAGAATACCTCAAAATTGGGGCACTCCCGGCAGAAGCCAAGCAGCGAAGGGAGATTTTACGGAAAGCCTCTTTTTATCTCATTCAGGACGGTCGGCTATACAGACATGGATTTCCTACACCCTTACTTCATTGTGTTACTAAAAAAATCAAAGGCAATCATGGAGGAATTACACGAAGGGGAATGTGGAGGCCATATTGGTGGACAAACTTTGGCTAAGAAGATCTTGCGATACGGTTACTTCTGGCCAGATATCAATAAAGACTCCATGGCCTACACTTAAAAGTGTGACAGATGCCAAAGATTTTCCAAGATTCCAAGGATGCCATCCATAGCTATAACCCATACGGTCAGCCCATGGCCATTTGCTATCTGGGGCATCGATCTCATAGGAGCCCTTCCCACTGCAAATCCGAATTTAAATATGCAATTGTCGTCGTTGATTACTTCACAAAATGGGCCGAAGCAGAACCATTGGCCACCATAACTTCAAAGAAAGTTATTAATTTTGTCTTGAAAAATATCATATGCAGGTTCGGGGTACTACAAAAAATAATCATAGACAGCGTCACCTAATTTGAAAGTGAAGAATTATAAAATTTTTGTGCTAAGTATAAGATCCAGAAAAGCTTTTCGGTAGTCGCCCATCCACAAGCGAACGGGAAAGTGGAAGCAGTAAACAAAATCATCAAAACGACCATTAAGAAGCGGTTAGAGAAGTCCAAAGGTGGTTGGGCAGATGAACTCCCACTAGCATTATGGGCATATCGCACCACGCTTAAAACTGCGACCAGGCATACTCCCTTTTCTTTATCTTACAGCTCTGAAGCCATGATACTAGTGGAACTGGAAGTCCCTACCCACAGAAGGATATACTTTGATCACAAAGAAAATGAGAGATTGCAACTCGAAGCCCTCCACCAACTCGAGGAAAGAAGAAAGGTAGCAGAACTCAGAGTAGCTGCATATCAGAGAAGGCTGGCAAGGCATTTCAATTCAAAAGTCAGACACATGACTTTTGAAACTGGAGACCTTGTGCTAAAGAAAATCATGACCGGTACTGGAGTGTTTGGACCCAATTGGGAAGGGCCCTATGTTATAAATCAAAAACTCCAAGATGGAACTTTACAATTGGCCACCATAGATGGAATCCAGATTCCACGAGCATGGAACAGCAAGCACATTCGTCGTTATTTTTTGTAACACACGATTCAAATACATGGAAAGGGCTACAAATACTTGCAAAAAATTCGCATTCGAATTATGTACATAAAATTGAATGAATGTGGAATTCCGTTTGCATATATGAATCGCACATTTACGAAATCCCTGCTAAAAGTTGACATCTTTTATGTAGGCAAACAAGTGACCAGTGGGTGCCAAGCTAAGGAGGTTCGCCTTTCATCATAAAACACCTAACCTTTTGGTGCGCGTCCAACAAAAGGATTGGCACCAAACTAAGGAAGCAATGCAAAGGTGAAAGAAACTCAAAATTTCCCACGGTCAAAAATTGCTAAACTCCATAAAAGGGGCACCTTCTTAGGTGCAGGACTTGAGTTCTTTGACTCGAGGAACAACTTGATGAGATGAACTGATGTCTGCCTCCCGGGGTAAAGCATAAAGTCGGAAAAACCAACATTGTCCGAAAAAAAGGGGAGCATCTTGTTAGGTGAAGGACATGAATTCTTTGAATCGAGTCAAAACTCGATAAGATGAATTAGTGCCCGCTTTTCGGGATCAAACAAGCTGGAAGGACCAGCACAAAGCAGAAATCCTAGTCGAAAGGGGGTATCCGATTTTGTTCTTTGTTGTTAACTAAGTCAAACAAAGCCAAGATTGGATTACAACATTGAAACCCAAGTCCTCCCATGGGGGCGCGCATTCAAAACCTGTCTCCGAAGGACCTGGGTCATCGAGTTAGTGAGACGAGGGGTTGAATGCATCATAAATCTACAATAACATATAAACATATACCTAAGTTAAAATACCCAAATAACTTAATTGCTAAAGTTAAAGAGCGACGTTGATCTTACCAATTAAGATAAATATGAAAAGCTGATCGCTTTCAGCTCAATAAACCCGTAATAAACCAATTATGATGACGTATTAGTAACGCAAAAAGTAATGCAACGTAATTACGATACTAACGTACGATCGGCAGGGAAATTATAATGTAAAATACAAAAAAAAAATGTGTTGCTAAGCAGGGTAAAAGGACATGATGTGGCAGACAAAGCACAAAAGCATCGTAAAGCCAGCAAAACAACCATTCATCAAGCCCACAAAGTGTCAAAGGTCAACATGAGTCACAAACTAGAATAATGTCATGAGCGAGGGCCGACATCCGCTTATACAACCGGTCTTAAAAGTTCAAAAGGAGGCAACCAAAGACAGGACAAAAAGGTTACATATCCCTAACCTTCCTAGGCCTACCTACCTTCCTCTTAACATGAGCAGAACAAGATGGAAGTTCATCAGCACGTTTAGAAACTACCAACTCGACATCTCCTGGAGCAAAAGAAGCAACCGTGCTATCTTTGGATCTGAGAGCATGAATCAACTTCACCTTATCATCTTCTAAATCAAAATTACGCTCAAGATTGTCTTTAGGGAGCTTTTGGAGATCGAAAGCCAATGTATGCCAACCGTTCATCTGTTTTGCAGAGTGATTTTTGAGCAGATCCATTTGCTTTCCAAATTGATGCACAACAGTTTCGAGATGGGCTAACATCTGACCTTTCGCGGCAATCATATCACAAGAAAAGATCTGGGAATCAAACGGGGATATATTCACGTTAGAAGGTACTCCATGTAAGCTCCACCCCCGGAATTGCTTAGCAAGTCTAGGATTGCATAGCCCAGGAACATAACGCGGCCTATTAATGATAGTCTGAAGCTCTGTATAAGATGGGCGCAAGGGGGAATTCACAAACGGTTGACCAGTTGATTGAATCTCATCTATCGAAACATCCAAATCAAAGTATCTTTCCAGTCGACGTCGTTCCGGGGACGAAACCATCCTGTAGATGGGCCAGTGAAAAGTCACACACGCACATCCAAAAACCCCCCTACTTAGGTGTATTCACACTTAATAATTATCCGAAATCTGAGCAGAAGCCTACAGAAAGAGCACCATCAGGGTCGCTCATGCATATTGATTGTCCAAGGCGCTTAAGCGACCCACAAAAGGAAGGAAGCAACTGCACAGAGCAGAGGCCAAGGGTCGCGCATGTATTCGATGATCGCTCATGGATCGCAACTCCGATCGCTCGTATGTTTTATTGATCGAACGTCAATACTTCGATCAGCCATCATCTATCAGTCAGTTGGATGCCCACTCTTAGGATAAGCACACTTACATCTCAAATCACAAACCTTGACCAGTCGCCTCTAGATTATAGAGATGATCGCCCGCTCACACATATTCAGACATAGCCGCGTAAGAGAATCAAGATCGTTCGACCGCTTATTCAAATCGCTCACTCTTTTGCTCGCCTATGACAACTGGATACAGCTGTCAATAGTTGGTTACAGTCAGGCGATGACATATTTGTAATTAATGGGATGAGTGACCCGTCGCCTGCATATACGAACTTCAGCTCACTTTTCCGAGAATGCACATCTATAAAAAGGCCATGGCTACCAACATAAGGGGATCTTTCGAACCACAAAGTGCTGCTAAATTCTATCTTCAATCATTCCTTAAAGATTTGGATCATCTTCTCCATCCAGTGGTTCATCACCGATTTGGCCATGGCGTCCAGTACAACCTTGTAATCGAAAAATCAAAGACATCCTCCTTCTCAATCATCCATCCGTCAATCTACTCCTCGAACTCTACCATTCTCTCATGAAATCCCAGAATTGATATGTATGAATGAGAGTATGTTGAGTGAATATAAAGATGTATGAGAAAAGAGAGTTGGTGTATTTTGTAATCTCCATTTTAAGAATGCAAGTAATCTTCATAGTGGATGTAGGCCCGGTACAAGGCTGAACCACTCTAAATCTCGTCTCTAATTTTGCTTATTCACATTTTTGCTTTCTATTGTTACTAAGAACGGCTCCATTTATTTTCTTACCGTATCGGTAAAGTACAATTCTACTATCTTTGGTGTTTGAGTTATTTTTTGGTGAAAACACTTTGTACACCAATGATTTGAACTATTGGAAGTTAGATTTTTTTTTGAACTTTTACCTGTTTGTAAGATCTCTTACTATATATTTCACACTTTTGGTCATCAATAATCAAATTGTCACCAAAATAGCATATAATTGCTATAAAATTAGGAGTTATTCTTTATCGATAAGACAATAAACACTACTCTAACTTCCGAATGTAGATAAATAAAAAATAGGCTTTGCAGTAACACACCTTTATCAATCTGAATGCGAAACCGTTATTCATTGAATAAATCCGCAAAAAACAAATGTTTTTAATAAAAACAATGATGGAATGGGAAAAATTAGGAATTAAAATTGATTTCATTTTTTATTAAAGGAGGAGAAAGTAAGAGGAAGAAAGGGGATGACTAGGTATTTGCTTGTGCTGGAGCTCAATTAATGATTGCGCACCAACACAAACAATTTTTTTTGTTTTAAACACACTGGCGCAATTTCCGACTGCGTCCCAGTGTCCACATGTACCGTGTAATCTGATATTGCACACGCGTATTTTGATTAATTTGTCGTTGAGTTGGTCAAAATAACGCTAAATCTGCATATAGTTTGAAAATAGAACTTTTTTGCAATAATTTTTCGAAATAAGACAAAAGAAGGGAGGAAAAAAATCCAATAATGAACTAGATCTTTGAATGAAGTATCAAGTCATCGCAACACATCAGAAGATTAAAGTGCGTGTTTCTTTGAGAAATCTGTCACATTAGCAACTAGATCTTTATGTATCACTTGCCACATTGATCGCATTTACAATGAACGTAATACGAGCCATCCCTTACAACACTACAGATCTAGCAAAAACCAACAAGAAAAAGGAAAAAAAACAATAGAATCCTTTTGGTTGCCAAAAGGAAAAAATCATGATAATCAAGAAAAATAATAATGCACTGGCTTCGGTAAAATGGTTAAGTAGTAGCATGAACCATCGGAGATTTTGGCGACATAATCCCAGGCGACGTGATGCTCATGTCCTTGCACTTCTTTGACAAACTCAACCTCAAGCTCGTCCCCTTCCAGTTCTTCCTCTTAACCGCCTGCTTCGCCTTTCTAGCTCCATTCATTTTCGCAACAAACAACCTAATCCTCTGCAGAGCAACTTCCATGGTCTCGTCATCGATATTCGCAAAGCAAACCCTGAACCAACCTGCTTCCTTACAATGAAAAGAGCTCCCAGGCGAAACATTGAGCTTCACCTCGTCAATGATCACCTTCCACAGTCTAATCTCCTCTTCCTCGCTCCCTTCCTTCAGTAAAGTACTCAAATTCATCCAGCAAAATAGACCGGCATTGCTTTCCAAACACTTAATTCCAACTTGCTCCAATCCCGAAGTGAAAACCCTATGCCTTTTCGAAAGCCGATACGCGCTCTCCTTTAAAAAATTCGTTGTGAATTCATCATCGGATAATAGTGCGGCTAAAAAATGTTGCGTCTGGGTGGAGACGAGGCCGAAGCTGGACATTTTACGGGCAATGGCGACGACGTCGTCGTTGTAGGAGTAGACGATCCCGACTCTGAAGCCTGGGAGGCCGAGGACTTTGGAAAGGCTGTAGACAACGTGGATTAGGTTTCTGTCGTAGGGGATCTGGGATTGGTCGAGGATTTCGGAGATGCTAGTGAATTTAGGGGAGATGAAGGTGGTGCCGGCGAAGATCTCGTCGCAGACGAGGTGGATGCGCTTGGATTGGGCGAAGGCAAGGATGGAAGTTAGAGTTTCGGGATCGACAGCTGTGCCGAGTGGGTTGGATGGGTTGGTTAGCAGGATGCCTTTCACTTTAATGTCGGAGGAGATGGCATTGTTGTAGGCGGATTCCATGGCAGAGGCTGTGATTTGGAAGTTGTTTGAACTGTGGCAGTGGATTGGTATGAGTTGTACTCCTGTTCTCCATCTGAAATCTCTATCAAATCTGGAATTTAAATAGCAACATATTCTTTATCAGTTTTTGTTCAATAAAGAAGAAGACAATTTACAGTTGGTATTGTTAGAAAATTTCATTCCTTAGATTTTCGTATTCATACTACATAAGATTTACTAAATGTTGGTTGTATCCTAAAAGAACACTAATTCTAGAAGTAATTAATGTTCAACTTACTATTTGATCCTAGTGTATTCAACTCAATGACTTTGACATGAGACTATTAGAAAAGCATTGACCTCACCAATAGCAAGCTTGATGATGATGACTATTTTATTCAGATATAAATATAGTGGTTGTTACCAAACTTGATTGATGACTTCATTTATAACTGAATCTGTATCATGCTTAGTTGTTTACAACCATGACATATAGAAATAAAACCTAGTATATGTTTTTTTCTAGGCTGTGATACATATATTAATTAACACAGGGGTTGATGCATGTTTCAATACCAGGTACCAAGGCAAAAAGGAACTACTACAGCTATTGATTTATAAACACTTATATATAAGCTGTTTTATATTCCGTAATGATATTTTGTTAATATTAAATATGTATGCATACCCTGGATAGTAAGGAGTGGGAATAAGGAAAGCATCTCCAGGATCAGCCAGGCAAAACGCAATCAGTTCTTGAGCTCCAGTAGCTCCACCACTCATCACTATTCTTTCTGGATCAAATTTTGCACTTCCACCCCTAACTTTCTCCATAAATTTTGCCATTGCCTGTAGCAGATTATACCAGTATTAGCATTTGCAGATTCACAACAATACGTTATAATGTTGATGGACATGGAATATGAAGAGTTCTTACTTGTCTGAAAGCAGGGAGACCATGATAGTCTTGAAAGTTAGCAATGGACTTGAACTCGGAAACACCTTCTGTAGTGCAAATGGAAGCTTCTGGATTGTTCTTAATCCAATCTTCTATCAAATCATGGCAGAGTTGGTTTTCTGCTAAACCCATTTGAATGACTCCTCCTACATTATTTGTGAGATGAAATGGGTCGTTTTCATATGCTTTCCATCCATCAAAGTATGATGAATTTTCTCCATGGCCATCGTTAGTTGCAATTTTGGAAAGAAGTTGATTGCTCCTGGTAGCCATTGTTTGTTTGGTTGTGAATAATACGAAAGTAGCGAGGAGGAAGAGAGAAATATTGTTTTGGTTATGTTGTGAAGACACTTGCACGCAAGTGTGTTTATATAGTATTTAGGAAATGATGACTTTTCAGCCACTCCATAAAGTCCAGTTTTAAATGCCTTTGACAGTTGGTCCTTCATTCACAGCTCAATGCTTATGTTTTCCACTTTCAAATTTCAATTCTCCTGTTTTTATCCTCGTGAACCATTGATTTTATCGCTGGAGTGATTCCATGTTTCCAATTCAAAAACTTTGACTCCTCCTTCCGGAAAGTCTTTTGGTGAATGTCTGGAATTTTTTATGTTATCGTTCTGGTTATCAACCATTAAGGTTTATTTATTGAATGCAAGTTCTATTTCAATCCAGTTAATTGCTGAGTAGTCCTCCAAAGTATATTAAAATCGAGTAAACTCATCATTTTGCTAAGTAGCACACTCTTTTATTTTAAAAAATCCAATAATACCCTTCATCGTAGTGCCTCCACGTGGTTTTATAGTGAATCTCGTAGGGTCACTGCGTTGTAAGTAATGATACCACGTATAGGCTCTACGTGGTATCATTATTTTCCACGTAGTTCCCCTACGAGGTTCGCTACAAAACTACGTAGAAACAGTATGAGGTAGACTGAAAACTGGAAACAAAAATATAATTAAAAAGAGACAGTTTCGTCTTTTATTTTATTTTTATAAAACTGGGGGGCTACTCAGCAAATTGCTGGGTTGAAATACAATTTGCTTTTATTGAAATGTTAAATGAAGAAGGGAGACGTGAATTATGTCCATCCACCGTTATTTAGAGGGGTCAATATGTCTTACTTATCAGAGTTTGAAAAGGACGCGGATTGAACTGATACTTTAACTTGAACACTCCGTACAATCGGATAACGGACGTTGATGTAGGCACTATAGAAAGTTCATGAATAGTTTGTATGGAAGAAACAACTTATAACTTTTTTGTCTTAAACGAAAAACAAACGAACATCATGTTTTATGATAGAGCTGCACACAACCCATATCCAATCCGACCCAACCCACCAGCCGACCCAAGCCACATAAACTCATCCCAATCCATCTTAGTTCGGGTCGGATATAAGTTATAATTTGTAACTCATACTATATGCGGGTCTGGTTTGATATTTTGTTTAATTCAATCTTATTTTAACCCAAGCCAAACCTATATTAAAAAAACTAATTTAATATCATCCCACTTAAAATTAGAATAGTATAATTCTATAATAATATTTATGTATGCTACAGTAAATATAAAAAAAAAAAACTGTATTTCATGTCATTTCAAACCAGCTAAAATTTGACAAATATATTTTAAAACGCATTTAAATGTATTTAAAAATGAAACACTTGTTCTATTATGTAGTAAATTAATTTCGTATGATCAGACCCGGCCCTAGGGCCAGGCTGATCAGATTTGTGCCTCGGGCAACACCCCGACGGGGGCAACAAAGTGGAGGAGATGGAGAAGTATGAGAGTTTAATTTTGCAGTATGGAATGTAAATATTCGTTTCAGTCTTAGACCAGAGAAAGAGTTGGTTGGCTGGTAATGGAGTTGTTATTGTATTTGCAGCACCCAAGTTCAATGCTTGGAACTGACAGTATCCGTTTTTTGGGTAATCTTCCCACCTTCAAGCCTTTCTAGGGCAACATATTTCACCAAGCTTCACGCTAACCGTCGAAGTTGCCTTGGGCAACCCATAGGAAAGGACCGACCCTGCGTATGATGTGTTTTACAATGAAACTTTAGTAAAATACGTCTCATAATGAATCAATTATATTTATTGCATTATGCTAGCTAAAATCTGATATATTATGCTGATTTTTTTTTAAAAAAATTCCTTTATATTCTCACCTTTTATTATATTCAAGCAACCCAACCCAACCCTACTAAATTCGACCCAAACCAACTCATCTCCAACCTTATATAGAATTGAATACGGGTTGAACAATCTTAAACTCATACGTATATGGGTCGAATGAAGTATTTGGTTTAATCCGACCCAACCCATACTTTGTGCAGCCCTATTTTCCAACTTCGAATCAGACCGGATACCGGACTCCTGTACAAATTCGACAGTCTTATCGTTCTTTTCATTCAATTCTTGTTATTTTTTTTAGTTATTGTTTCTCACATTGATTATTATAGTTTTTGAATTGATTTGATAGCCTGGATTTCTTTTTATAAATAGACCATTCTTAGCCTCATATGCATTAATTAGACAAGAAAAGTATGGGAAAGGATAGCTTAAGCCATACTTCTGAATTAAGCACATAAATTTTTAATTTTAGTCTTAATAGACAGAATTATATTAATGTAGCATCAAATAAAATATAATATTAATTATGAAAACAAAAACTACATAAAGTTACTTTTACATGTATGTAACGATTTGCATTGTATGTGTGTAATTATATTTTGATTTGTCATTTTCTAAGAAATTGAATGTTCTTTTGGCTTATTTGGTATAGTTCATTAAATGTTGGTTTAATTTGAAATTTTACTTATTTAATGGTTGAATAAAATGACACTTTGTTTAATCTAATAACCTTTATTAATGGTTGCAATGCATTTAGTGTTACTATGTGTAAATATGAACTTTAGAAATGCCTTTTTAGATATATAATTAAATCTTTCTAAAAGCAGGTTTTGATAAATAAAACTCATTTATAAACTCAGAACTTCTCTATATAAATATTTTCAAATCCCAACATTCCATAAAAATATGATTTAATGCTAAATTATTTTTACAAATTCAAATATCAATATTTTCAATCCTTAATATAATATAAAAATAGTATGTGACATATAAATGTTCTTTGACATTTCATTCTTTTTTTGTTAATAGTCGTGACCTCAAATTAGATGTTACCAATATATAAAATTCAAACCTCAACTAGCTACATATAATCTCAATGTAAAATTGTTTATAAATTATTTTCGTTGAATATGTTACCTAAAAAATATGTCAAAGGACAATTTTTTACATTAAGCACATGATATTATGACACCCGAAGCTAGTGCTGACAATTAGAAGCGAGAACCTTAAAACTAAACCGAACCAATGTAAAAAAACTCGAACCCGAACTGAGCCGGACCAATCGACGATGAAAGCTAAATGAAATTGTAAATTTTTGGATTTGGGATGAGGAATAAGGAGGAAAGGTGGTGGATTATAGGGGAGGAGACGAAATGGAACATTGATGATTTATCCGTTCGTGTCGATAACGTCCGACGCGAACGATGAATTTCCAAAGTTTGGTTCGAGTGGATAGTTCAGAGGTGCCCACAGTTGGCGCATCCGACACGTCGGAAGATGCGGAGCTCAACTTAAACTGTTCAAGTTCAAAATCGTACGGCACCTAGTTTGATGCCCTGAGGACTTAACAAATTCTTTAGAAATGCCTGGGGGCTACCTTTTCTTTCACGTGGCAATTTATTTTGGTCAATGATGCATATCTTTGTTGATAAACATGTGTCGTTCAAGTACAATAAGCATCATTTCATGCAAGGACCTAATATAGGAAGTTTACCAACCTCCCATCTACACAAAAATTCTTTCCCAGTAAAGTAATGTTCAAATACTGTAATTGATTTCCGGTAGGTAAGAAGTTTTCTGCTGGAGCAGATGGCTTCTGTCGGTAGGCAAAATGTTGTATAAATAAAAAATAGATGTCGGGTGGAAAGTAGAAAAATACGCATGCATGCGCGTTTTATTATAAATGATTGGAGAGGTTTAATTATGATTGGTATTTAGTGTGCATTAATTAATTTAGGGATGAGAATGCAGAAAATCAAGCATCTTTTCAGTTGTAAGTCGCTGTTTGAGCGTGCGGCCTATTAACAACTGGCAATTAAGCTAGTTCAAACTGAGCTCTGTATGTCAATGTGCATATGTTGTATTCATTTCAGTTGCAGCATGGGTTGCCTGTTTCGGATTGAGCCGGACAATGGACTGTCATGTCCGATATAACCCAAGTACATAATTCGGCTTGGTTCCAGATTTCAATTTTTAATTTCTAATGGTACGGTTGAACCCCATCCACAAAGCCTAAGTGGGTCTAAGATTTAATTGGAATAAGCAGGAGGAGCCTTGAAACATAAAAGTGAGCTGTTTCTAGACGAATGTACGCGTGTACCAGGTCTTTATACAGTAGGTAACACAGAATGTGCGAGAAATACGGTCCTTGTCTGTAGTCTTCTGCTGTTTAATAATTTTTAAATATTAAACAGTAGGTAACTAATCATTATACAATAGTATCGCATACTTCAACAGTTGGTTCTATCGATGTTCTAATCGAAGATTGTGCCGGTGGATGAGGCAGTAGAGTGGCTTCACATTATGTAAAAATATCAAAAATAAATAGTTTTAAGTGTGTGTGTGTGTGTGTATATATATATATATATATATATATATATATATATATATATATATATATATATATATATAAGATAAACATATGAATAACGCAAATATATAAAAATTACCTAAAACGATTGACGATAATGCTAAATGAAATTGTAGAATTTTCAGATTTGGGGTGAGAAATAAGGAGGAGATGTGGTGGATTATATTAGGGGAGAAGATAAAATGGAATGTTGATGATTTATCCGTTTCTGTCGAATGACGTCCGACGCGAATGATGAATTCTTTAGAAATCGTACGGCACCTAGTTTGATGTGAGGACTTGATAAATTCTTTAGAAATGCCTGGGGGCTACCATACTATTTCACGTGACAAATAATTTTGGTCAATGCTGCATATCTTTGTTGACAAACATGTGTCGTTCCAGTACAATAAGCATCATTTCATGCAAGGACCTAATATAGGAAGTTTACCAACCTCCCATCTACACAAAAATTCTTTCCCAGTAAAGTAATGTTCAAATACTGTAATTGATTTCCGGTAGGTAAGAAGTTTTCTGCCGGAGCAGATGGCTTCTGTCGGTAGGCAAAATGTTGTATAAATAAAAAATATATGTCGGGTGGGAAGTAGAAAAATACGCATGCATGCGCGTTTTAATATAAATGATTGGAGAGGTTTAATTATGATTGGTATTTTGTCTGTATTAATTAATTTAGGGATGATAATGCGGGAAGTCAAGCATCTTTCAAGTTGTAATTAAGTCGCTGTAAGAGCGTGCGGCCTATTCACAACTGGCAATTAAGCTTTGTTCAAACTGAGCTCTGTATGTCAATGTGCATACGTTGTATTCATTTCAGTTGCAGCATGGGTTGCCATGCTTGAGGGTTACGGCTATCAATCACCGTCAAACACAAACCCAAGTACGTAATTCGGCTTGGTTCCAGATTTCAATTTTTAATTTTTAATGGTACGGTTGAACCCCATCTACAAAGCCTAAGTAGGTATAAGATTTAGATAGCGATTGATTTTTAAATTGCCCGGTTAACGTTCACGTCCGCGTCGGACGCTTCCGATACGTCGATGTGGAGCCCACACCATTTGCCCCTTCCAGCGGAACAATTCAAAAGTTAACTTTCGCATCCGACGCAAACCAACAACTAATTTTTTATCTTTTTTATACATATCCATACAAATAAAACACATACAAATAATTAATAAAATAATAACTTACCCCATTGAGTGACCTCTTTTATAAAAAAATACACATTCTCCTTTCGTGATAATTCCCCTTCAAAATACCCTTTTTATTTTTATTTTTCGGTTCAAAATCAAACAGACCCTTAATTGGAATAAGCAGGAGGAGCCTTGAAACATAAAAGTGAGCTGTTCCTAGACGAATGTACGCGTGTACCAGGTCTTTATACAGTAGGTAACCATAGAATGTGCGAGAAATACGGTGCTTGTCTGTAGTCTTCTACTGTTCAGCATACAGAGTGTTTAGTTGAACACTTTGAACTTCAGTAAACCACAGCAAGACAAATTGACGATTCAGAAGGATGTGTATGCACTGGATTCGCCTTTGTGCTTTCTGGCCAGAGGAGGGCAAAAAGATCATTAAAGCGTACTGGATCTAAAATGCGATATGATGTTGACTTTGAACGTGGACTATTCACAATAAGTTTCAGTCGGTGTGCACCATACTGCATATTTATTTCCGTACAATCGATCACAGCTTAATTAATTCATGACATATATACGCTTAAGTATGTATGTATTACTTATGTGAAAATGGCAGCAGGGAAAGTAAGGACAGGTTTGACGAAGTTTCCATATTATATCACCATCGAGGACCATGAGTTCCTTCCAGTTGTTATAGCATGAAAATAACTGTACATTATTCGCAAGGCTGTTTGATAATAACGCAGCATATCACTATCATTCATTCAAAGCTTTAACAAAGAGACTATACATATATAGTACAATACAATGAATTACTATGTCATAAATTGCGTCATCGATCTTAATCCGTAAAGTGTCTGGTCGTCAGTGTTGAGATTTGTGATACGCAAATCACAAAATTGTAGACAACAATTTTTCTATATAGATCCATTTTTTATGGAGATATTTGTTGCTACTTTTGTGGTATATTTGAAAATGAAGGCAATGATTATTTGGTGCTTATCCAAATAGATATATTTGAGATATATGAGGATATATTAGAGATATATGAGGATAATTTGGGTGACAAGTTACTCTATAAAAGGCCTACATGATATCTTCATTATGTGGTGGAAAAATTTGTTATTGTTCTTCATTATCTTTCTCCTCAAATTGTTTAGCCATTAGATATTCTCTACCTATTTCTCAATAAGGTTATTGATTCAAGTTGTGTTTGTTTAACGATAGTTGAGATCGGTTGTAAACAATATTTTGGTGAATCAATAAAGAGGGTGGTTGAGTGGAATATCGTGTGTTCATATTTCCGATATTTTTTTGTGTTGTTGTTTGTTATTCAATCACATTCATCTTCAAGTGATTGGGTGAAAAAGATTCATTTTGTTTTTGTGTGTTTTGTCAAAACTTCCGCTGTGCACAAAACCCCAACAGTTGGTATCAGAGCTTAGATCACCGCATAGCTTAGAGTGTTTGTTGGATTGAAAAAAAAAAATGATTTTTTGTTTGAAAAAAAATGATTTTTTGATGTCGGAGATGATGACGATGTCGAAGATGACTATTTTGAATGGGAGGAATTGGGGTATATGGAAGCCGAAGATGGAGGACATTCTATATCTCAATGATTTGCATGATTCCATTGATGGAAATGGGGAAAAGCCCTCGAATATGGATGAGGGAAAGTGGAAGAAAATAGACAAAAAGGCGATTGCGTTGATTCGGCAATATTTGGATGATTCTGTGTTCCACTATGTAGCTAGTTGTGAATCCGCAAAGGCGTTGTGGGACAAATTAGTATCGCTGTATGCGTCAAAGAGTGCTACAAGCAAGGCTTTTCTGGTTCTAAAGTTGGTGCAACTTCGATTGGATGAGGAGAAGTCTGTTGCAGAGCATTTGAACGAGTTTCAAGATGTCATCAATCAATTGGCAAACATGAAGGTCAATTTTGATGATGAGTTGCAGGCTCTTTTGTTGATGAGTTCTCTTACGAAAAGCTGGGAGACTTTGGTTGTTTCATTGAGTAATTCCAATGCTAATGGAACTATCTCTTTGGAAACGGTTCGAAACAGTCTTTTGAATGAGGAGCTAAGGAGAAAAGGGTCGAAGTTGAAATCGGTTCAAACTGAGGCGATGGTAGTAAGGGACTCAGGTAAAGATACAAGGAAGAAGAAAGATGCTATCTTTTGTCATTATTGTGGTAAGAAAGGCCACAAGCGCAATGATTGCTATTCATATATACGAGATATGAAGAAGAAGAAGGCGCAAGGTGATAATAATAGTGATGAGGCACAGGCAGGCTTTGCTGAAGGTACCGAAGGCAATTCTTCATGTGATGTCCTACTTAGTGTTGTGGAGCCTTGGAAGATGGATTCAGGAGACAGTTTTCACATATGTCGAGATGTGAAAAGTTTTTCTTCGTATGAGAAGAGTGTTGGCATGATAAAGACGGCCAATAGAGTAGAGCTACCAATTTGTGGAGTTGGAGCTGTTAGGTTTCGGATGCATGATGGAGTGGAGAGAGAAGTTGCCGGTGTGAGGCACATACCCACTTGTTCGCATAACCTCATATCTCTCGGTCAGTTAGATCGCCGCAATTGCACTTATGAGACTCGAGGTGGAGTTTTGAGAGTCAAGAAGGGTGGTCGTGTGATGATGCGAGGAGTTTTGGAGGAGGGGAACCTATATAGTTTGGTCGGTTCAGTGGTCAACAGTGGAAGGCGGGTGACGGTTGAAGAACCTAGTCCACAGCAAGGTGGAGAGGTTAATATGGTCACTGCTGATGGTCCTAAGGTGGAGGATCATGGTATCGACAAGGGTCTAGATGTTGATGATGCTCGAGGGATCCCGGAGATGAAGAGATCATGTCAAGCGGAAGACGGATGTCGAGTTGTGAAATCCACAAAGACAAGATGGAGGTCTTTGTGGTATTACAAACGCTTTTGAATATCGCTATTGGCGTGGTGCACGATGAGGGGGGTGCACCATTTGTGGGCGATGGTGGAGGTTTTTAATGATGTTAATTGAGAAAAGAAGGTTGAAAGTGAGAGCTAAGTTGGCTAGTGTTGAGTGGAGGAGATGTTGTGATTTGGTATCAAGGTGGAGTGTTGAGATTTGTGATACGCAAATCACAAAATTGTAGGCAACAAATTTTCTATGTGGATCCATTTTTGGTGGAGATATTTGTTGCTACTTTTGTGGGATATTTGAAAATGAAGGCAAGGATTATTTGGTGCTTATTCAAATAGATATATTTGAAATATACGAGGATAATTTGGGTGACAAGTTACTCTATAAAAGGCCTACATGATATCTTCATTATGTGGTGGAAAAATTTGTCATTGTTCTTCATTATCTTTCTCCTCAAATTGTTTAGCCATTAGATATTCTCTACCTATTTCTCAATAAGGTTATTGATTCAAGTTGTGTTTGTTTAACGATAGTTGAGATCGGCTGTAAACAATATTTTGGTGAATCAATAAAGAGGGTGGTTGGGTGGAATATCGTGTGTTCATATTTTCGATATTTTTTTGTGTTGTTGTTTGTTATTTAATCACATTCATCTTCAAGTGACTGGGTGAAAAAGATTCATTTTGTTTTTGGGTGTTTTGTCAGAACTTCCGCTGCGCACAAAACCCCAACATTCAGATGCTCGTGGGTGCAGCTATGCAAGACTGCAAGAGCATGTTAAATATCATATGACATGTTATAGGTTTACCAAGCCAACACACAACTGAACTGATGTGTAACTTCTGCCCAGAACGATCTAAATAAGCTACATGCATTTTCCACATTTGGAAATAGTGAAAGTCAATCATATTTACTAAGATTGCGGACAAACGATCTAAATAACTGAACATTATTCGCAAGGCTATTTGATAATAACGCAGCATATCTCTATCATTCAAAGCTTAAAGGGTGCGTTCTTTGGTCCTTAACGGACCGTTTATTCAATGGACGCGTCCGACGCGTCGGACGTCCGTTGAAAAACGGTCCATTAAAGACCGTTTGCCCAACGGCTCAAAGTGGACGCGTCGGTTCCCAACGGCTCCAATTTGAGCCGTTGGGCCTCAACCTCATCTCTTCTATAAAATCCCACCCTCCTTCATTCCTCCATCTATCCCAAATTCATCATAAACTTCTCTAAACACTCCTCTATTTTCACTTAAAAATGGCAAATCGACAACCTAAACACCATTGGAGCAGTGAAGCAACACGACTATTGCTTAAATGCGCCGTTGCGGCGTATGGAAAATGTGGTAATAACAAAAAAGGGGTTACCAAACGATAGCTGAAAAATTTAATGCTGCAGCGGTCGAAATCAACGTTACAAGAACAGATGAAACTCTGGATTTGATCGACGAAAACAAAGTTCGGCACAAGTATGATTGTCTTCGAAGGGAATTGGTTAAATGGGAAAGCTTGAACAACAAAACTGGAGCTGGTTGGGATCCTAATCGTCAAACTGTTTCATGCTCTGATGAATGGTGGGATGATCGTTTAAAGGTATTCGCGGTAAACTTCTGCTTTGTTTTTAATAGATCCGTTATTAATTAATGTTGTTAAAATAGGAATTTGGACCATCCATTCTGAAATTTAAACAGTCACCGCTAGAGCATTTGGAGCTACAACAACAACTGTTTCAAGGCACACATGCAACTGGACGTCAGACGGCGTATACGCCAGCATATACGCCTGCTGTTACTCAACCTGAACAAATACCACAGTTTATTCCCTCTTTGCCTGAGAATTATGCTAATCCATGGGCATTTGATCAATTCCACAGTCAGCTCAATGAAACGGAAGACCATGGGCAAAATACTATTCCCAATTTGAATTCACCAACGCATCATTCTTGGGTTGCTGAACCGGCCACTCAAACAAACGTGCCCGAAACTCCCATTCAGCAGCGAACTAGACATGTTGGTTCAACCTCTGTTAAAAAGAGAGGTTTCAAAAAAGGGCGTGGTGACAAGGACAATAAGTTTGCCGATCTCGTCGATTACCTCCATGCCCGAAAAGTGCAAAAATCTACAACTACGGAAAGTCCGACCCCGAACAATTTGACAGCAAACAGTATACGGTCAACAAGAAATTCTTTAAGTCCAGCTGATATGATAAGACGCGTTAAACGTTTGAGTGAAGGAGCAGATTTTAATTTAGCAGAAGCATTACACATAGTTGCAGATCCCAATAAGGCAGATATATTCAACCTCTTAAACGATGACGATGCAATAACATGGATGACATTTGAGACAAAGCGCGATCAACTTTCTGCTGACTACAAGTATTTTCTGATCAAGAACGGACCAAGCAACGCTTAGAAATCATACTATTATTTCTGCAATTTATCACTTTCTGTACTGTTTTTATGTAATGGACCGTTATGTTTTGTTAACTGTGTTATTCTGCAATAATTATAATGTTACGTTTAATCGGCAATTAGTTAAATTACAAAATATAAATAAAATACTCCGCTTAAACCGCCAAACGCATGGTGCGCTAACTACCATTCTCCGCTATAATTTTCTGCTCAAATTCTCCTTTTAAATTCTCCGCTTCCGCTTGCATAGAACACACCCTAACAAAGCATATATATTGCGTCATCAGTCTAAATCCACAGAGTGTCTAGCCACTTACTCGTGAGTACAACTGTGCAAGACTGCAAGAGCATGTTAGATATGACATGTTATAGAAGCCAACTGATGTGTAACTTCTTCAGAGAACGAGCTGTATGCATTTTTCACATTTGGAAATAGTAAAAGTCCATCATATTTAGTATTTACGTACACAAAACTGTACATTATTCGCTTGGCTGTCCGATAATAACGCAGTGCATCTGTATATCATTCAAAGCTTTACAAAGACTATATATAGCACAAGACAGTGGATCACATGTCATAAATGACATCATCGATTTCAATCCGTAAAGTGCCTAGTCACATACTCGTGGCCTCGTGGGTGCCCAATATATACAATCTTGCCCAAATCATGTCATCACCAATAAATACATCCATCAACATGTCTACAACATCATCACCAACACAACATCCGTGTATATACAACCATGATTATAATTGTATCAAGCCTCACCAGCCTTTAAAGCATATATATATATATATATATAACAAAAAACAAACTAACTTCAACTCTCTCTACTAGAAGATGAAGGTGACATACCGTACCGGTCAATGAACTCCACTACTTGACGGTTAAGCTGCTCCATCTGCTCTTCACGGCGACGATCATGCTCATAAAGCTCTGCAATCTGTGCTCAGAGCTGCGCGATCTCCTCCTTATCCTAAGCCCTCTAGAAGGTCTGCTGAGATGTCTTAACCAGTATATAATTTTAGATTTTCAGAATAGAAGGAGTAATAATCAGAATAATATAGCATTAATGCTAGTCTCAAATTAAAATAAAATACAACCTAAAATACACAACCTTAAATAGGTGAATTACGAGATTTAAAACCCACTAATTTGATAAAAATAATAATAGTATATCATAATGTTGTACGTTTATAAGACTCCTTGAAAAAATGCTTGTTTTTATTGCTTATTTATTAAAATTTCTAGCATTTGATTAGCCCTTTTTAAATGCTTTTGATTCAACTTCACCAAAAAATAGCATTTTATTAAATTGACACTAAAGATATTTATTTTAATTTAGCAAGTGTTAATAATTTAGTTTTACATTTCTCAAATGTTCAAATGATGCCTCACTTGATTTCTAAGGAAAAACAAATATTATCGTTTTACAATTTTGAGATCTCATGCCCATATTTACTTAAACAAAATGAAATGATTTAACTAATACGACATTCAAAACTTGTTATCATTTGTTAAATCTAGTTTTTGGAATCTTTGGGTTTTAAATTAAGTCAACATTTCATCTATACCATCATATAAATTTGATATCAATGCTTTATTAGTTCTGGTACTCATCATTTTCTAGGGATTCTTCATTTGCCAACGTTGGTTTTAATAATATGAACATCAAAGATGACATATACTTCACAACTGTTTGTCTAAAATTTGAATAATGGCAATTGGAGTAAATTTCAGTTTTTATTATAAATTTTAATTTCTATACCTCTAGATTGCCAAAACCATATCGTCTATTCCGGGTAGATGCACTACAACAAAAAACACTTTTCGCAACAGGCAATATCTGTTGCAGTAGACCAATTGCAACAGACCTGTGCCTGTTGGTATAGCCGAAGTTGCAAAAAGTTCGCAACATTTTCCGCCTGTTGCAATAAGATGTTGCGCTATACTTTTTTGCAACAGGCTTTTGCTGTTGCAACAGATCCTTTTGCAACAGTATATGCCCGTTGCAATAGATTTATAAATCTGTAAAAAAATATTTACAGCTTATAGATGCTACATATTAAATGTATTTAATAGCGTATATCACAGAATTTTATTTTAATAAAATAAACAAGTAAAAAAATCATTTCAACAATTTTATTATAATAAATTTTTAATAGTATGAACAATTACAACAATAGTTCTCATAGTTTATTCATATACAAATTTCTACCCTCGGACAACACTTTTTCTCAAATAGAGCATTTTCAACCTAGGATATACTAAATTTGGATATAGCTTGGTAGCAGTCATTTATCTTTTCGCTCCTCACTTGACAGCATGAAACGTACGGTTTCATACTTCTTTAGTCCACGTATCCCCCGCCTACCTCTCCTCTTTATATACTCCATTCACTCTCTTAACCTAAAGTAGTAAAGTGGATCAAAGAAAAGTTTGCTTTCTAGGCAGAAAAAGAAACATGACATCGATGTTTGCCCCCTGTACTTGTAAATTACTAACATCCCCTCCTCAAAGCAAATCTTTAAGAGTAGTGAACAATATAAAGCCGCCTTTATAGCTCCCAGCTACACCATCACCTCCTCCAAAAGCCATTACAATCACCCCATCTAAGCACATGCCACAAAACAATTTCCAGAAACTTGCAGCAAGTGCTCTAGACACTCTCGAGTCTGGTTTGCAAACCATCGAACAAAGAAAATCCGTTCCCGAAAACCGGTTACCCTAATCATATCCAAATATCAATAAATTTGTATAACACCAAGTGATATAATATATATTTAACTAATTCATATTATTAATGATACATGAAACAATGTCAAATTTGCACGTGTAAGTATTTTTCAGAAAATAAAATATCTTTTAGACTTGGTAAAATACTGAGATAATTATGGTCCATTTAATTAGGGAACTTACCAATGATCAAGGTAAGTAACCGTATTACTCTCTCACGTTTTAAGTAACCGCTCACGTTTTTCTCAACGTTCGAATTTGTTCTTTGATGGAAAGAACAATATAAAAGGAGGAACTTGAGTCAGTTTTTCAAGATATACAGGTCACTAAACTTGCTCTCATAAGATATATACACCATCGTTAAAGGAGTGCCAAGGTTTGGAACCTAGATCTGAAAATTGCAGCAAATATTGTATCTCTGAAATTTGATTCTTCAGGATAATTGATAGCAATGGCTGGAGGTATGTAAGCCGGATCTTATTTTATGTTTCCGCCTTCAGAATATATGTTCATATTAAAGTGTAGATAACACGCTTCAGCAAGAATATTCATTTCATTTGGTATCAGAGCGAGGTTTTCTCCTCTGCCTTGCTTTAGATCTGATTTCATTTTTTCTTCCTGCTGTACACTTTTACTTGTGCATCTTCATACTTGTTTCACAAATGTTTGCTTTTGGATCTTCATGCTTGATTCACAATTGATGATCTGTTTCATTAAATAGATTGATGTAAACTAAAGTTACACTTATGGTGGCATTAAAACATTGAATATAATAGAGTTCAATTTTGCCGCATAAAAGTAAAATAGATTGTGTATGTTGAACATGAACGTTTAGTCCCACATCGTAGAAATAAGTGAAAAGAATGCATATAAATATAAAGTTGTACATGCTCTATTGATTAGAAAGGCAAAAAGAGATTAAGGAAATAACACTACCATGTCACACACGCGCGAGAAGCACTTAGCACTTAGCACGATGCGCGTGTGCAATCTTCAGGTGTTTACGCTACTGTTTCCTTCTTCTGCTCTCGGCTTCATGTATTTTTTTTTATTTTTTTTCAACACTGTCATCGTTTGTAGCGTACGTGTTCTGGAGAATAGCCACAGCATCTCTGGTAACTGTAGTTTCAGATTAACATGTGTAAGCTACGCATGTATTGTGATTGATTGTACTGGTATACTGAAACTTACCCACAGGGGTTTCGTTATATTCCTATGATTGATCAGGATGAAATTTAAAATTATGCTTCTTAATGTACCCACAGGGATTAAGAAACAACAATAATTTCATAGTTTCATCATTTTGTTATTCTGAATCTAATCGAGTAGGACTTTAGCCCACAGGCAGGTTTTACGTCACTAGATTCATGTATTTTTTCAACATCATTTACATTGGTAAAGGATGATAAGAAGTCTAAAAAATTATGTTAATAAGCATGTATTTTACTTTGCAGTAATTTTACCTGGGAGTTCTTCTGATGTCAAAAATGACATTCCTGAATTGAAGGGTGATAACTATAAACTGTGGAAAGAAAAAGTGCTACTGCAATTAGGATGGATGGATATCGATTATGCTATTAGGAAAGACGAACCACCTACCATTACTGAGGCTAGTACTCCAACTGAAGTTAGCCTTTATGAAAAATGGGAGAGATCTAACCGTCTCTCCGTTATGTTCATAAAGACCAAAATTTGTGCTAGTATTCGTGCTTCCGTCGAACAACATACTAAAGTTAAAGATCTCCTTAAGGCCATTGATGAGCAGTTTGCAACTTCTGACAAAGCTCTTGCTAGCACCTTAATAATGCAGTTTTCATCCATGAGGCTCACAGAAATTAAAGGGGTGCGTGATTACATCATGCGCATGAGGGACATTGCGGCTCAGCTAAAGAACTTAGAAGTTACCATGTCCGACTCTTTCTTAGTGCATTTCATTTTGTGCACTCTTCCTCATCAATATGGCCCTTTTAAAGTATCTTACAACACACATAAGGATAAGTGGTCAATTAATGAACTAATGACCATGTGTGTTCAAGAGGAGGGAAGATTGATGATGGAAGAAGGTGAAAAAGTGAACCATACTACTCTTGGTAATAAGAAGAAGGATCACACTAAGGACACTAAGGAAAAGGGAAAGCTGTCGGCTAAGAAAGTCATTAAGAAGGATGGGTGTTTCTTCTGTATGAAGAAGGGACACATAAAGAAAGACTGTGTTAAGTTCAAAACCTGGCTTGCGAAGAATGGTAATTTTCTTGCGTTTGTGTGTTATGAATCTAATATGGTTAATGTTAATCATAATACTTGGTGGATTGATTCTGGTACTACGATACATGTTTCAAATACCTTCCAGGGTATGACAAACCTAAGGAAACCGGTGGGCAGTGAACGTTGCATCTATTCTGGTAGCCAGATGGGTTCACATGTGGAAGCCGTTGGGACATGCAGTTTATCTTTAAGTAGTGGTTTTGTTTTGCATTTAGATAAGACGTTTTATGTACCAAATTTCGCTAGAAATTTGATTTCAGTTTCAAGACTTGTACCTTTGGGGTTTTCCTTTAATTTTTCAGATTCTGGTTTCAGTTTATCTAGAAATTCTGAAATAATTGCTTATGGTATTTTGTCTGATGGATTATATCGTCTTGAATTGCAAAATGATATTGCTCATAGTTCAATGCATGTTAATACTGGTTTAAAGAGAAGTATTATGAATGAGGAATCCTCTATGTTGTGGCATCGGAGATTGGGACACATCTCCATTGAGAGAGTTAAAAGATTGGTAAAGGACGGAGTACTCTCTACTCTAGACTTTACTGATTTTGAGATGTGTATTAGTTGCATTAAGGGCAAGCAAACTAACATACATAAGAAAGGTGCAAAGAGGAGTTCTGACCTATTGGAAATCATACATATGGATATTTGTTGTCCGGACATGAACGCTAATGATCCAAAATACTTCATCACCGTCATAGACGATAATTCACGATATATGTATCTCTATTTACTTCATTCCAAAGACGAAGCTTTAGAAGCCTTCAAATTGTTTAAGGCTGAAGTAGAGAATCAATGTGGAAAGCACATTAAAATTGTGAGATCAGATAGAGGTGGTGAGTACTATGGCAGATACACTGAAAACGGACAAGCATGTGGTCCATTTGCGAAATTTCTTCTAGAGCATGGGATTGTTGCCCAATACACTATGCCTGGTTCTCCAGACCAGAATGGTGTGGCAGAAAGAAGAAATCGAACATTAATGGACATGGTGAGAAGCATGAGAAGTAATGTTAAACTTCCACCATTTTTGTGGATTGAAGCTCTAAAGACGGCTGCATACATATTAAACCGGGTTCCTTCCAAGGCCGTCTCCAAGACGCCTTTTGAGTTATTCAAAGGTTGGAAACCGAGTTTGCGACATGTACGCGTTTGGGGATGCCCGTCGGAAGTGAGAATTTACAATCCACAAGAAAAGAAGCTTGATCCGAGGACTATTAGTGGGTATTTCATTGGATATGCTGAAAAGTCTAAAGGTTATAGATTCTATTGTCCTTCTCATAGCACCAGAATTGTGGAATCAAGAAACGCAAAATTTCTTGAGAATGACTTGATCAGTGGGAGTGATCAATTTCAGGACGTAGCTTCTGAAAAGGATCATCATAAAGTTCCACCCTCTGATTCAAGTGACAGACTAGTTGTCGTTCACGCCCCTCAGGTTCAATCGGGCGTTGGGCAACCATTGCCAGAAAATCCACAAATTGGTGATGATGATCCAATAGATCATGTTGTAAACGAGGAACAGGATGAACAAGTTCCTTTGAGGAGATCTATTAGAGAGAGAAGATCAGCAGTTTCTGATGATTATGTAACGTATTTGCAAGAAACGGATTATAATATTGGAGCCGACAATGATCCAACTACGTTTTCACAAGCTACAAGTTCTGAGGATTCTGACTTGTGGATAAGTGCCATGAAAGATGAAATGGACTCTATGGCGTCTAATCAAGTTTGGGATCTCGTCAAACTGCCAAATGGTGTAAAAACCATTGGATGCAAATGGGTCTTTACGACAAAGAAAGACTCACTAGGAAACTTCGAGAGACATAAGGCCAGACTCGTTGCCAAAGGGTTCACTCAAATGGAAGGAATCGACTACACAGAGACTTTCTCTCCTGTATCTAAGAAAGATTCTTTTCGAGTGGTCATGGCATTAGTAGCCCATTTTGACTTCGAGCTACATCAGATGGATGTGAAAACGGCTTTTCTCAATGGTGATTTGGAGGAAGAGGTCTATATGAAGCAACCTGAAGGATTCTCCTCTAAAGATGGTGAGCATTTGGTTTGTAAGCTTAATAAATCTATATACGGTTTGAAACAAGCTTCTCGGCAGTGGTATATGAAGTTCCATAAAGTGATAACTTCATTCGGTTTCGAAGAAAATGTCATGGATCAATGTATATACCATAAGGTTAGTGGGAGTAAAGTTTGTTTCCTTGTGTTATATGTGGATGACATTTTGCTTGCAACCAATGATAAAGGGTTTCTATATGAGGTGAAACAATTTCTTTCAAGTAACTTTGATATGAAAGATATGGGTGTGGCATCTTATGTCATTGGCATTAAGATCCTTAGAGATAGATCTCGAGGCATTTTAGGTTTGTCTCAAGAAGCCTATATCAACAAAATACTTGAAAGATTCCGCATGAAAGATTGTTCGCCAAGTATAGCACCCATAGTGAAAGGTGACCGGTTCAGTTTAGACCAGTGCCCCAGGAATGACATTGAAAGGGAACAAATGAAAAATGTTCCTTATGCTTCAGCTGTTGGAAGTATTATGTATGCTCAGGTTTGTACTAGACCTGACATTGCATATGCTGTTGGAGTACTGGGAAGATATCAGAGTAACCCAGGACATGATCACTGGAAGGCTGCAAAGAAGGTGTTAAGGTATCTTCAGGGTACTAAGGATTACATGCTTATGTATAGACGGACAGAAAGCCTTGAAGTGGTAGGCTACTCCGACTCCGACTACGGTGGCTGCATTGATTCACGAAAATCCACTTCAGGATATGTGTTTATGCTAACTGAAGGTGCCATCTCATGGAGAAGTGCGAAGCAGACCTTGACGGCCACTTCTACTATGGAGGCCGAGTTCGTTTCTTGTTTTGAGGCTACCTCACACGGTGTATGGTTGAAAAATTTCATATCTGGGTTGCGAGTCGTAGACTCTATTTTTCGCCCGATAAGAATGTATTGTGATAATTCAGCTGCTGTTTTCATGGCTAAGAACAACAAAAGTGGAAGTCGAAGCAAACATATCGACATAAAGTTTCGAGCCATAAAGGAACGTGTTCAGGAAAATAAAGTGATCATTGAACACATCATCACTGAACTTATGATTTTCGATCCCTTGACTAAAGGCATGCAAATTAAGAGTGTCAAGGGTCACGCAGTGAGTATGGGACTTGGTTCCATCATGTGATACATTTATTTATGTTGTATTGAAAGTTTTGGTTCGGTTTGGATATTTCTCATTTGAATTGTGTACGTACATATATATATATATATATATATTGTTGGTTATTGTTGAGAAATATTATTATGTTTGGACCTAGAGTAAACATAAGGTTTACTCATTAAGTTATAGCATGAGTGGTGAGAGACCGAGTATAATGTGATGCATGGAAGATTAATTCTCGCTCTAAGAGGATTAGTCGCTATGATTCATATATGAAGTCTCTCTTGTTAAATGGACCAAGTGGGAGAATGTAAGTATTTTTCAGAAAATAAAATATCTTTTAGACTTGGTAAAATACTGAGATAATTATGGTCCATTTAATTAGGGAACTTACCAATGATCAAGGTAAGTAACCGTATTACTCTCTCACGTTTTAAGTAACCGCTCACGTTTTCTCAACGTTCGAATTTGTTCTTTGATGGAAAGAACAATATAAAAGGAGGAACTTGAGTCAGTTTTTCAAGATATACAGGTCACTAAACTTGCTCTCATAAGATATATACACCATCGTTAAAGGAGTGCCAAGGTTTGGAACCTAGATCTGAAAATTGCAGCAAATATTGTATCTCTGAAATTTGATTCTTCAGGATAATTGATAGCAATGGCTGGAGGTATGTAAACCGGATCTTATTTTATGTTTCCGCCTTCAGAATATATGTTCATATTAAAGTGTAGATAACACGCTTCAGCAAGAATATTCATTTCAGCACGTTTAAATCTTAAATATATATTATGAAGAGTTACAAAATGCTATTGGGCTCTTTTATACAAAAACAAAGTAAAATAAAGTAATAGATTAATCTAAAGCATACATGCTAGCTGGAACAGAAAAAT